>JAQFVV010012544.1:600000-1000000 GCA_028023455.1 Epiperipatus broadwayi
GCTACTATATTTATTTTTGGTTTAAAAATTAACTTTTTATTTATTTTCTCTTTTAGATATATCCTGTCTATTGTTTATATATATATTACATGGTAGACAATGCCAGACATGATTTAATGAGAGATATTATAATTTACTGTTAAATCACATGAGGATGAACTTAGATATGTCTTTTGTATTTGTTGCCCATAAAATTATTTGCTATATATAACTAATTAAGAAAAGTGTTTTAATTAGAATTCAATATATCTTATCTCTACAACAATTTTTGTCAGTCACAACAAATTTGTATTTAATTGGTTGTTGCAGTAAATAATTTACTTTCTTTTTTTATAAAAAAAAAAAAAATGTCAAAGTACTTATCAAATTTTCAAAGTTGTTTATAACTTAACTATTTATTGATATACTTAAACAAAATGAAAACAGTTTTATAAAAGTTCACCTGCCAATAATAATTTAGTTTTTAAAAGATTAATAAATTGTGGCATTTTAATATTAAAAAAAAATTTCTGCAGATATACTTTAATGTCTGAAGATAAATAAAATCGCTAATAGAGTTAGAATTTAAATTAGAATTAAAAGTTTTAAAAATTTTGAAGCAGACTGCTTAGTATAAAGATGGAATGAATCTTGATTTTAAATCAATTTCAAGCAAAAGGAATCAAAATAATTATTGAATTTAAAATGAATATTTGGTAAAAGAAAATTCACCTCTTATTTATAAACATTTTTATTAAAGATGAAATATCTGTTGTTGATGTTTTTTTTATAAAAAAAAAACATGGTTTGATTGTAATTAAGTCTGCCAGATTTGACCACGTTGGTACTGATAATCTTATATAATAAAAATAACAGCCCAAAACTAGCCTATTATTAATAAAATTAAAAATATTGCATTTTCACTATTTTAGCTAAATCTACTATATTTTCAAGGTTTTTTAAAAATTTTTTATTAATGTTTCTCATATTACAGTTTTATAATTTAATATATATCAAAAACATATATTACATATTTTTATAATGTACTTATTTTTTTAACAATTTCTAATGGCAGGTGAGTTAGTTATTGACAGCCCAAATTTTTAAATTAGACCACAATCTTACAAGATAGGGATAGGTTTATGTTCATTTTTTTAAAAAAAGTGAATAGTCATTGAACTGTAGCAGATTTTCAGTGGATAGATTCCTGTCTCTATTTTGTGAGGGAATGGTACAAAAATATGATAGTAGCAATATAAAGATCCAGATATGTGACATATCTAGCTCATCTGATAAGTAAAAGTTGTTTATGAAATGCATGCATAAATAAAGAGGTTGTGAGAGTTTTTGTGATGTAGATATTTGTGATAAGATGGGATTGAGATGAGAAATTTACTGATAAAATTGTTTAACATTTTAAATAACATTTGATCTATTTGATAATTTAAATCAATAATTTATTCTGTGGTTTGGGACATTTATACAAAACAATAGCTCATAATTTAATGATAATTTTTGGAGAAATATGCATGAAATTAAAAAAAAAATTAATTTATTTTATATTATATATTATGTACTTTAGATAACTTATTACATTTATTATTTCTTAGTGACATATTTCTATCATACTGGGTGTTGTCATATAAATACAAATTATCATCATCCATTTTGAAACATAATTAACATTTCATTAAAGGACTTGATACTATATATACATGTAACTAATTGTTAAAGCATTCAAGCTTTTATATCAAACATATTGTATTCAAGACATAGAAATTAAAAGTCAGATTATCTTTTCAGTACAAATTTTAAGATGTTTCATGTCTCTAGCTCATAAAATATAAAGTTGTTTGTGAAATATATCTACTATAATATTTTACATTGGATAATATTTTATAAGTTAGTAATAAACTTTGAGAAAGTGCATTACAGATCTAAAAAAATTTTTTGATAGATTATAAATAAATATCAGGATTAATAGTCAAAAATAAGTAATTTTGATAATATATATATATAGTACCATTGAGGTGTATACACCCCTCTTGTAGTCAAAGCATATATTATAAAAAAAATTATTCACTTAATATATCATTTAAACCTCCAATTGAAAGAATTTTCTTATACCAGAACTCATAACAGTGCTTCACACAGTTCAAATTATTTGCTTATATATTAAATTAACTCATTACGATATTAAAATTTAATAATCATTATCTACATACATACTCATTGATACACATACATGATTTGATAAGAATATTAAGAATAAACAAGAAATTCCAACATTTGATGCCTGTCTATTAATTAAGTCTTGTTTGTATTTGTATATTAGCATAGCTTTCTTCATTTTTCTTTTGTTGTTATTTTTTCAATTTGCAATATTTTTACATTATTATAATTGAAGTTAAAACCATAAATACATGACTTTATTATGGTTGTAAAAAATGGATGCTGAAACATTATTATTTACTTTGCAATTGTGTTTCATTTTCTGAACCCTTTTTAATAACAGCAAGTGCTCTTTAATTCTTTTTTCCAACATGCATCCCAATTCTCCTATATATACACTACCACAGCTACATATCCATTTAAAATGATGCAATTTTTATTTATAAATAAGGTTTTATCTTTAGAATTATTTATTAATTAGTTTAATGTAGAAGCTGCATAAAATGCAATGTCACATATACCTTTATAAATTATCCTTATAAAATTTACTTGATCATTTGAAATATATGGCATTGATATCCATATTTTTTATTAGCAGGAGAATCAATATTATTATTATTTTTATTCTTATATTTCATATTAATTTTTTTTATAATATTACATATATGATTATAATTGTAGCCAACATTTAAAAATACATTCAAATAAATACATTTCAATACTTTTAGCTTCATCCAATGAATATTTACAAAGACTATTATTTTTAAATAAGAAGGACTTTAAACCTGCCATTTATACAAGAGTGCCAATGTCATATAAAGTGGCTGATTTAAACTCCTTCTTATTTAAAAATAATAGTCTTTGTAAATATTCATTGGATAAAGATAAAAATATTGAAATGTATTTGAATGAATTGGTAATGGTTGGCTACAATATATATATATAAGGGTCAGCAATAATGTTACCATCAAAAAATTAAAAAAAAAATCAATATTACTTACCAATTATGCATAAGTTGGCAAGGTTTAGATCTTTTTTGTTTTGTAATGAAGAATTATGTCATTATCAGTGTAATAAATTCAAAAATATTGAGAAAATTGCCAAGGAATTGCTTGAAATTGGTTATAAGATTGAACAGATTAACAATATTTTATGTCAATTTAAAGAGTTATAATAATTTAAAGGAGTTGAAGATTGATAATAAAAAATGGATATTTATTCCATATATTTTAAATATTCAAGTGAAATTTTTTAAGGAGATATATAAAGTTGTGTTTAATGTTTAATTTTGTGTTAAAATAATATTAATAAGTTAAAGAATAATTCTAAAAATGTCATACCTGTCAAACAAAAAAGTAATGTTGTGGATCAAATTTCATTATCATATATTGGTGAATTGAGGTGCAATATTGAGAAAAAAATTAAAACATCATGAATACAAGCATGTGGCAAATAATAATGATTTAATGACTTCTTCAGTTTTCTTGGATCATGAAAGGACATGTAAATATAAATTTAAGTTTGATCTTGAAAGTGTTAAGATTCTTCATGAAGAGAGAAATCATAATAAAAGAAAAAATAAAGAAGCAATTTCAATAAATAGTAAAGAAATGAATATAATTAATAGACAAGCTGCTAACATTAAAATTCAGGAATCATGGTATTTGAATTGATCATGTTAGCTTCTGTTATGTTTTTTGAATATAACAGCAGTTGAGGAGGGTTAAGAAATTAACCAACAATACTCCTGTGAATTGAAAGACTGTATAATAAATAATTGCCATTATATTTATTATTTTTATTGTTATATATATAAAATAGAAGAGACTTGAATTTGAACTTTAAAGCTTGCTACACCAATGCACTCTATCTCATACAACTAATACCCATGAACACATACAAATGAAAAAGATAAATGATCTCCAATATACATAATTTGTGCTGAACCAGCACTCATCAGTTGGTTCAAATCACCATCTCCCATCCATATATACAGTAAGAGCTTAGTTCATATTATGATAGAAAATCTTCAAACTTTAATGGACAAGCTTCAATCTTCTCCATTAAATATTGTCCATTAATGCTTGAAGATTTGTGATCTTAATATGAACTGAGCACTGATTGTATATATGTGTGGTAGATGGTGATCTTGAACAACTGATGTGTGCTGGTTCAGCATAAAATATGAATATTAAAGTCATTTATTTTTTTCATGTGTGTGTGGGTATGTGTATCAGTTGTGTAAATATAAAGTGCAGTGCAGTAGAAAGCTTGAATGTCTAAATTCAAGTCCTTTCTAATTACACTAAGTTTCTTATAGACAATATCCTTATATCTGAATATTGTATGTATATATATATTGAAATGTTTTGTGACTCTTAGTTGTGTACGTTTATGCTTTTAATTTTAAAATCATCTGACTTCAAACATTTGTCCTTATCAAACCAACTTTTTTATATTTATTCTTTCTTCCCGAGGGTGAATTTTTACAGTGACGCATGCATTATTGATAGCCCTTCCCATACGAAGTTTTTCCATAAAATTGAGTCATTCACCCCTCTAATGAAGTTTTCCCAAACTTTGGGTCATTCAAAAGGGGTTAGCGAAGAAGCCAACTGCAAAACACATGTATATAAGGTAATTGTATCGAACCCTCCCAGCTTTAACTTAACTTCTAATTAGATCTCTACACTTATGGACAATGTATCTTTTTTTTGTTCATTGCCAAGCATCAATCTTGTTATTTAACAAGAATCGTAGGGTCTATTAAATATTTGTTTGATTCAGCCATTTAATTCGATACCCGCCTTAATGCTCAGGGTGTGGTAGCGCATTGCGCCAGAGAAGAAACGAAGGGTGAACGAACTTTCAAATCGATTCTTTTCTATAGTTTTTTATTTTGTATTCCCATTAAAGTTTAAAATAAATATCTTAAAATCCTCACACACCTTTCTATCTAACCTGTTTTGTTTTAAAATATCATTAAATACACACCAGCACACACATGTATCAGATTTTGGAACATATAAATTATATAACATGTATTGAAATAAATCAATAGTTTAATTTCAGATCCACTAATATTTATTCTAAAAAATAAACAATAAATGGCACATATATATATATAATAAATATTTTTAATGAATTAAAGAGAAAACAACAACAACAAAAAAAAATAAAA
Source organism: Epiperipatus broadwayi (assembly GCA_028023455.1). Classification (NCBI taxonomy): domain Eukaryota; kingdom Metazoa; phylum Onychophora; class Udeonychophora; order Euonychophora; family Peripatidae; genus Epiperipatus; species Epiperipatus broadwayi. Next base: position 605,333 of record JAQFVV010012544.1, read on the forward strand.
CATGTATATTACTAAATAATCGCACAGTTAAGTTGGATTAAATTTAAGGATTTAAAATGGGATAATAGGTGTATATTTACCAGTATTATAGAGTCTGAATAACTTGTGTATGTGTTTCTGAGTGCACTTGCATGTCAATTCCGGGATCCAGCATAGGCAAATATGGTGTCCATCGCTTCCACTTAATATTTCAATCCTTTAGTCTATCTAAAGTCATGTATTCAATTTACTGTTCCTTTTTCCTTTTGGCTAAATTCTGGAATGGTGGACGATCTGCATCAGATTCAAATAGTTGTAGTTTTGAAGGGCAATTGGGGATGTTGACTATGGTACATATTTACATGGCATAGGTAAATGGATGGCATGATGGTGATTTTACCCCATGCGATCCATGAGGGCTCATATATTTATTTCAGTTCGCACAGTTTATTCCTCATCTTTCTGCTTTGCAGCTAATGTATTAGAATCCTCTCTTATTAAATCTTCTTCAATAAATTTTAGAACACCTGCTCTTCTTCCTCATCAGACCAGCAGATGTCAACTGTCCATTTTTCTTAAAATTAATTAATAATCTGAGTTTCCTTTCTCCCTATCTTTGGTATTCCTTTGTTTTCAAAAATAGATTTTTTTATAAAATGTCAACAAAAGAAAAACCACTTAGCAATCTTGACTTTTACTTATCTAATTCTTCCTTTTTTAAATTCTTGAAACTTTTTAATTATAAATCTTTTCATCGACTTTTATTAAACAAAAGAAATCAAAAAGAGTTCAATAAATAATTGGCATTCCATATTCATTTCTCTTAAAAAGTATTTCTACAAAATCCATTTAATTAAAAAAAAAACATATATCCATTCAAGTAGTTAGATTCTGTTTTTTTTTCTTTTTGAACAATGAGATACGTTTGGCTAATTAATTCAGTAAGTTATAATTGTAAAAGAAACTTTTCTTTTACATGCTTTAAAATCTTTTAAATTTTTATTTTTTTGTTTTCAACATTTACCTATATACATGTATGCCATCTAAAATATATACCTATACCCCTCATTCCAGCAAATATACATGTGTTTGTCTGTGCGACTTTTCCAAAATAATTATAGCAAAAATAATAATAAAAAAATATTGTCTAAAACCTACATTTTCTTTTCTTTTGTAACAGTGTTTGAACCCAGCTACTGTTACAATGCCTCCCTGTTGGAAAGACTTCAAAACAAGATTTATTTTGTTTTTAAGGCTACCAAAAAAAACAATTCTGACCCTAACCCTTTCTTATATATATATATATATATATATATATATATATATATATATATATGTCTTTTCCCTTCCCTTTATCTTCTATTCCCTATAAATTTTATTTCATTTTTGTTATGGTTTCTGGCGGTTAGAATCCTTCTCCGGATCATCATTTCTCCATTTGCCTCAATCTATAGGTTTATCCTGTTCACTTTCACTCCAGTATATGGCATTCAACACTTTGGCCACTTTTTGATTGATGATTTTCCAGTACCTATCAGCATTTGTTCAATTTGCACCAGCAAATTGTGTTTTATGATTCTTATTATGTGGTTCTCAGGCATATTACATTTGTCCAAAGTCCATAGTTTGGCCACTTGATGCTGAAAAAATTGTGTGTAGTTCTCTTGGCCACTCCCTCTGTATTTTTCTTGCATAACGTGGTATCTGACTACCTCTTGTCCCTCTTCCAACCAGAATGTTTCTCGCACTGCTTCTGTATATTCTTTAAAAGTCTGGGGTTGGTGGAACAGTAACTGCCACCAAGATAATACGTTCCCTGCCAAGTTGCTACATGCTATTAATACCTTGTTTTCTTCAGGCATTATATTTATACTGAAATATTTTTGTAGGCTCTTAAGGTGCTCCACTGGTGCTTCTCCTATTTGGCCTGTGAAAGAACGGATCTTAAGGAGTTGGTTAACATTAGAATGGTTAAACATACATTTCTCTGTGGTTTGCCAGTCTTCCACTATTTTTTCCTCAATGACTGGGCTCGTCTTTCCCTTTTCTTCATTTTTATTCTCGACCTTCAACTTAGTTTCATTTTCACATGTACTGTCTTTTACTTCCAATCTATATCTTGTTTGCTTTTCACTCTCCCTTTCTCCCACCTGACTGCCTTTTATTTCTTTGCACAGCCTTTTCTCCAATTCTAACAACCTTTTCTTGTTTTCTCTCTGCCCCTCTAATATCCTTTCATTTACTTCTCTCTTTATGTCATTTATTTATTTCTGTAATCTTGTTTCCATTTCCTGTAACTTTTCCATGATTCGTTCAAATATGTCCATTTCCTTTCCCTTATCTGTCATTTCGTTATCCATATTACTCTGTAATCTGGTTTTCATTCAATTTTGATTTTATATTATTTTCTAGTGAGATTAACAATATGTGCCGGGTTCAATATCCCAGCTCCCCTACCATTTCTCCATGTAATATTTATTATTTTTTCCCTTTTTGTTTTTGCCCTATTTGCCTACCTACCATTAAATTCTATTTCCTTTTTTTTTTTTTTTCCAGAACAAAAAAATATTTAACTGAACAGCAATGAATTTTATACCTAAAAAAAACTATATTTCCTCTCCTTTTAAAAAAAAGTTTACTCTTTTTGACTAATGTGCCCTCTATATCCTTCAGTTGCATTCACCCTATCGATCTTCCTTCTTCAAAAGCCCCATCGTTGGGAGTCCATTGAAATGTTTTGATACTCTTAGTCATGTACATTTACATTTTTAATTTTTTAAATCATCTGACTTCAAACATTTATTCTTACCAAACCAACTTTTTTACATTTATTCTTTCTTCCCGAGGGTGAATTTTTACAGTGACGCATACATTATTGATAACCCTTCCCATACGAAGTTTTTCCATAAAATTGAGTCATTCACCCCTCTAATGAAGTTTTACCAAACTTTGGGTCATTCAAAAGGGGTTAGTGAAGAAGCCGACCACAAAACACACGTATATAAGGTGATTGTATTGAACCCTCCCAGCTTTAACTTAACCTCTAATTAGATCTCTATGTTTTTTTTTGTTCATTGCCAAGCACCAATATTGTTATTTAACAAGAATTGTAGGGTCTATTAAATATTTGTTTGATTCAGCCATTTAATTTGATGCCTGCCTTAATGTTCAGGGTGTGGTAGCGCATTGCGCTGGAGAAGAAACGAAGGGTGAACGAACTTTCAAATCAATTTTTTTCTATAGCTTTCTATTTTTTATTCCCATTAAAGTTTAAAATAAATCTCTTAAAATCCTCACACACCTTTCTATCTAACCTGTTTTGCTTTAAATTATCATTAAATGCACACCAGCATTTTGCAACATATAAATTATATAACGTGTATCGAAATAAATCAATAGTTTAATTTCAGATCCACTAATATTTATTCTAAAAAAATAAACAATAAATGGCACACATATATATATAATAAATATTTTTAATGAATTACAATTAAAGAGAAAACAATAACAAAAAATTAAATAATACATGTATATTACTTAATCACACAGTTAAGTTGGATTAAATTTAAGGATTTAAAATGGTATAATAGGTGTTTATTTACCGATATTATAGAGTCTGAATAACTTGCATATGTGTTTCTGAGTGCACTCATAAATCAATCCCGGGATCCAACATAGGCAAATATGGTGTCCATCGCTTCCACTTAATATTTCAATCCTTTAGTCCATCTAAAGTGGCATATTCAATCTACTGTTCCTTTTGTCCTTTTGGCTAAACTCCAGAATGGTGGATGATCTGCACCGGATTCAAATAGTTGTAGTTCTGAAGGGTAATTGGGGATGTTGACTGTGGTACATATTTACATGGCATAGGTAAATGGCTGGAGTCTGAACACCAACCCCGGCACGGTGGTGATTTTACCCCATGCGATCCATGAGGTCTCATATATTTATTTCAGTTCGCACAGTTTATTCCCCATCTTTCTGCTTTGCAGCTAATGTATTAGAATCCTCTCTTATTAAATCTTCTTCAATAAATTTTAGAACACCTGCTCTTCTTCCCCATCAGACCAGCAGACGTAAACTGTCGATTTTTCTTAAAATTAATTAATAATCCAAGTTTCCTTTCTCCCTATCTTTGGTAGTCCTTTGTTTTCAAAAATAGATTTTGTTATAAAATGTCAACAAAAGAAAAACCACTTAGCAATCTTGACTTATCTAATTCTTCCTTTTTTAAATTCTTGAAACTTTTTAATTATAAATCTTTTCATCGACTTTAATTAAACAAAAGAAATCAAAAAGAGTTCAATAAATAATGGGCATTTCATATTCATTTCTCTTAAAAATTATTTCTACAAAATCCGTTTAATTAAAAAAAAAACATATATCCATTCAAGTAGTTAGATTCTGTTTTTTTTTTCCTTTTTGAACAATGAGATATGTTTGGCTAATTAATTCAGTAAGTTATAATTGTAAAAGAAACTTTTCTTTTACATGCTTTAAAATCTTTTAAATTTTTATTTTCTTGTTTTCAACAACATTTGTATTAATACTTGATAATAATGAATTAATAAATATTTTTTTTATCATTTTGTTATTAATAGTATAAATACTTATCAAATGACTAGCTTCTGATTCTAGCTTACATCTTACTGTTTTAGCATTATACTTTTTTGACACTTTATTGTTTTTATCACCCGTGTCCACAATATAAAAGTGTTTATAATTGTTAAAAAATGAAGAAAACTATAATATATAGACATTGAATTGGTTTCCTATCTATATGACAATAAAAACAAATTGACCATAATTGTAAATATTTATATGTTATTTATTTTAGGCTGATACCTTGCTAGTATACCAAAGAGGGAAATGTTGGCTATTAGAAGGAAGGTGGATTACATTCTAAAGGTCAAAATACATTATTCCAAAATTCAAAATTCTTCACTAATGAGGGCCATAAGTTTGAAACTGTTCGGTAGATATTGGATAGAAGAGCAGAAGAGCATTGGATAGAAATTTATTAAATATTATCTGACATCTGTTAATTATAGAACCTTATAGTAAGTGGCACAGAGATAATGAATGAAAAATGTAAATGATATTTGAATGTATATATTGGAAAAAGAATGTCATGTTTTAATGCTAACAACTGATTTTTTCAATCTATTCAAAGTCAAGAACTGATCAAATTAATATTATTGTTTTATTTTTTTTTGTATCAAACGTGTTTTCCCACTTTAAAATATAACAGAATATCCAAGTTAACAAATTTTTCCTTTAATCAACCAAATAATTAAAAACTTGTCATTTTTTTAATATATCAAAGATTGTTCTAGAAAGAAGCAAGTTCACTCTGCCTTTGTCAAAAAAGAAAGATATGCGAAAAGATAATCTTGAAAAAAAAAAAAAAAAGTAGTGTAGTAAAAATTCCTCTACAGAAATATTTTTTTAATATATATTTTCTTGGAAGGGCATAGGCATGTTTATATTTTGCCTAGTGGTAAAATTCAAATACCTTATTTAAGAGAATTATAAATAAAGTAATTATTATTTACAAAACAGAATAACTTTAATATATATATATCACCATTTTGAATGATTAAAAAAGAAAAGATTATTCAGCATTAGAAACTTTAAAACTTGTTGAGCATGCTTTCAATTGCTAAAGCCAAAATCATAACACTCTTAACCCCTTGGACCGCGGCCTTTTGAAGCAAGAAAATTAGGAAATTAATAAAATCTGCAAGGTGCATTGTGAAGAATTATGAGGATAAGATATTCATTACCAAAAAAAAATAATTAAAGAAAGATTTTCTTTTAATTTCTTTTTTTCTTTCCCCTTTATATTTTCCCCTCCCGGGGTGTAAATGACTAATTTAAATATTCTACTTTTTAAACAATGGAACACCATTTTCTTTTTTTGATAGTGTAGGGGTTATTAGAGATGCTCTACCCCCCCCCCCTATTTGGAATTTTCTTTAAATAAATAATTGACCACAGAATTATTTCTGTTAATGTTTTTCAGAAGAAAAATATATAGTTTGGTTTGCTAGACATTATTTCATTTATTCTTTGTTGCTTAACACTAGACACGATAATATATATATAATTTGTTGTATAGTGACTAATTTTTTAACACATTTATTTACTGAGATTACAGGTATAAAAAGATTTTCAGATTACCAACTGAATAGCGTGTTATTCTACACCTATCTTTTTTTCCTTTTAAATTACAATAAAAAAACAGAAAAGTAGTAAATCAGACGGAACATATATATTAGATTTAAAATGGTTAGTAGTTTTTGTTCTTAAAAACATTTACAATAAATTAATTATTGTAACAATTTTTAAGAGATTATTATTAATATTTCCAAAAAATAAATAGGCTTAAATAAATAATATCGAAGCTATAATTTTAATATATACATACACACACATTGTGTACAATAAATAATAACTTTTATTGATATTTAAGTCTCATCTATATGAATATCTGATCAAATTTTATTAATATTTGCATTTTATAATATTTCGTGTATTAATGTTGCATTATAATTATTATTAACTGGTATTATATACATTTGTAACTAATCAAGTCTTCCAGATTTGCAGGGTTCTTATTTAAAGCATAAATGAACTGAAAATATTGATTTAATTGGTTAGAAATGTATCTGAGATATTTTAGTTAATTTATTAAATGTATTCATGGTGTAATGAAAAAGTCTTACAATGGGAGTTAAAATTTCTAGATCTTATAGTAGTCACGAATATTTTTTTAATTAAGCACATATTTATAAAACAACTACAATGTATAATTGAAATTTATATATATAAACATTTTCGTAGGAACTTAATTACTATTTAAATACAAAGATAAATTTCGTCCAATTAAACTTGAAGAAAAATAAGCAACTCCATATATTTCATATTTACTCAGTGATGATTATATACTGAAAATAATCTTAGTTTGGTATTAATAAACAATTTTTGACTTTGCTAATTAAATTGATATGTTTTTAAATTAAACTGTCTAGACATTGTGTTAATCATTACCTTTAACTGTAAAGAAACTTTATCTTCTCTAAGCAGTAAAGTATCTAAGAATAATTTAGTTTATCTACAATAACAACAGCAACAATGCAAATAAGACAGTATATTATAGAAGAAGAAAAAGTTCACGATTTTAATAAGTATTTTGAATAATTTTAGCTTAAATGCAGTTACGAAACATGTTTTTCAAATTTATTGCTTTATAAAAGTTAACTACTTAATGGATAGAATATTTGAATTTATCGTTTTATATATATACAAATAATTAAAGTTCTGAAGTGAATCACTGTGCTATATATTTTAAAAAAAAATAATGACAAGCATATATATCTATCTAGAAACATATTAACTGATGCGATTATTTATTTTAGGATGACAATAAGAAAATTAAAATGCATTTTTATAATACCCATTATTAACTAAACATTCATTTGGCTTTTGGAATTTATCTTACAGACTATTAATTAATACACATAAAGAAATTTTGAATTACTTTTTAATTTGAAATATATATATATAATTTCTACAATACACATATATTGAACCCTGCCAAAAAAATGATAAACTATAGAAATTTTACAAATACATAAAGTAGGCTATACTTTTATTTTCTTTAGTACAATTTTAAATCTTATTATTTCAAATTATTTTTTATTTATACCAGCAATTATGAGACTCAAATATCCTGTTCGACAAGAACACAAATCTTCTAACATTAAACAAATATTGAAGTATCTGTTCAATAGCATAAGAATACCAAGATACTCCTCTTATTAAGCATCTAGATATCCCCATAACTAACTGTAATAATGAATAAAATATAATAAAACATCTATAACTATTTATTTTAATATTAATTCATTAATAAGATTATATGACTTTACTCAATATATGTTTCCAATCATTACTATTCTAATAAGGTTATAATTAATAATAATGATGATGATGATGATAATAATAATAATAATAATAATAATAATAATAATAATAATAATAATAATAATAATAATAATAATAATAATAATAATAATAATAATAATAATAATAATAATAATAATAATAATAATAATAATAATAATAATAATAATAATAATAATAATAATAATAATAATAATAATAATAATAATAATAATAATAATAATAATAATAATAATAATAATAATAATAATAATAATAATAATAATAATAATAATAATAATAATAATAATAATAATAATAATAATAATAATAATAATAATAATAATAATAATAATAATAATAATAATAATAATAATAATAATAATAATAATAATAATAATAATAATAATAATAATAATAATAATAATAATAATAATAATAATAATAATAATAATAATAATAATAATAATAATAATAATAATAATAATAATAATAATAATAATAATAATAATAAAATAATAATAATAATAATAATAATAATAATAATAATAATAATAATAATAATAATAATAATAATAATAATAATAATAATAATAATAATAATAATAATAATAATGGAGGTGCTTTAGACCTTGGATAGCACAAATCAGGTAAAAACGTTCCACGTTCAAATATTAAAAAGATAATAAAAAAACATCAGAAACAAAGTAAAAAAATCTATATAACATCAAAAATTCTAGTATTAAATTAAGTGATATCAACTAACAAAAAAAAAATAAGCAAAATTTAATTGATTATTTTTAAATTGAAAATCAACTTCAACAAATTAACGATGCATGGTGGATCAAAGATCACATGACCTAATTAACAGGGGGGAGGGCGAACGCCAATGAAAGCTATAAAAAAGAAAAAAAACAAGCCAACATTTGCAGACATACTCAAAGAAAAAAAGATCATTTATCCTAACAATAAAACTGAAAGTCAATTTAATTCATATATCAGCAGAGATTAAAAAAGCAATGCAACTACCTCTCAGAAGATCAACCAACCAATAGTATCATAAATAATTTAAAAAATTGAGAAACAGGAAAGTCAAAATCCATCAGAAATTATCTGGAATGAAGAAAAATTGAATGTCACAACTAAATTATTCAATAAATCCATACCAAATCATCTCTTTGCAACATTCAGGATATTTTTACCCCGAGTTCATGGTGTAGGCAGCAACAGACAGCAACATTTCATTATATAAATTCCCAAAAGTATTGCTGTATGAAGTAATAACATTAAATGGATTCTGGGACACAATACAACAGATTGCAGAACATCCCAATAACTGGTACATAATACTAGAATTTTATTAAATCACACAAAGGGATAAATTTCCAAGACAAGTAAAATCATTGGGTAACTTCACACTGATCATTATAGACCAAAACTGTCACAATACCATTTCAGGAATAATTAAAAACACATACCTGAGACACAAAGAATAAAACTTCCAAAAAAAAATGGAACCATTTGGCAAAGTCATTATGTGCAAAACATTATCCTGGTAAAACACACCAATACCAATCATGAGTAACACTTATGAATTTCAGAATAATATTGCATCTAGATACTGATCCAGATGATATACCAACACAAATCCTGGATCAGAAAGCATTGCTCATTCTATATTAGAGATCTGAAATCACAGTGCTACTCATGTAAACAAAGGAGAACTGTTACTGCATAATGTCCAAACCACCAGAATTTTTCCAGAAATCAAAATGCACATTCACAAAAACAATAAAATATCAACACTAATATGCAAACAGAAGAAAAGATAGCCATTGCCAAGAATAGCAGTGAACAAACTACATAAAGAAATAATAACAACAACAAAAAACAGAGATGCCAAGCTTAGATCTTATAGATTTGTTTACAGAAAAAAAAAACTCCAAACCAAGAATCATAACCAAAAAAATTGGAAACCAAGCAAAATGTCAGAATTTGACTGTGCAATGAATAAAATTACACAACATCCTATTACCAATAAGACAGTCATAGAAATTATGGAGATACTCCTACTCCAAAGTAAACCCACTACAGCAATGCATCTAACAAGCCCAATCCAACTAGAAAGTAAAAGAAAGCCTGGGAGACCTACCAGAAAAAAGTAGCAAAAAAGTGAAGACAGATAATGATAACTCTGATTCACCAATCATTGATTATATAAATGAGGTCTCAAGTCCAATAAAAATAATCACAATTTTTTTCAAAAAACCAGTTAATAACCACAGAGTCGCAAACTGAAAAAGCACAAGACATACATGCACTCAATACAAAAACCAATCAGAAGAATGATACAGAAGCCAACAAAACAGATAAAAAAAGAAATTAAAACAAAGCAGGGAAAATACATGATGTAAAGCTCCAAAACAATCACAACAAAAAATACAAAACAATTTCAGTTACACAGTTAATGAAAATTAAAATAGCAGCACTGAATGTCAGAGGCATTAATTTAATAGCAAAAATATACCTGCTCAACAAATGGATTAGCATCATACAACCACAACTAAAGGACTCCTAGAAACAAAAATCTATAATGGATCACAAATTATAATCTAGCCACATATCTAGACAAACAATTTTTTTCCATATACTCCTGGGGCACATCATCACCTTCTCTAGACACAGGCATATTTATAGCCTCAAACTGCAATTTTTCTACCTTCAAATTACAACACTCAACATTATTTTTATGTATGTATCCCCAGGTACCAGTGTAGTAGCACATATAAATCTCACAATAAACTCTCAGCTCACTACCAGTCACAACCAAACAATATTAATGGGTGATTTCAACTTAAGCTATGAAAAATTCAATTCAAACTGGTTACATCAATTAAACCTGCCACTCACGAGTGTTCAGGGTTTTGTTGCTACAGATTGATCTATGCTACTTCGCACCAATGCTTCATCATTTAATCAACTTCCAGTTCAATCCTTGCCAATTTTCAGACCATGTTACACAAACCATTATAATCAATTTCTCAGAACTCCAAACAACATTCATTCATTCATCTAAAAAAAACAATCAGATTCCTACTTTCAACAATCATTACCAAATTCCTGTTCTCAGAGACACATCATACTAAATAAAATTAACAATATGTCACAAAATCCAATTCAAAAATACCAATCATTCATCAATATACTATCCTTCAACATACATCACATGAAAAGTTACCATCACCCTTCCAGTTAATGGCACTGGCAGACAATCTCCACAAGAGAATCATCAAACCAATGCACAACACCCACCACTATATACAAAAACTAACAAAGTTTAACTACAATACATGTAAACAATTAAAAGAATACTTTGCCATACAAAAGAAAAATATGCCTCAGCCAACAACACACATGGACATGCCAATATATCTGCTGGGCATTAGACTATCCATTAACCAGAAAAGTGCCTATGACAATTGAGATAAGTGGCAACATCTATGCAGGACATAACATGCTGGACCCCATATACCAACCTTTCAAGCAAAAGCTCCAAGCATATAAACAATACACACTAACCAGTGATGAGTCTGGAATACCTGAAACAAAAATTTCATTTCAGATCCAATAATTTGCTGAAAAGCTTAAAAAAGTTCCCAATGGTTACAATCCTGAACCAATGGCATACTAGTATTTGTCTTTTAACATTTGAGTTAATTTACCGCAGAGTACCTTTGCAACCTTTCTAACTTCCTATCACAAAAAATATACAATACTAGAGGACTATATTCTATAGCAATAGTGCTATTTAACAAAAAAACAGCCATTTCAAATCTCATGACCTTTGATCCATCTTCATGGGTGAATTGGAAATTAAATTACTAAAAATGGTAGTCAAAGATAAAATACAAACATACATACTGCCCCTGATATCAAACATGCAGTTTGTAAAGAAGGGATCTTCCACCAAACAGGCTGTACTTGTATTTAAAATGAAACAAGGTGCAGTGCAGCAAGATAAAAAGTATGACCAATTACAATTCAACTGGATATAAAGGCAGCATTTGATTCTGTTGCAATAGATGTCTTAATAAACATGCTTGCACATACAGAAATTCCACCCACATTTCTATATATCATTGTAAATATCTTACTGAACAGAGAGATATACCACACACTTAGTGGCAAAAACACAACAGCATTTATTCCCACACAATCATTTTCACAAGGATTCCCATGCTGTGTGCTACTATTTATCCTAAATATAAATCCACTCTTAAAACAAATTGAAAATGAATTACCAGGATATTAATACCATGAACTGCCCAACATATTCCATACTTTGCATATGTGGATGACATGACAATGTTTTTAACATTGCATAAAGAAATACCAGTATTAGAAAGAATACTACAAAATTACACAGACACACACAAATTACAATTCAACCTAAGCAAAACATCATTCATTTATAATAACAAACCCTACACACAGCTATATAAAGGAAAACCTACTCCATTTCTTGGATTACCATTTTATTTGGAGTTCATGGAATAAGACAGAACTTCAAAATAAACTCAAATAGAAAGCATCAAACATAGCATTATTATCTCTATATTCAAAAGCGCATCTATTTAGCATATTCATAACAACAAGACTTGCATATTATTCTCCTATTATCAACTTTACAAAAAACTTTACAGTGCCATATCATTGCTCTGTAGCAAACTACTATGGGGTAGAACAACTGTAGCTATTTCAACCAAACAACTCAGTCTAACAACTATATGGAATGGTCTGGTGCCACACACAATACATGTGTTCTGCACACAAAAAATAATAAACCTACTGGCAAAGACCACTCCACAGTTTCATCAGCTACAAAGCCTCTTTGACATAATCCCTACAGATTGCCCATTCTCCTCATATGGATATCTAGTATCATTAGGACACTCAGCACAAATTAATGTTGGAACTACAACACTCACAATTGATAAAAAATACACATACTGGCAGACATATGATTTCGTCAACCCAGCCACAAACAAACAGACATTTAGCCTAATGCTGGGAGTAAATAACAAGCAACTCCTTAAAAACTGCAAAAAATGGTCAATGGAATCAACATCTTCAACTTTTTGATTAAGCTAAATCCATTTGCACTAACAACATCCTATTTCTTATGATACCATCATCTTTATAAAGCAATAGATCCATTCTACAACCTATCCCATGCTGCTGAAGAAACACAACAACACATATTTTACAATTGTATAGCACTAAATACTACAAGAAACAATATTATAAATCAGTATAGAACAAGAAAGTATACAACAGCTAAGAAATTTTACAACCAAGCAAACAACACCTACAACACGAGCAACACTCTTTGGATTTTATGCATTTTGGTGTAGATTGGACTTAGTGCATTTTGATGCACATGATGTATATTTCACCTGGGAAATAATGCTAGATGGCATATAGCAACATTTTACATGCTACAACACATAAGGAACATGAATGCAAAAATTACACTTCCAGATATCTATGCAGCCACCTGGTCACTATTAAAATTACAAGCTAATTTATAAGAGCATGCAAAACTTGTCATTATTATAAGCCCAGCCTATTCAAACAAAACCAGAAATGAACAAGAAACTAAAAGGACAATATAAAATATGGATTATCACACAGTTGAATAAAACTTTTGACCAGTGAACAAAGACAGGGAGAGATGGAAGGAGGGACACTAACTAACAACATGATCAGAAACAAATAGTAAAATTAAACAGTGATAGCAATAACAAAAGTGTAATGTGAAATAATCTACCATGAAAACCCAGGGATTCTTAAGTATTGCAATTTAAAAGGTTAACTGTTGTAGACCCCTATTCAACACATCCATCTCTCTAGTAATAAAAATCTCAATCAAACCAAATCTGTAAAAATCATCATGCCACTGTAGCTGAGACATAAGTATGTAAATATCATGTAACCTTTATTAACAATAAAGCTTATTATTGAATAATAATAATAATAATAATAATAATAATAATAATAATAATAATAATAATAAGAAGAAGAAGAAGAAGAAGAAGAAGAAGAAGAAGAAGAAGAAGAAGAAGAAGAAGAAGAAGAAGAAGAAGAAGAAGAAGAAGAAGAAGAAGAAGAAGAAGAAGAAGAAGAAGAAGAAGAAGAAGAAGAAGAAGAAGAAGAAGAAGAAGAAGAAGAAGAAGAAGAAGAAGAAGAAGAAGAAGAAGAAGAAGAAGAAGAAGAAGAAGAAGAAGAAGAAGAAGAAGAAGAAGAAGAAGAAGAAGAAGAAGAAGAAGAAGAAGAAGAAGAAGAAGAAGAAGAAGAAGAAGAAGAAGAAGAAGAAGAAGAAGAAGAAGAAGAAGAAGAAGAAGAAGAAGAAGAAGAAGAAGAAGAAGAAGAAGAAGAAGAAGAAGAAGAAGAAGAAGAAGAAGAAGAAGAAGAAGAAGAAGAAGAAGAAGAAGAAGAAGAAGAAGAAGAAGAAGAAGAAGAAGAAAAGAAGAAGAAGAAGAAGAAGAAGAAGAAGAAGAAGAAGAAGAAGAAGAAGAAGAAGAAGAAGAAGAAGAAGAAGAAGAAGAAGAAGAAGAAGAAGAAGAAGAAGAAGAAGAAGAAGAAGAAGAAGAAGAAGAAGAAGAAGAAGAAGAAGAAGAAGAAGAAGAAGAAGAAGAAGAAGAAGAAGAAGAAGAAGAAGAAGAAGAAGAAGAAGAAGAAGAAGAAGAAGAAGAAGAAGAAGAAGAAGAAGAAGAAGAAGAAGAAGAAGAAGAAGAAGAAGAAGAAGAAGAAGAAGAAGAAGAAGAAGAAGAAGAAGAAGAAGAAGAAGAAGAAGAAGAAGAAGAAGAAGAAGAAGAAGAAGAAGAAGAAGAAGAAGAAGAAGAAGAAGAAGAAGAAGAAGAAGAAGAAGAAGAAGAAGAAGAAGAAGAAGAAGAAGAAGAAATCTCAGGATTAATACTACTTCTTAATTAACACTTTAGTTAACCTATTAGGTATAAAGAGGGATTTTACTTTAATCTATAAGTAATACAATAATTAAGAAATCTTTTGATTATCATAATTATAAATAAAACTATCTTATCATTTTTATGTTTTTATGATCTATAATACTTTAAGGATAATTAACCAATTTTACTTTAATTAAAATAATAATGCATAATCTTAATAATAAAATAATTAATAATCTGACCTTCCAAAATCAAAACACATTACTACATTTAGAATACACACTTCATTAATGAATTGGGTGATCATAGTGGTTTAATACTGATCAATATATCTTTTAAAATATATGTTAATCTTAAATCATTACTATATCTTATTTTATTCTTAAATTAATTCTTATTCAAGATCTAAATTCCATAATTTAATTAACTTGTAATGTATTATTAATACTCTGTGGAGATGATGTAGTCATGATGATTTGGAATAAAGAAACACAACTCATGTATTTAATCAAATTTATAAATATTAAATTTATTAGCATATCATTTACAAATTTTTTTTAAAAATTATACTTGAATTAATAACAAAATAAAAATATGATAATAACACCAAATTATTTACATGTTAAAATATCTCTATTCCCCCTTAATTATATTTCTTAAAAACTAGAAATTAAATACCTTCTTTAAATAACATAAGGTTTTCTTGTTATACTTCAACTTTATTTTTCTATCTAATAAAAGAGTATACACTTACTGTGCTATAACATGGCATTAATAACCAATTCCATTGGATCATTACTATTTATAATCTTTATCATTTACAGCTTCTTTTCAACAAATATCATTTATAAATTCTTGATAACTAAATTTATAAGAAATTCTTCTTTAAAACAAAATAATATTACTTTTATGTCACATTCAACATTAAGATTCTTTTTTATTATATTTTATGACATTTGCTATTTTTGATCTCTGTTTTTTGTGATAATAAAATTTTTATCAACATTTATTGAACTATTAGTTTTTAAATTAATACTCAATCATTAATAACAGCTTTATTATTCAAATCTGTTTAGCAATTTAAACATTATATAATACAATTTAAAAATTTTAAAACTTATCATCTCTTGCAATAACTTAATTTCACTATAATATCATAAATATTAATATGACTCATTTTGACACATCATTGAAACAAAAAATTCCTTAGTTTAGTATATCTACTATAAACTTAAACAATAATCATCTATATTTCTTCTTTAACTATGCAAATTTTTTTTGCTTTCATCCTCAACCTATACCCTTTTATATAATATAGTAATAATAAACTAAACAATAGCACAAAGGTAAATATGATATCAAAACTAGAATATCACAAAATATACTTTAATATTATATTTTATACACATATATTTTATCCTCTTTAAAAATAGTACATGTTATTACTTTTATACTTATATTAATCTATACTATAATTTATCCCCATTTATTATAATCTATTGATAATACTAAACAAAATAAGATTTAAAACAATTGAATACATAAATAAATAAAACAATTTATTAATTTTTATACATTTAAATACCCTATACTTTTATAATACTTATTCAAAATATAAAATTTAACCTATTCAAACAACGACAATAAACATTTAAATATTTTATATATATATCACAAGTTTAACAAGTTTCATCCTTGGGGAGAGTTGGCTTCCATTGGTGACCAAAACATTTCAAATGTTTTAAACAACTTATAGCTGGGATCTCTACTAATCTACAATTTTTTTTTAAAATATAATGAATTGCAGAAATTCCAATGTAAGCTATTATTTCCCAAATTTATGTTTTTAATTTCATTTACAATAAAACTTTTCAATTTTATTAAAATATATATTTTTATTGTAGACTTCTTTCTTTTTTTATAATAATAAATTTTCACAGTTTCTGAGATTATATTTTATAATTCACATTATCCCATGAGTATTCTTTGTAAATATTCTCCTTTGATTCTAATATTTTATACAAACTTCTCTTTGTTATGCAAATTAATATTGTCCTGGATATATACCATGCACATTTTGAACCATAATATTTATTTTATAAGTTTCTAAAACCATTCCAATTAAAATTCATATCTATTCAATATCATTTATCATCATTGCTTACTTGATTCTTTTGCTCTCATAATATTGTTCAATCTCTTGTTATCAACATACAAGTTACTTATCTTTATAGTAAACAGTTAAATAAAGTCTTACATAAAATGTAGATAAAATATTCATCTAATTATTTTTCTCTTTTAGTTCAATCGATATCAAAACATCTTGCTACTTTTACGTCTTTTATTCATTATATAAAATTCAGCTATGAAGTCCATCATATATACCTGCTTTAATAAAATAATAAACCATATTCCAACACATTTTATTTGATTTAAATTACTTATTAAATATACTTATGCTTGCTTTCTACTAGTATTAAATCTAGCTTTTCTAAGATAACTATTTTATTAAAATTATTTATTGCATTGCTTTTCGTTTTTGTAACTCATGTTCACATGAATATTTTTCTTTCTGTTTATCCATATATTCCAATCCTGTCCATTATAGTTTTGATTACAGACACAGTGTAGAATTACATCAGCTTGCTTGGTAATTAACATATTATGTATTGATAGAATATTCATTGTTTTCACATGTAATTCTGTTTTTATCATACAGTATGCTTGCATAAATTTACAACTTTTTTCTTCCATTGTTTTTGATAATTTACATGATATGATGATACCAATTAAATCTTTTTCAGAGACTGAATATTGGTTTGCCATCAGCAGAGATTTTTAAGGTTTCTTTACTCTATTGTTTTCAAAAAACTTTATAAAATAATTTTAGATTATTAGTTAAATACTAATTAGTTTACTTTTTAAACTAAAAAATAATAATAATTTAAACTAAATTTTATGGAAAGAACTAAATTATTTCCTTCCCATCCATAATTTTTCCAATCCATCCTAAAACATTGTCTACTTATTTTCTAAAACATTTCAAATTGCAATATCTCATTGGTCAATTCTTAAAATCATTTTACAATGAATATTTAATTAGTTACAGTTTAAATCATTTTTAAGTCAATATTATTCCTAGAAATATTTAGTGACAAACAAAAATATCTTTAATAAACAATATAAAAAACAATTTTAAACTAATTTAAACAATTTTAATTTTATCTTTTACAAATTAAATTCTAAATCGATTTTATACACCTTTCATCCCAAAATTAATAAAAATCAACATTATCTCAATTATTTTTTAAATAAATTAAACTTTTACCAGAAATAACCATTTCTTTATTAAATCATATGCGCATAAACATGATTATATATATATAGCACATATATTATTTATAAATATTTTATTTTAACTTCTACAATTTTAAATATTATTTTAAAAATTTAACTATTAACAAATACTATTAAGTTATATTTCATTATTTTTATTTTTTATATGCTTTTAAAATAAGTAACTTAACTAAAACTTTAAAAACTCATACAGATCAAATTTAAATGACCTTAGTTCAAACCCTAAATTACCAAGATAACTCTTATCTTTCCTAAATTTACAAACAAACATTTAATTTATAAAATTTAAAATTATTCACCTAAAATTTACTTTTAATTTCATTTATTATGGGATGTACCAATATAAAAGGGCCCAATATATAAATAACATTTTTATCTGGTACAGTGGTTAATACATTATTTTACAAATCTATAACCCTGAGTTTGAATATATTTTAATTATCTTTGGAAAAAAAAATTAGTAATTAATTTTTTTTATATATAAAGTTAAAAATTTCTGTCAGGTGACCCCACCGCCACCCCAATATTTAATTCAGCTACCTTTTTATTATTAGAATATTTTTAACTGAAAGCTAAAAGGCTCTGTGTTAATTTGGTTTGGGCAAATTGATATTAAATCACCAATAAAGGTATTATTGCAAAATAATACAGGCTTTATCCGTGGGAAAAAAGGCTTTATATTCTTGTGTGTGATGACTTATAATAATTAGCTTTTAGAATTATGCTTGTAAATATATGTAATGATCTAATTGTGTTGTTTTCACTTTTACATTTACTCAAAAAATAAATTTTCTTTGTTGCTTTAAATCTATTTTTCTTTAATCATGTTTTATGTCAATTTCAATCTTTGTTTAATTTTTTGTATTGAAAAATATATGTCTTGTAATGAGTTGCAATTAGTTATTGCTTTTTTTTCATACAGCTTGTTTTAAAGATTACAAGTAATCTTAAAATCTTAATTCATATCTTTAATAATGTTGCTTTGCATCTTGGCTTAATATTAATATAAAATCTATCTTTAAACTGGATAATATCAGGTAGTTTTTTTCATTATTGTAAGTTATTGATTTGCAAATTAAAAGACAACTTACATCAATCACCCTCTACATGTTTGAAATCCTCCTTAAAAGAGTTGTCAGTATTAGAATAATTAATTGTCAGCACAGACTGGATATTCATATATATTCTGAATTATATTTTTGGTCTATATAATAGTAATATCTCTTCAAAGTAATATAGTTATCTGATGCTCATTACATTAATACAGGAATACCTTTGCTAAAGTTTTAATTCTTTTGCCATAATTTTAAATAACTTAACTTCAAGTAAATGAGTTTATCTACTTTTTTGTTTTTCTAATTTTTTTTAACTTTAACATTTTTTTCTAATATATACATGTTAAAATTTTATTAATTCTAATTTCTTACACAAGTTATTTTTTTTTCTATTACTTAATTTCCTCAATAAATAATTTATCTTAATGCTTATAAAGTCATGCAATATTTCTGCAACAAAAGAAATCAGCTGGATTTTGATCTAAAAACACTTTACTACTCTAACAATGTGCCTCTTTACACAGAGCAACTTTTAGATATTATTACATTAATAGTCAATTTAGCTTTCATATCTTTTTAAGTTTAAATTTTTGATTTTTTAAAACTTTTTTAAGCTGTTTATATGAAGTTTTATTCAAAATAAAAATAATTAATCAGCCTCTTTATTAAATCTAACTTCGATGAATAACAGCCTACAATTTTTATTTTAAATTTTTATTATTACCATCAAATTCTCAAGCATTTAAAAGCATTAATCTGTCATATAATTTTCTGCCCAATAGATATCCCTTATCATGTTTTATTTGCTCTACTTTTATTTCCTTTTTTTTTCAACTCAAACATATTTATAAAGTCTCTCAATGTAATTAATATTTTATTAAAGTGACCATTGATTATCGATATGTATTGCCATAATGCCAGTAAATAAATATACACAATTAACGAAATTGGATTCTTAATAAAAGTGTCATTCCTTTAGTAATTCACCTAAATAAATATTAAACAAACTGAATAAAGATAATCATATTACTTCTGTTTCATTATCCATCACTATTACTAAAAAAAATCTTTTAATAATCTGCTGTTTTATATACATTCTTTTTCACATTCATCTTTATACAATTTCACATTTTTTCCTTTTCAAAATGGGCAGTAAAATTACACAGTTTATTCTGTGAAATTTCTTTTTAAAATCAAAAAGGTAAACTTCTACAAATGACTTTCTAAACTCAAAAAGAAAATAAGTTTTTTATAAATTCTTAATAAGAGAAGTTTCTTTTTTTATTTCTTTATCATTACTAGTTATGCTATCTTATTTCCATACTTTGTTCTTTTATCTTTTCTACATCCAAATTATTCTTCCAGGGATGCAAAAAGCAATTTTGCAAAATTGACTCATTTTTTATATACATTTCTACATTAAACTTATTTATAATTTAAAGATAAAATTAAGTATTTTTTTCTTCAAATAAAACGATTGGTTGCTGAAATCTTAGAATACTGAAAGATTGTTTTTATCATAGTTTAGATTATGAGAATATTTTACATGAACTGAATTTCTATTTATGTCTGTTTTCACAGTATTATAAAACTTTTCTCATCATCCATTCTTCTACGTAAAACTTTAATTTATATTCTGGAGAAATCTTATAAAAGTCTAATGAAAATAATTTGTGCATGCTTGTTTATCTGTATGTTTTCTTTTGATAAGAATATTATTCTTTAAGTAGTTCGTAAATAAATGTCAGCATTTTTTTAGATATTTTTTTCTCAAACTAAAATTTTTTAAATTAAAACATCATATAATTTTAATAAATTTTGAACATATAAAGAAAGTATTATATGATTTGGAAATTCAAAGCAGTAATTACTTGAATCTATCTAAATCTTCTTTGTTCCTGATTGAAATAATGCATCACGTTTTGCTTGAGGTAATAATCCATTAATTAGAATTAAGTAATATATATATTAAAAAATGTTCAACTTTATAAATTATCATTTACAATAAAGATAATATTTAATATATGTATATTGTCTACACTAAACTCAGTGCAATTATAAGGGATCTGAATTCATACCTTCAAACAGCTATTCAATCCATCTTATATAATTGATACATATGATCACATACATATGAAAAAATAAATGATGTGCAATATATATAAGTCATGCCAAAGCAGAACTCATCAGTTGTATATACAATTCCTGATCAGTTTATATTAAGATAGCAAATCTTCAAACTTTAATGGAAAAGCTTCAATATATTCCACACTCTAACTCTTCAGCCATCCATATCATTGATATATTAAGGTCCTATGTATGAGAGATCAGATTGGCATAAGTTCAATGTGGGTATGACAATAATATTGGCATCATCAAGAGCTTTGATCATTTCATCCTCGAATTTTCAATGATATGGATGGTTGAGGAGTTGGATAGTGGAGAATATTGGAGTTTGTTCATTAAAGTTTGAATATTTTCTCTTAATATAAACTGAGCAGTGATTGTATATATGTGTAGGAGATGGCAATCTGGACCAACTGATGAATGCTGGTTCAGCACAAAGTAAGCACCTAAACATTCACAATAAAGATAGTAATCAATATTTTTCACTGCTGCCAAAGCAAGTGTCTCACCTTTTAATATCAAGAATGGAAATCCGCTCTTACTAATAGTCTATTGAATATATATGGACCTTAAAGATTGCAACTTGAGCACAGAAAATGAAATATTGATACAATGAAGTTTAAATAAACTTCTTTAAACATGTCCATGTAATGCAGACTAATAAATAGTCAATTATAACATTACAAACTGTAATAATTTTAAATTGATCATGTATTATTTAAATAATAAGTGAAATAATAATTATCCCATTTAGCTTTAAGCATCATTTCACTTATTATTTAAATAATATATGAGCAATTTAAAATTATTGCAGTTTGTAATGTTATAATTAACTATTTATTAGTCTGCATTACATGGGCATGTTTATCTCATGTTTAAAGAAGTTTATTTAAACTTCATTGTATCAATATTTCATTCTCTGCAGTCAAGTTGCAATCTTTAAGGGTCCATATATATTCATTGGACCATTAGTAAGAGTGGATTCCCATTCTTGCTATTAAAAGATGAGAAGGTTGCCTTGACAGCAGTGAGAAATATTGATTACTATCTTTATTGTGAATGTTTAGGTCATTACTGGTTGGTTTCTAATGGTTACATAATTATACCATTTAGCTTTAAGCATCATTTCACTTAATATATATATATATATATATATATATATATATATATATATATAAATATAATGGATATCATTTATCTTTTTCACATGTATGAAGTCATGTGTATCAGTTTTATAATATGGATTAGATAGCTGTGGGGAATTTGAAAGTCTGAGTTCAAGTCTCTTATAATAAATATAATAATGAATATTTTGGATTATTCATTTGTTTATAAATACAAATATATTTATAAATATGACTTTTATAATGTTTCTTTAAAAAATTAAACTAAGAAAATCAGGAACACCATGAAAAAATGATCTATATAAATGATGTCAGTTGTATAAAGAGCGAAGTTTATTTTGAGGATAAGTATAACCAGTATAAATGCGGTTCTACTTATGTTGAATGAAAATTATTAATATGTAGCTTGTCACTGTATAATACATTATATCTTATTGAATTCTTATCTGTTTTCTTAACTTTTGACAATCTTGATAGATGAGTTTCATTTTTTATAAGATCTCATATAACTATTTCACTGAAAAATTACATGAAATATTTAACTTATTATAATTTATGGATGATTAAAATTATTAGTATTTATGATCTCATTATATATATATATAAACTTCTTTGTATCAATAATTCCAATCTCTGTGGTCAAGTTGCAATCTTTAGTGTCTATATAAATATATTGGACCATAAATAAAGATGGGATTCTACTTTATCGTTAAAAAGTGTTGTTGCCTTGATTGCAGATTGAGCATGTTGATTGTTATGGATATTGGGGTTGTATAAGTATAATAAAGTGAATATATGATGTTTCAGCAAAACAATACTTGCCTTCATCTGGGTGAAAAAACAGCAAAACCAAATGTTATTTTGACAAAACATTGATCTATTTTCTTTAATATTATTTTATTGAGCACAGATGCTCCTGAAAACATGTTTTATAAAACATCTTTTGCCTGTGAGAATCTTTATTTCAATATATATATATATATACTTCGTGTTTGAATGTTAAAAATTATGAACAAAATTTAAAGTTTAAAAAATTGTAAAATTAAATAACTATTATAAATGCACAAATGAAGATATACTGTATAATTAATCATAAAGTTAATTTGTATTAAAAACAAAATATTTTCTAAAGATTGTAAAAAAAAAAAAAAGATAATTGATTCAATTTTTAGCTAAAATTAGTTTAAAAGCAAAAAGTGTTAAAAAGTGAAAATAATATTCTAGAAAAAGGAATTAAAATGCTTGTAAACAGATTACTAGATTAAGTTTAAGGAGATAAATAACTAATATAATTTAATTTAAAAAGCTGTTATTTCTGCTCAGAAATAAGTGTGCAAATAGAGTATTGGACAAATAAACTTGGATCACAGTGAAAGTAATCTATAGCCAATAAATCAAAGGCTCCAAATGACAAGAGATCATAGGAATTTTACTGATAAGATAGCTCCAAATTGTGTAAATAGTGCTGAAAAGAATTCTAGAAAAAAATGGTGTGTTATACTTTTGAAGTGCATAAGATTTAATTTACCTTATGATTTTGGAGTGCTTACAATTATTCTGCTTAAATTAATACTTGCCTGCTTCCAGGATTCATCTTATGCTGTTTTTCTATAAGTTGAATAATTAAGCTACTAGTTCCAGCTATATCTACCATGCATGAATATAGAAACCATTATATGCATTGCTCTCCTGAGAAAGAATCTGTCAGCAACAGAAGAAACCAACATAATGTGTTCACTATGAATCAATCTCAGATAAGTAAAAGTCAGATATCCAATAGCTACCAGAAGAAACAACTATTAAACCAAAAGTGAATCTGCTGAATTCCTTTAATAAAACCTGAATATGGATTACAACCTTCCATCATAGCTATGATAAAGAATTATCTTTGTCAATATCTAAGGATTAAATGTGAATTGTGACATCAAAAGTATAAACTTTAAACTCATATTTAGTTAGTAATTTTTAATGAACTATGTTTTGACTAGTTATATAATTAATATGTTTACAAGCAGATATAGAAAGAGATGGTAGTTTGCTCTCTCTATCAATAAGCATATAAAAATTGATCTACAAAAGGCAATTAGCTTATAATTTCTATCTTTTGCTATGATATTAATTGTTGATATGTCAATCAGTTATTTCCACTTTATTTATTTAATATGTTAACTCAGTAAATCTATAAACTATGAGTGAATGACAACTTATGCTGCATAGATAAGCTAGAATAAGGTTATTGTTCAATTGACATTAGTTTGAGCCAACTATTCTTATATTTTTGAGATAGTATGATTGATAAAAATGGGTGGCTGTCTATCCTTCAATGGAGGTTATGCTAGTTACATCTGATTCTCATTCTTATGTAACACATTAGTATTAGATGACTGTAATATCATTAGTGACTGCTGATCCCTCACAATTATTATCTTATTTAAACAGTGATGTGCTATAGATGATCAATTCCTACCACATATGTGACTTCCAAGTGCAGCTTTCTCCACAGCTATATTTTTATATTAGTAGTTTTGTTGAATTTATCTTTTATGGATTTAAATTCTTATTATGGCATATTTTTGATAATTTTTAGTTTATTCATAGCTCTTTTAAAAGAGATAGGCTTAGGGGCACATTTCAACTTGTAGGCAGAAAATAGGCAAATTATAAAATATTTTAGTCTCTATATCCACTTCTTTATCAGAGATTCAATTTCAAGAAAGTAATCAAGTGATCCAATTAATACATATATATATATATATGATAAGTAGCAATTGAAAAGAATGTTAATGGCTTACTGTTTGCAATGTTGTTTTGTCTTTGCTATATCAATAAAGTCACTATTGACTTTTTTTTTCTTACAATAACTTCTACTAGGTGCTTGAAGTGTTATAATATGCCATGCTTTCAAACACTGGTCTATCTTTATCTTAATAATCACTGCAATTTATTGGTGTCTTCCCTTCATCTTTGACTATTCAATTTTAATTAGCAAATATTGCTTTTTGGATGTTTATATACCTATAATCTTCCAACGCAACAATCCTTTTTTTAAATTGAAACAATTGTATATGTTTTTTTAAAAATATATTATTTTTTTATCAAATAATGATATTTTGTGTTTTGATTAGTAGTTATTAATGATTTATTTTTTAGTAAAATTAAACATAATAAAGAAAAACAGCATAATTGTAATTATATTTTATTTTTTATCTTTAAACAATATTCAAACGTTAAATACTATTTTAGTATATAAAAATTGAAGCTTACATCTTTAAAATAAATAAATTATTAAAAGTATATTTATTACTTTACAAACAAAAATAATTTCATACTTCCAACAATCTATTTATAAATAATGTTGGACATCCACCACTGTGTTTGAGGCATTTATTAGAAAGAAAGTTTTATTTTATCACAGTCAAATTGCTCTCCAATTAAATTCAGTGCTGCTTTTTTTTAAAAAAATTCATACCACAATAAATATTAAATCACTATTAGATTATAATATTTTAAACACCTTCATTTAATTTAATTATAACAGCAAATTTGATTTAAATTCACTAAACTCTCTCACAATTCAGGGACCAATGAATTAACTATGTAAATTGTATGATATTTCTTTATGCATATATAACTAATTTTTCATATATGCACATAAATGATTGAATATTATACATATGTTCCATATTATAGTTTTTATTGTATACTATCACAATTCATTAAATGGACTACTACAAAAAGATTCAACAACTTTCAATATCTCACATAAACCCATTCTTTTATTTCCACTCATATATATATAAATTACTTCAAATCCAAAATTCAAACAGACCAGCATAAAATAATATTAAAACACTACCAAAGGTTTCATTGCTTGTAGCAGTGAAATCTTTGGTAGTGTTTTAATATTATTTTATGCTGGTCTGGTTGAATTTTGGATTTGGGGTAATTTTAATTATATATTGACTAGTTTAGCTTTATGCTTGTGATGTTTATATATATAATTTATTTATTTTACTACTTTATTCTGTTTAAATCAATTGTATAACTTTACTATTCAACATTTTATCTAATTATTAGCTCATATAGTACTATCATTGTAATATATTTTTATAGAAACATTAAAAAATAAGAATTTTTAATTAAAAAATTAGATAAAGTTTTAATTATAACATTAACACTATTAATCCAATCTAAAATTACACAATCTACCAACCTAATAACAATATTATTTATCCAATTTATGCAAGCATAAGTCAGACAAATACTATTGTTATTAGAAGGTCATGTGATTTTAGTAGCTTGCATTAATTGTTGTCTTTTAGTACTATGGTTAACCCTTCATCAAAATTATCACACGGAAAATTTCCATCATATTTTTATATCTATAAGCCAATGAACATCTTTAAATATGTAAACATTGCTACAATAATATATTTTGAATTAATTTAAACATTCAAATAACATTTTAAGAAATTATTAGCTTTGACTAACATGTCAATAATATAAAGTATTTATCTTTTAATTAATTAAATTTATTTATTTGATAATGGATCTTTTTTTCATGTGTCATAGCATCAACTGGGAAATCAACCCGCTAACCCGGGACAACTACTTGTAAGGCAGCTGTGCTGACCTCTCGACCACTAACGATCTTCTTTAGTATTTGATTAGATATTGCAAAAATGATATTAATCAGTATAATTTGAAATTGTAAGCATTGCCATTATAGTTATGTTATTGCTTTTTTAAAAATTGAATTAATTTAAAATGAAACTACAAAATCTACTCTTCAAAAATCCAAACTATTAATTTACAGTTTTAATACTTTTTTCCATCTTCTTTATTCTTTATGTTACTTTGGCATGCGTAATTTACATATTTATGGCATGTATTCAATGATGTCATTCATCTTTCTTTAAAATCTTATTTCTATCCTATTCTATAATAAAAAATTCCTATACTAAATCGTAAATTTTTTAGCCTAATAATTGCTATAAAGGTCACATAATTTTAACAGAGGGGGGAAATGTTTTAATATTTGTTTCTAAAGATATAATTAATGTATATACTTTCATAAAAATGTCAATATATAAATATATCATGTATAAACTTCTTGAAAAACGAGATGCAGAATTTTTAAACACATCACTTGATATATGAATATTGCTGAATAATGAATAATTTTGGTTCTTTCATTCATTTATTCGTGCTTGTAAAAGCTTCTTACAAACTATGCAATCTGTAGTCTAGAATGTCTTAATCAAATTACTATTAGATGGACAAGAAGAGATTTGATTTTTTTTTGTCTGTAGAGTTTTCATCAATATTCTGTCTGCATCTTGACTTCTAAAGATTTTCTAAGGTAACTAAAGAGAATCTTTTGGAAAGTAGTCGTCTTTTATATCAATACTTAAATACAAAACTATAAAAAGTAAAAGAAAGTTATATATTGATAAATCTTATTATAATGCAATTTCAAAAATAAATGAAAATAAAAATTAATTTTGTACTTATGATAGCATTTATTGATTATAAATTTAATTATATTATTTTTACAATTTTTATACTATACATGTTTAATTATATATTTATTTAAATAATCAATGTTTTGAAATAAATGTCAAGAAGGTTTAATTTTTTTTTTTAAATCAATAATTTATTATTATAATCGTGAAATAATTTTGTTCCAATATATTTATTAATTTATGTGGCTGCAATTAAATTAAATGTTTTATCCGACTGGATTTCGATCCATTTCTATATAGCACGTAACAAATAACATCAGTTTAAATTAGTACTATTTTTTTTTTAGGCATCGCTATTAATTTATTTAAAATTAACTTAAAAGCAATTATAAATTCTATTATTAAATGAGAACTGAAAACTAACAAACTAAAATTTTAATATTATATTTAGAAATCAGCAAACATTTATTAGCATTAGTCTCATTCATCTCTTAGATAAGATTTATACAGTATAAAATGTCAGAATTTGTTTCTCATGCAAACTCATGTTCTGTATAGTCATTTTTCATTGCCAATACTAAGAAGATATGTAATAGTAGTACATTTAAGATCACCAACCAGACACAAAGCTGAAGAATATTATTATAATTTTGCCATTACAATTAAAATAGTAATGAGAAGTCATTTTAAAATACTGTCAACATATTTATACTGATTTACATATTTTGGTCTATAGACTTGTTTTTAGATTTGCCTTAAGAACTATACATTTGTTTTTTTCTCTTTTTTGCCTGACAAATTCAAGAACATTTAGAGCAAAGATGAAAGTTATGATTTCCTTTTAGTGATTTATTAGCACTGTTTGAAATTAGATTATTGTATACTAAAATTTATTAATATTATAAAGATTGTAAATGATGACATGAGAGGAAACATTATTACTATTGGTATAAAATCAATAAGCTTAGAAATAAAAATTATTGCAAAATATGAATAATTTCAATTTTATGTCAAAAGTTTTTAAAACAATTTGTAATAGTTTCATGAAAATTGCTAACATATCACAATCTTTTATTCATCAACAAAAAACAATATTGATTTCATGTTTATTATTTTAGCACAAAGTATATGTATATGTTCATTTTATTCTGATTAGGGATAGAATAATAGTGCCTGATTTTGATCATTTAAAATTATGTCTATCTGCTAATGCAATTCATGTAGTTATTATGGAAAATTTTACTAATTAGTGAAAAAAATTTCCCAGATATTTTGAAAAGTGACATACTTTAATGATTTATTCGATATACTTAACTGATCAAATGATTTCTTTACTTCAACTTTTAAAAATCTCTTCAAGTTCTGATAATCCCTATATTTTTTCTGATGTCAACATATATAAATTTCCACTTTCCTCCAGTTTATGCAACAGGATATAAATTCATAATAAGATTTAATTCCTTGAACTTTTCAGAAAACAGTGTACAGATCACGTGATTACCTTTAAACTGTGCTATATAATTTTTAGAATAATATAAATTAAATTTGATATTAAATATATAGTAGGTAGCTTTCACATTTTTTCTGTGGAATAGGAATAAATTTAATTTCTTTCAATTTATGAGACACTGATCAGTTTATCAGATTCATTGGAATAATTAAAGTACTTTTTCTATTGATTTTTTTTTTGGTACTAATGCAATGTTACCAAGTTTAGTGGTCTTATTTTTATGGAACGGTCTCAAATCTAATCTAGAAGTACTTTATTATTGAAAGCTTTTCACTTTGGGTACCTATCAAAAATGTCTTACTTTGTTTTTTCTAAATATCAAATGATTTTCATATAAATTTACCATTCAAGATGAAAAGAAAGAAAAATATTTTCTTAGCTTTTACCCTACATATTGAGTGCTTTACGCACTAAAGGTCCATCTTCCAGAATTATTTTATTATACTATCATTCATTTGCATTATAATATTTACATTTTCACAGTAATTTGTAAGAGTAGTCGAATATTGCAGTCTCCTACATAATTTGAAATAATATTTAGTGTGTGATGATATAATTGTTTTTAAATGTAATTGGCACTATCTTTTATCATCACTGTTCAATGTAAATATCATAAAAGAATCATTCTAAAACATATACAAAATAAAGAGGATAATGCTACAAAAGCAATGATAAAATAATAAATATAAAAAAATATAGACTTTCTTAAAGATAAAGTTTAACTGGAGTTTTTAAGTTTTGAGTAGGCCAAATTCCTAATGATCACAATATATATTCTTGTCATTACAGCTGTTACTCCTATATATAATTATTCATATAGCAAATAAACTTATATGGACTGGTCACTAATATGAATTATCCAGCATAATTATTTCATTGAATTTTTATATCTGAGTTCAAAATCAAGAAACACCATGATCTTTCTTTCCAGTTGGGAATAGTTTTTAACTGAAATATTGAGTTTTCTTGATGTCAGTATTAATATGTATGGAAGTGATATTTATACATAGATATTTAGTATGCCAGGCAAAACTAAATCAGGGCCCTTAATCCAAGGAGGCTGCAAAGTCAGAGTGTGATAAGTATTTCCTAATTTCAAATTTAGACTGGCATTCAATGATAATCCTTTTTAAGTACCTACAAGTAGAAATCTTTTCCAAATGAAAGAAGATTGTATAAACTGGAAAAAGATCTGATTAATAATAAATAGATCATGGTAGAACTTTGTAAAGTTAAAAGTTGAAGAGTCAGTTGTGTTAAAAAGTATGTTTGTCCAAAACTGCTTAATGTACAATTGGGTTAAAAAGTAGCCATATCCTTTACTATAAAGACAAAAATATTGGAAACACAACTGCAGTGGGATTCATTATAAATGAAAAGTGAAAGAACATCAATGTGAAAATTAATAGCACATCAGAGAATGGGTGGCCATATTTGTTATTTAAATTAAGGCAAGATACTAATTACAGAGAATTCAGGTTCATGCCCCAATAAATTCTTGTTTGATGAATAAGTAGAGAAATTTTATATGGGTATACAAAATGTTTTTGATCAGACTAAAAAATATTTTTAAAATGATATGGCAGACTTTAATACTCAAATTTATAAATGATTGAAAATTAAAGGGTTGTGGGTTTATAGTTGTAGAAATGAGAGAGAACACTTATAGTATTTGTCTGAAGGTTTGTAATGATAGTATATTATAAGATGTGATATGTTGGACTATTTCCATCATTTATGAGTGAATGTTGAATGTATAAAAAATTTTAAACTTTAAACTTTTCAAATACAAACAACTTGTTAGTAATAACACACAAATATACAATACAGGTTAGTAATCACACAACGTTTCGAGTAGTATTATTCTCCACTCTTCTTCAGGTGTTTCTGGCCTATATGCACAGTGACAATATTCGCTTAGAAGTTGAATTTGCACCTTTAGATTCTTGTATATCTAATTTTAAGGCAAACACTCTACCAAACTAGCTATTCTGTCAAAGGCAGCATATAGTAGAAATTTGATATATTTATACATGAGGGTTGGTTCAAATCCTCCTGAGTCCTTCAATTTTTTTTAATGTCTAATTATTTTTATTTTTATTTTTTCCTAAGAGGAAGATTAATTAGATGCTTCCATACATTGTGTATTGCCACACTGGGTTGACTTATAGGATTCTATTTACCATTGTCATATGAGCAGCTTCCTTGAATTTTTTTCTATACATTTTCCCTCTTTATCCAATATCTTTGTATTTTCCAACTTAAGCATGTGGTCATTAGTACATACATGATCTGCTATGGTAGACACATCTGTTTTTTTTCTTTTTTAACCATTAGTTTGCGTTCCTTCAATCATTGTTCAACAGGGTAACAGGTCTCACCAATGTATTTCCTTCCACATTCACATGGTATTTCATACATGCAGCTTTTGTTCTTCAGCATTTCCAGTTTAGGCTTAGTAGAAGTAAGAATTCCTCTAATTAATCTTGCTCTTAGGAAAAAATAAAAATAAAAATAATTAGACATTAAAAAAAAAAATTGAAGGACTCAGGAGGATTTGAACCAACCCTCATGTATAAATATATCAAATTTCTACTATATGTTGCCTTTGACAGAATAGCTCAGTTGGTAGAGCATTTGCCTTAAAATTAGATATACAAGAATCTAAAGGTGCAATTTCAACTTCTAAGTGAATATTGTCACTGTGCATATACGCCAGCAACACCTGAAGAAGAGTGGAGAATAATACTACTCGAAACGTTGTGTAAATACTAACCTGTATTGTATGTTTGTGTGTTATTACTAACAAGTTATTTGTATTTGAAAAGTTTAAATAAAGTTTAAAATTTTCTATACATTCAACATTCACTCATAAATGATGGAAATAGTCCAACATATCACATAGTTTGCAGAAAATAAAAACTGTGTATTATGATTTATTTATTTTTTGAGAAAAATGGTAAATGTATTTGGGCATTGGAAAAACCCAAATAATTATATTTTGACTAACAGAAAATATTAATTTCAAGATTGTAGTGCTGTTAATACATTCAACACAGAAAACTTATTAGTGTGGTATAAGATATATGTTAATGCAAACCAAGAGAGATAAAAACCTCTAAAGGAAGACAGTTTTAACAGTTGATATTCTAACCTTCAAAAGGAAGTTAAATTTCGAATTATTTTTAAATAGTAACAAATTTTAAAGATGATTCAAAGATGACTGAAATTAAAAGGAAGATAATTGATACTCTAGTAAGAATTATAAGAAAGGCAGCTGGTACAAAAAACACAGAAATTTATCAAAAGGTATAAGAAAAAAAGGACCATGAAATTTTTAAAAATGATCCATTAAGAAAATTTGAATATCTAAATTTTTAGCATTAATAACTATATACGAAATTGTAGTTGTTAATTAGCAAGGAAAGCTAAAAATGAGAATAAAACTCTCAAAAGTGTTCAACATCTTTTGGTATGGAAAGAAAATTATGTCAGCAATAAAAAAAATTGCAAATATTATTTAAAAAGAGATTACATCAAGAAAGTTGTGGAAGGATTCTCTGTGATCATATCAGATCCAAGAATCTATACAAACCCATTGCCGTTCAGCTAGACATCTCTGAAGCATTTGATTCAGTAGATGTCAACATCCTGCTCAATTGCCTCTCAGCACTAGACATTCCTACTCAAATCATTCAGATATTGGACAATCTACTAAACAACAGATTGGTCCACATTTCCCTGAATGGTTTCTTTACAGATGGTTTTATTCCTTCAAAATCCATACCCCAAGGATCTCCACTTAGCGGTCTCCTATTTATACTCTACTTAAACCCCCTTCTTAAACAGATTGAGGCAGAACTTCCAGGAATCTATATACCCCAGCTGAAGAAACACTGTAAAGCATTTGCCTACATGGATGATGTCCTTGTCACCTTACCTTCCCAAAAATATCTAAAACCTCTCATACAAATAATCAACAAATTTTCCGAATCCTCCAAACTTTCCTTCAACCTCAACAAGTCATCGGCATGGAAAATCAACACCGGCAAGAAGATATCATAGCTTTTCTCAGCAGATCCCCAAAACTTTTTGGGGTTTCCCCATATACAAGTCACCGCAAGCCGTGTCGATACTAATACAGAATTCCATCATTGAAGCCGCCACCAACACAGTTAAAAACCTTGCCAAGGTTATTTCATTTATTAATTAGATTTTGCAGAGGATGTAGTTGCTGCTGTCTTTTTCTCTTTTTTTTATAAACATTGCTTCAGAACTTCAGGAAATGTTTCAATAGTTATCAGATGAAAAATAAAAAATTATAATTATGGAATTAAAAAATATTAATAACTATATATATCTTGGGGAAATTACTACATACAAACTCCAACTTATGTTATAAAATTAATCATAGAAATAAGTTTTGATGGAATAATTTTATGTAAATAATTTAATATGTTTTTGAAAAGAAAAGTTTTAATACATATCTTTTACAACTTTTTACTTATGCTAAATGTAAATTTTTTAAGGAAATATATCTGATGTTAACAGCTGCTGATTTAAGACATGAGTAATTTTGATTTTATATTATTCTGTTTTTGATATTAATTTTCATCTCCTGATGCAACATAACATTATTATAGGAGTCCTAGAATAAGTTTTCTTATCATGTTTTTATATAAATGTTGATATAGTTGTACACATATTTAAAGGTAGTGTTTTAGATGTTCCAGAGATTAATAAAAATATAAATGATTTGATTTTTATAAAAAGCACTTTTGGTATTTAAGTCTTAATTAATAATTTCAATCAAATTCATGCACACTACTATTATACCTTAAATTGTAATAATTAAAGTCTAAATTATAGTTAACTTTTCCTTTTTAAAACATATACTTATAATTTGAAATGCTTTGGGAATAAACATTCCAAAGTGAAAATATATATATAACTTTTTTTTTATTAATCCATATGCAAATAAAATATAGATAAGTAAATAATGAATAAATAGTATCATGTATAGTAGATAATGAATGTAAACGTTTTTTTAAATTTTAATATTGATGTATGGGTTTAAGAATAGGCATATTTTTATAATATATATTGTAATGTTATAAAAAAATGATGGCAGGGAGAATCATCAATCTAATCTGAATAAAACATAGCCAATCACTGGTTACCATTTTGTAATGAATTGTTGATTATAATATGGGATAATAATATAATAAACTTTACTATGTTTAAAAATTAAAACATCATTCATAATACTATAGATCTAAACCTAAATGTGGAATGCCACTTTATAACAGCCCTAAAATTGATTTGGCATTTTGTAATAATGACCACTTGTACATGATCATCATCAGCTAGCATTGAGTAGCTACTTTGTCCCAATGATAATGAATCTTCTATCTCACTATCTCTCTACCTTTGTTCAATCAACATTTGTCATAAACAAATGTCCTCAAGAGTTATATTCTCTATTACAAAGTAAAAAAAAAAACATGCCCTAACAAATAGTAACTGTTACAACCTGTGCAAAATTATCTAGCTCAGTTATTGATCATAATCCCTATCAAAATCTAATTTATCCAGACAATAATTAAAATGTAATAAAACAAGTGAGATCATCACTCCAGACACCAACAAATTATTCACGATTACAAAGTAAACTGCAATGAGTAATGAAATCATATATATATATCATTGCCCTAAACAATGATGTATGCTTAAGATATCTATTTGATTGATAACTGAATGAAACTCAATTTGAATCAATAACTAACTAAATTCTGACATACGTTATGGATTTAATATTGCCTATAATAATTCAAATCTATTTCAATACTTAATGACATTCTGTTTTATTTAAGTAAACTAGTGTCTAAATAACTATAATTACATTTTGAAAACGTTGTATAGATCTACACACTATTTATAATGCTTAAATAAAATAACTTTTACTCAGTTTTATATCTATTTTAGTAAAGTGTTAAATATAATGTAAACATTTCATTCATACCCTGCAGTAGATCGATACACAATTACTGCTTCAGTTATATTCAAAAATGAAATACTCCACACGAATTTATTATCAATAAATTCCATTAGATAATTTCCCGTTTTACAGTATCCAATCACATTATACAAAATATACGCTTGGTTTCCATTGGATATTTACCGAATTACCATCATTGATATTATTTATCCACTTAAATCTCCAATCAATTGATTATAAAATGGATTTTATAATAATCAAACTATATATCACGATAATTGGCAGTTATCCAAGCCATAGATAATATTTAGTTATACTCGTTAATGAAATTTATGATCTCCACTTCAAAGAAATTTAGAAAGTAGTTAAGATAAGTCATTTTGTCTAATGACAGAACACAATCGATTAAGATTTTATAACTGGACAAAATGAGTAAATAAATAATCAATTTTGAGCTAATAAAATTATTTCTATTAGTAATATTGATTTAAATAAGTAAACAAATATGTAAATACAGTAATAAATATAAAATTTATAAGTAATCGGATTTAAAATTATGTATGATAATATGCATATATCTAATTCTATTTCATTTACCAATGTGGGTTTGATCTTGGATCAAACTTCAAGTAACAAAATTACCTTGCCCATTCAAAAGAAATAATTAGACAGATTTATTGGTTTTTAAATCAACTCTAAATTTATTGGTTTATAATAAAAATTGATGATGATGATGATAATAATAATAAAATATAACAGAACATCAATCGATGTTTGGCAATATACTAAAATCAATAAAAATAATAAAATCTATGTGTGAGGAACAACAAAAAAACATGCTGCAAGACAAAAATATGATCTATAAAAACAGAAAGAAAGATTTTTAATATCTTCCTAAGATTGTAAATATGATAGATAATGAAAAAAAATGTGATCAAATAAAAATTGATTTTGATTTCTTCATTAATGTAATCTCTAAACAAACAAAAAAAAGTTATATTTAAACCTGTTTCTATCTGATATTCTCAAGTTAAATTTTGAGCATACAAAACATTAAATATTTGTAAACATCAGGTCATATTAGCTTATATCATCAGATTAGAGCATAAATAATAAGAAGTAAATGAATCTCTCCAACCCCTTTATCATACCCATATATAGTATTTATCTCTGTTTTACAGTAAAATGTACACACTTTTTTACAATATATATATATATGCATAGAAATCATACCATATAAATGAAAGTCTGTCCATTTTCACTCACTATTCACTGATCCATTATTTATTTTCAATCCTAAGATATAGAGATGAATTTGCTTTGAGTAGAGAAGATAAGAATGTGTAGTAACTAATGCAGATTCGAATTCAATTCCGTTCAAATTTAACTCCCAATTTTTTTTTTTAATTTTCAAAAACAGTGGATGCAAAATTACACATTATTGGCTTTAATTTTCCTTTTTCATTGACAATAATGTGCAAATAGAATTCCTTTAATGATGTAATCCAGTTATAATCAAGTGAAAAATCATTACTAGCTTTGTTTATTCACTTACAAAAGTAAATTTTAAATCACTTATTATTTATTTCACATAAGTTGAGTTAATCAATCCTGTAGAATTCCTTGATCTGAAATACATTATCTATAGAAACATAATGGGTTTATATCCATCACAGATAAATGAATTCAATTCTGGATTTTTTTTAACCACATAGTATATTTATATAGCTGACCTGCAATATAATGCATTTTGATGGGTTTTTCTTTCTTCCACATTTTTATTATTTCTTCTGGAATTTCATCACTTAACTGCCCCATCAAACAGGCAGAGAGTTAATATTTTTATTCTTCCATAGTTTTATCAATTAACTATGTAATAAAATTTAATAAATTTTTAAAGACTGAGAAATATATATCTCTTCTATGTAATAACAAAATTATAAGAACTCAAATTACAGCCTCTCCATTCTATTTATAAGATACTCTTGATGATGTTATTGTTGTCATAATTTAATTCAATGATGAACATTTTTTTAAGAAAACTTTGCCTACAATTTGTAAGTAAAATGAAGATTTTAAAAGAATTGTATACAGTGAAAATGAAATCCTGTTTTGCAAGTTTGATATGATTTTTCATTTTTAAACCAAAATAAAGAATTTCTATTATAATTCTATTTTAATGGATATAAATATTTTTTGCATTTGTTCTTAATAATATTTTTTTGCTTTAACTAATTTATGAACAAACATATATGAATTATAAAACATGTAATTTTGTAATGGGTGTTGCTATGGTGACTGCAATAAAAGAAATTGGATTGTGTAATACTTAATAATAATGTTGATTTTATTCAAGTAATCTTTTATGATACACTTAACTATTTCCAAAATCTATTTACTTATTTACATGTTTATATATTTTGTTGCTAGTAACTTTACAATGCCACAATTTTAGATAGAAAAGTTATTATAGCAGTATTTTATAGATGGTGCAGCTGCAAAATAAGTTTTTACATAGCTAAAATTATAATAGTTTTAAGCTTAACTCTTTAAATTTTTAAATAGCTGTTAATTTAGATGATAATTCATATTAATTTAATAATGCTAGTTTAGTCATGATTTAATTATTTAAAATATTTTAAAAAGTTTGTATTAATTTTAAGGTTAAAAAACTAGGTTTAACCCTATATTTTAGTTTGGTGACACTTAAAAATAAAGCTATAGTATTTTAGTTCATTTTAATGTTGACACATAATGTTCTACTTAAATATTTCAATCTAATTTAATTAGACAAGAGTTTAATAAAGCTAGTAATTAAAATAGAATATTTTAATAAGTGAATAAATGTTGAATGAATGAATAAATATTTTATTTATTTTAATATTATTTACATTTAAAATATTTGTAATGTTAATTTTAAAATCTATTCTGAAACTTGTTTAGACTTCAAACAGTAATAAATAAATGTATTAAATATTGTTTCTAATATTTATTTTATTTTCAATAATATAAATTTAAATATGTAATATTTTTGTTTCATGCTGTTATCTGTGTTTTTTTAATTAATTATTTTAATTTTCAACCAGGTAATATTTTCAATTAATATAGTTCTTAAAAAATTGATTTATTGTAAAATTTAATATTAATTAGGTAATTTTGGGTTAACAATTCCTAGTTATAAATAGGTCAAGGATTTAAACTAATCAGGGAAGTGGATTTAGGTTAAAAAGTTAATAAAGTCTTGTAAAATGGTCACATGACTAACAGTATAAATAATGTAAGAATGACACTTGACAATCAATCATAACACATTTTTCTCACTTCAGTTTTTTAATTTGTAGCAGTCGTACTTTAAATTTTCTTTAATTTTTTTATTATTTTTAAGCTCAGTATGTTAGGCTGAACTAAAACTATCTAGGCACACTTATCTAAACTGAAATGCCAAACAAACTGAAATATCTGTATCTGCCAGCTTTAATGGTAATATATTTCATTGTTATGATGTTTAGAATATTATTGTTTAAGTTTACTATGTTGGAAGATTTCAATAGCTCTTGTTATTATCATTATCATGACTTAAGAATGATTGTGGATTTCAAAGTCCAACTGAATATCTGTGTTACACAGAATATTTAATTTTCTTACTGTCAAAATAATTATAGAAATTATTGATAATTATATGACATTTTCTTTAAAATATTTGTTTATGTCAAATATTGTCCATAATTTATTTATTTAAAGTAATTCATTGAATAAGAAACTATATTTTAATATAACAAATATATATTTCAGACATATTACAATTTTATTAAATCAACAAAAGAAAGAGTTAAACTTATAATGATTTATAGTTTAATGAAAATGTATTTGTACTTATTTAAATAAAAGATATCATTTTGTTAACTTATTAAAGCACAAATAAAATAATTCACTTATCATGATTATTCCCATTTTCTTTTCCTGAAAGAAAAAGTCATTTTTCTCCAAGGAGGAGTAATAATAAAAAAAATCAACTTACAACCAATTCTTTAAGTAATATTTTGTGAAATTTAAAAAATATATATTCTCTTGCTAAAAAAATTGAAAATATAAAGCTACTTGTAAATATGACATTTTATTCAAGTGATCTTAAATAATTTTCTGCATTTTAATTATTTTGTAATACCTGCAATATAATTAAAACCTGAAAGTTATTTCTTTCCTTCAAGCATCACTATGATCATGAAGATGACAGTTAAAATAAATATTTTTTTCCTGGAAATATTAAATGTTTAATAAATGTTTTTTATCATGAGTACTCTATTGTACAATATTGACATGGCTAATACAAATTTAGAATAACATGTATGATATATTAATTTAGAAACCTGACTTCAAATCTTTGACAGATATATTTATTGTAATATCATGAACATTTATCCTAATTTAAATCCAGGAACATTTTGAATAAATAGCCATAAATGTATCCTATATTTGCTAGCAGAATTATTTGAAACTTACTAAGGATATCCAAAAGAAATGTATTCTTTATTTCATAATTATATTATAGATCTTAATATCATAGTTATATTGTATTAAATGATGGGTATGTTTGATGTCCATAAGATGTTGTTATTAACATTCTTCTTCATGTTCAAGTTTAATGGAGAATGATTCAAGAATAAAGCAGGACTGTTCTTTAATTTATTTGATGGTAAAAAGGTTGAATTTATTTGTATTATTTTTCATACATGTTTTGTTTATGTGCATATTAGTTTTATTGTATATATTGTACTTTGAAATACTATAGGTTAATGTTCTCAGAAAAGTACTGTATCATATTTTCATATTTTAAAATTCTATGCATTATTTTTTACATATGAATTATTTATTTATGAATGTATATTCTTATATAGTAAGCTGAATAAGTAGATTATGTTTTTATTAATTATTTTACAATTAGTTATTGCTAAAATTAATAAAGCCATATTTGGCATTAATTATGTTATTTATTATATTTGACATTTATTAGACATAGTAGATTTATTTTCTCTCTAGTTTAGGAGTGCTTTTATATGCCAATATATTTAGAGATGGTAGTGTTAGTCTTCATAATTATTTTTAGCTTATTTTTCAAAAGAGATAGAGCATTGGCTCTCTCTTATTTATTTTTATTTGTATGCTCACAGAATATAATTTGGAGATTGTACTTAACCTCTCTCTATTTTTAAGGCAATTTCTTTTAATGTTTTCTTTCTGATGCCATTCACATTTTCTTATTTACTAGTGACAATGTCCTAGATCATTTATCAGCCATCAAATGTAGGTACATTCTCATGAGCTATTCCATCATATTTTCACAGTCTTATTTATTATTTGAAGATAGATTTTGTTTGTAGATTAAGTATGTTTAATAAAGCAGGTGTAAGACTTTATCATGGATTTATGTGGCATCTTAGTAGTTTTAATCAAGTTATTGAAAAATTCTACCTTACCTCTTTGTCATTGTTTGTTGGCTTAAATGTGAATAATATATTGTAAATGTGCAAATCCTATATTTGAGTTTTGCTAATTATCAGGACTAAGTATGATAAATAATTAATTTAAAAATTTTAAAGCTTATTTTGGGCATAAATAGATAATATACATTATCATATCACTCCATCCCTAGATTCGTAAATTAATATTATTATTGAGTATGTTAAATATTCATAAATTTGAGACTACTTATATGAATGTTATTATTATTGTCTGAATGCATTGATAAGTTAGTATTTTTTGATAATTAAATAATGACAGTTATTTAATCTGCTGGATTATTTTTGCTTAATCCAATGGAATTTATTTTTAATAAAACATGATGTAAATTTTTGATCCTTCTGTTATAAATTTTGAGGAAATAACATTGTGAAAACATGTGGCTCTGTGGACTCAAATATGAATTATTTGTAATTTTGTTTTTGTTTTCTTATAAATAAATATTTTTTGGTATTATTTAAAAAAATTCTCATAGTCTTTTGTTCACATAATTCCATTTATCAAATAAAAAGTATTTCCAGTATTGAGTAAAAATTTAAATGATAATAAAATATTATAAATTATTTTAATTGTGTTGGCTAAAAGAGGACATGACATTGAAGCTAATAAATGTTACTATATTGAATTGTTTAAGCATTAGTAGAACATCTAAGGAAGATATACTTTTCTTAATAAAGAGTTATAATTTGATATGACAACTTGGATCACTTTAACTAATTTAATTTGCTTATTTAAAATCACTGTGCATATATCAATTTTAAAATTATTTTCATATTGGAATGTCATATATATTATTTTATAAGAAGTGTTAATTTTACAAAAACATAATTCATATTTACAAGGTTTTTAAGTAGGATTATTCTAGGATGTTTAGGATGGCTACAAAATCACTTACCCATTCTTAATATCTGAGTGTAATCCTAGATTATTCATTATCTTATTCTAAAATTAAGAGATCACAGTTTATTTTATCTAAGTTAGTAATAGTATTAATATTGTCATAATTATGGCAATACATTTCTTTAGAGAAAATGTATGATTTATTTATTTTATTAACTAGGATTTCATTCAACATTGAATAAATCTAAAGAATCAGGAGAATTTATGAGGTCATATTACTCTGAGATATTTTATTATAATTTCACAAACCATATTGTTAAATTTAGTTTGATATTACAATTTTATATTCAAAGATGGATCTTAAGTGGCATAGATTTTTAAAGAACTTATTAAATTGTATAAAAATTAAATAATGTTTTATATGATCAAAGCAATGAAGTGCTTAGAAGATTTTTAGAAGATAGTAGAAAATGTGAGTTTGTATTAGATCTTGAAGAAAAAAGAAATTTAAATGTAACTTCAGTGGCATATACTCACAATATTAAGATTCTTTTAGTTAGGCTAAACTGATTTGAGATTCATCTTCCTTTTAATCTATTAATAGTATTACTTTGTATTTTTATTATATTTTATTATAATGCTTAACCTACTTATTTTATTGTAGCATATGGCATTTGATTTTATTAA
The DNA here is from genome assembly GCA_028023455.1 of Epiperipatus broadwayi. NCBI lineage: Eukaryota > Metazoa > Onychophora > Udeonychophora > Euonychophora > Peripatidae > Epiperipatus > Epiperipatus broadwayi. The sequence goes on from JAQFVV010012544.1 coordinate 647,910, forward strand.
ATTCATTGAATATAACTTTACAATTTTAATTTAGACTTTGTGCAGTCTTGTTGTTACTGCTGTTATGATCACTGTCTTTTTGTTTAGATTATAAATAACACCCAACATGTTGACTATCGCAGCAAAACGATTTAGATCAATCATCTAGGATTCAAGCATTGTTATCTAATTCTTTTGTTTATTTGTCATTATCTTTATATGTCATATATATATAAGATTTTTTGGGTAAAACTGTGTATTATTTTCTATTATATACCAATAATTCGACGAACTAGCATCATATAACTATGAAAACATTAAATATATATATATTAGTAAAAATCAGTCATATATCACATGACCTATATAGCTTGTATTACCAATATGTAATATATAAAGAGCCTGCTAATAGTTCTAAACAAGCTTATTTTTTAAATTTTTTTATGATAAATGCTACAAGAGAAAATACCTGAAGCCTTTATCTATGATGGTCCCCATCCCCAGACCAGTTTCACTGATGAGAGCCATAGCTTGAAACTGGTCTGGAGATGGGGACCATTATAGATAAAGGCTTCAGGTATTTTCTCTTGTAGCATTTATCATAAAAAAATAAAAAAATAAGCTTGTTTAGAGCTATTAGCAGGTTCTTTATATATATAGGCATGACATTGTTACTCTTATATAAATCCATAATCTCTAAAAAATGTGAGAAGGAATATATACAGAAAGTAAGAGTGTGTATATCACAAATATACAGAAAGCTTATGTATAAGATTATAATAAATTTTGAACTTGAGTAATTTTCCAAAGACTAAAATTTCCAATTGTCTAATAAGAGTAACATTTAGCATCAAAGCATTTACTTAATATTTTATAATTAATTGTGGAAAAATGAGAATTTATAGAAGATTAATATAAATGGTAAGAAATTAGAGCCAACATAATTCAAAATCACACATGAGTAAATCATTTTAGACTATTATATATCTGAAGAATGCTCTGTTAAAAAAACTATGTATCATGGGTAGCATTAAATAAACTGTTTTATCTGATTTTACTAGTTTTGATGTGAGTGTTATGATATGATAGAGTAATGAGCTTAAAATACATAGTAGGTAATTGATGTACAAAATTAAAAATGCCAATAAACATCACATGACCACCATCTCTTATGCTTGTGTATAACTGTTGTTAAAACAGGCAAAACTCACTATACATATACCACACACAGCAAGCTAGAGTAATCAATGGATGCCAGAAGGCTTGTGCATAAAATCCCCATCTAGTGCCTACTCATCCAATATCCCCAGACTAGTTTCTGGCTCGTGGCCTTTATCGGTGAGGAGCCTTGGATCTGAGAGCACTGCATGTAGATCTTAGGATCTAATGCAACCCTCCAGCAGTCACCTTTTATCTCCATTTAACTACAAACTGAAAACACCTTAATGTTTCCAATTCAAGCCCACCAGCTTATATAGTTACATGGGTCTGAACCCAGTTCAGTTCCCATACAGTTTGGTGTGTTTGGTTCTTTAATAACCATAGCCACCAATATCCTTTTAGGCAGGATTGGTTTTAAGCCAATAAACATCATATGTTTTAAAAATTAGAAAAGGTTATATAAAACTTTGTTTATTTGAGGGGGAAAATAGGTTTATCAAAAACCAAAAAAAAAACTAAAATGTTTGTGATTTTAGCACTTCAGTCATAGTATTATTATTTTTTGTGGATTAAAATAGAAACTAAGAAGAAAAATATAGATAAACAATAATACTTAGAGATTCATTAAAACTGCATATATTAATGCTAAACATGTCTATGTTTTTTAGTTTAATAGGGTTTCAATTCATACTGTAATATAAAATAAAACAACAATATGGTGTTACACATTAATCATGGCATATTCAATTTCTGATTTAGATCTTTAGACACACTGACTTTATTAAAACTTTGAATATTTATTGTATTTATGCAGTGTCATCAACATTACAACCTCATAATCATCATCATCATTATAATTATTAATATTATTGTTATTATTAGTATTGACTTTTTTTTTTTCATTTTAATGCTTATTCAAGACAAACCATTTTAAAATCACTTTTTATAGGTTTTCCAACTATCGTGATTGCAAAAGAGATCTTTAAAAATATTCTTTAAACATTTTGTGAAATAAAACTTCTGATCCAGGGAACAGATCTACTTTCACAATAACTTATAACATGAGGTGATCAGGAAAACCAAGATTTTTATACTAGCAAAATGAATACTGCATAGAAAAAGGTAGAAACGTCTACATTAAGAAACAGTATGTAGCTTTTGATGAAATCTTATATCTGAAGATCTGTTTAGTGTTTGAAATTTTTGAATTTTATTGGTGAATAAATTTAACAGTTAACATTTTATTCTTATCTATTTATAAAAATAAGCAAATGTTACTACATGGTAATTATGCCTTCTTGTCTAATACGACCACTTATTTGGGGGAAAAAAATTTAATTACTACCTATTAGAAAAGTTGATTCATCTATTTAATATCTGAGGATGTATTCCTTTCATAGTTAGGTTTTTTATAAACATTCTCTTATCACATTTTAATTTAAAATAATATAAACTTATGTCAAAAATTTATAATTTATAAGTAATAATTTATCCTATCAAAAAATAAAATATTTTTAATGATAGAAATAAGCATACATATAATCCATAAAGATAATTTCGTAGTTTTTAAAAGTCTAAAAGCAATGAGATTAAGATAAACTTTTTTAAAAACAAAAAAAAAAAAAAAGATTTACAATTTAATTGATTTTATTAAATCAATTTTAGTCTCAAGTTTGTGAAAAATATCAATAATATAAAAATATAAAATTATTTGAATACAGAAAATAAATAAGTTAAAAAATTGATTTTTTTTTTTTTAAATAATCAATCAGTACTTACTATTTACTTTTAAATATAAGGGATTTGAAATCAAACTTTCAAACCCCTTCACCATCCACACTATCTCATACAACTGATACACATGACCACACACATTCAGAACAGTTAAATAATCAACAATATATGTATTTTGTACTAAACCAACATTCATCAGTTGGTCCAGATTACCATCTGCCATACAGATACATAATCAGTGCTCAGATTATATTAAGATAGCAAACCCTTATGCTTTAATGGACAGGTTTCAACCTACCCCAACCTCCAACTCTTCAGTCATCCATACCATTGAAAATCTGATGATAGAATTCCCAAATCCCACGCTAATGTCAATATTGTTGTCATGCCCATGTTGACTTGAAGACACTCTGACCCCTCATGTGTAGGACAGTATTCATTTAAATACCTAGAAGACAGAAGGGCATAATGCAGGTTTAATATGTAATATTTGAAATACCAGGCACTCTTAAACCTGAAGCCTAATTGTTAATATAGGGGTTTGAACTCAGACTTTCAAGCCCCTTCACCATCCACACTATCTCATACTACTGATACACATGCCACACATATGCAGAAATGATAAATAATCACCAATATACATATTTCATACTAAACCAGCACTCATCAGTTGGTCTGCAGGATGAAATAGTGTGGATGGTGAAGGGGCTTGGAAGTCTGAGTTCAAATCCTCTATATTTACAATTAAGCTCCAGGTTTAAGAGTGCCTGGCATTTCAAGTATTTACTTTTAAAAAAAAATAGTGATTATTTTTTTTACTAAAACATGTTTTTTTTTGCAAAATGTTAAAAAGCAAACAATTTTTTAATACTAAATTACTTCAAAAGCTTTTATTTTAAAGAAACAAAGAAAGAATATGAGCATTTAGTGTAAGAATATTTATCCAAAGACAATAAAAAAGTCATCGTATGTTTTGCATAATATATATATACTGTAAAATTATATATTGATTAAATAACTAATAATAGCAACATTATTAGAAAATAATTCCAATATCAATAATTTCATTCTGCCGTCAAGGCAACTTCCTTTTAACAATAAAGGTGCAATTCCACTTTTATTTCTGGTCCAATATATTTATATCGACACTAAAGATTGCAACTTTCTTATGAAAAAAAAAAACATTCCAACTTGACCATAGTGACTGAAATTATTGATACAAAGAAGTTTAACTAAACTTCTTTAAACAGGTGAGTATAACCTGGTGTGAATGCAAACTAGTAAATAGTCAATTGTAACATTCCAACAGTAATTATAACTTTCAAATTGCAGTCCAACAATGTATTACTTAAATAATAAGTGTAATTATGCTCAATGCTAGATAGGTTTATAAATAAATTCTTAAAAATCAGTCGATACTTAGACACTTCCAATATCAATAACGTTCAACAAAACTCAACTTAATTATATAGGGAAATGTTTGCTTTTAAAAACAAGAAAAGATAATAGAAACAAGAGAAATATCCTTTGATTAATAAAAGTAACAAAATAAAATATGTTCAAATATAAAACAAAATATTTTTATCATATACAAGATATTATAAAATATTTTTACCATATTTCTACAACTGATAAAAATTTCTATAAGATCCACACTGAATAAATGGCAATTATGCACTAAAACATAGGTTCATTAAAAAAACAAATGAAAAATAAAAATGAAAACAAAATAATTAAAGCTAATATCAAAATACAAAACAGCAGTAGTTTCCATTCTTTACAACAGATTGTGCTTTTCAAATATCAGCAAATTTATTTTTCAAAACATTAAATAGTTATGTATAATGTTTACTGAGTTGCTTTTTATTTATTTATTTTTTTAAAGTGTCATAGCATCGGCCAAGATGCAAACTCGCAACCCGGGCAACTGCCTGCAAGTGCAAGATGGTTGCGCTGACCTCTCGACCACCAATGCAAGATAGTTGCTTTTTATTTTCCGTAAAGTTGCTAAAAGCTAACAATAAAATTAAAAAGTATATTCAATTAAAAATATAATTCTAATTTCTATTAAAACAGATATTAAATCATTTTTATATACTTTTAATAATAATATATTTTTAAAAATGTCCAATTATTTTTTTAAATTATCATTTTTTAATATTCTAAGCTGTTTCTAGATATTTTTTCCAAAAAAAAACAATCCTAAGGAAAAGAATATGATTAATTTTTTGAGTTTTATCTTAAATAGTTTTATTGTTAGTTCCATGGCAACAAACAACTATATTATTGTTTAATTTTATTGCAATAAAAAAAGTGTATTTAAATAAATGGATTAGGTAATTTTTACTAATGTTAAAAGTATACTAAATTAGTGGTTCTGAATTAGAGAATATCTTTTCTGGATCATTGGTTCTCTAATATAGAGCATAATTATTATTTTGCAGAAAAAATCTATTATACATCTGTGGCTGTCAACGCAATAAAACAATTTTTACACTAAAATAAAACTATTTCTTTCACTAAATTAGGATATAAAAAAGGTGTTTTCCAATATTAATAGTACCAAAAGTCTTAAATATATTTGTAAACAAAAACTGGCATGCAAAGATTAGACAAAAGTCGTCCAGTACCTATATGAGACATTAGCTAAATTTCCAATTTATCAATTGAGTCAGAATAATATTTCTTGTATAAAATTTCCTATCAAGAATGCTATATATATAGACTATTTTGGTAGTGTTAAAAATGCAAGATTATATGCCTTTTTATAATAAAATTGTATTTTTTAAATGCAAATAGTTACCTGGTATGTGTCTTACATTAATATATTTGTTACAATATTGGTGGAATAAGGTCTTTTTATTATACAATTGTTATTTTAAAAACAAGTAATATGTTTTCACAATAGTTATCACTCCAAATTCATTAGTCTTACATTAAAATAATTATTATACTTTGGGCTCTTAAGTAGTATTTTTAATTGTTGCAGATTTATATATAGATAAGTTTTTGATTCAGCTTTAAAAAATATAATTATTTAATATTTATGAGAACAAAAACTAAACTAAGTTTTAACAATGTGAAATTAATCAAAATATTTGAATTGATAAAACATTTTTTGATAAATAACATTAGCATCAATCAATATTTTTGTTCCTTTGAATCAATTGTGCAATACTATTAAATGTTATATAGATTTGTTTTTTTACTCAGCTTTTAAAAATTTAATCATTTAATATTTAATTTAAATTATAATAACTCATGAATTTAAATTAAGTATTTATCAAGTAGCCATAATAGGTAAATAATGTTAGAATTTTTCATTAGTAATATATATTATATTTTTTGGGGGTTAATTAAACAAAGCCTCTTTAATGAAGCATATTGTATTATGTTAATTTAAATTAACATAATACAATATGCTTCAAATTCACTTTATTAGCTATATCTTGCACAAACTGTTTCTATGTTTTAAAAATTAGAATGTAATTATAATATATAAAAGCCAAACATACTACTTCTTGAATTTTTTCAGGTTTAAATGTCATATTTATTTAAAATGATTAGAGTTATAAAACCACCAAAACAACACATGATCACCATTTCTTATGTTAATATGAGTATTAAATAGCAGTAGATGATGTGATGTGATGTACTGTAGCTTCTTCTTAAACAAAGTCAAGAATCTATCAGCAATTATGCCCAGAAAAACCTGTTAGCTATTTAATTTTACATTCCCCAGTCTAAGTTTTTCCATATTCTACTCCATCCCATTTCCACAACATAATCTGTATCAACTCTATGACCTTTATATCTAAATCTCCTTTATCTTTTTTTCCAAACCCAGCATAAAAAACAACAATCCACTTTCTGTATAATCACTTTTTTCATATTTATTCTTACATAACATCATTATATGTGCCCCTTCTGTTTTCAAGCATTTACATTCAATTAACAGATGCCTAATATGTTCTCTTCCTTCCTTACATAATTTACAGACTAAATTACCCATATTTTTCTATTTAAATGTATATTCTGTTGTTGCTAAAGATCCTGCTCGAGCCTTAAACAAACCATTCATATACCTAGTGACACCTGTTGAAAGCCTTCAAAATCAATGAAAACAAGGTTTGTGTACAAAATCTCTATCGCTTTGGATCAAAGAGCATTTCACCTAGATCTTAGGATTCAATTCATCTTTCCAGCAGCCACCTTTTGTCTATTTAGTTAACTATAAAGCTAAGAACCAAGTTAAAAATAATAAATAATTTCAATCCAAGATTTTTGGTGGGTTTTTGTTTTTTAAAAACTATAGTCATTATTCTATAGGCAAGACTGATATAAAACCACCAAAATATCACATGATTACCCTTTCCTATGGTGATAGTGGATGATTAGGCCCTAGATAAGGATTTATGCACAAACCTTCTTGCATCCTTTGATTACTAAGGTTTGAACTGGATAGCAATACCCTATGGAAAATTTGCTAATGTCATGGTTAGAGTTAATATTTAATATTGCATATTTGGAGATTGAGCTTAATGAAACATTTTAAAAATATAATATAGATTAGGTACCTTTGATTTAGTGTTTTTAATTGTTGTAGGTTTAGAAATAGCTAAGTTCCATTCTTCAGCTTTAAAATTATAATTATTTAACATAGACCATCTATATAAAAACATTTCTAAGTATTCACTAGCAGTAGATAATAATGTTAACATCTCTTGTCAGTAGTCTATATTCCTGCTTTTTTATTAACTAAATAAAGTTTTTAATTAATATGTGATATGGTCTCCTTCAAAGTCTATATCTTATACAATCTATTTCAATATCTTGCAAATTAAAAAGAGATAACAATCCATATAAATCAAGGCATGTAACTTTTGAATCTCTTTAGTTTAAATATATTCATATTTATTACAAAGTGCATGCCTGGAATTTTCTTACTCATATTTTTTTGACAAAAATATTTGAAAAGATAAAAAACTTCAAATAAATAACATTAAAATTAAACCATAATTTTGATCTTTAAAATCTTTTGTTAGTAATCTATATTCTAGATGTTTTACTAATTAAATGAAATTTTGAATTAACATGTAATATATAATCCACTTCAAATTATTAATTTCATAGTCTATATAATGCACAAGGCACTTTATATTTTGCAAATTCTTGAATTTCTTCAGATTTAAACAGCTCCACACTAATTTCAGACTGCATATCTAGACTTGAAATTTCAAAGCACAAGTCCAGAGGTTAATAAAATGTTATGAAAACAGAATACATATATAAATCAAGATAGATTTGAATCATGTTTCCACTCAAATTGTTTCAATTCTCAATTGTATCATTACAAGGAGAACATGTTGATTTACAGCATTTTTTACCTAAACACATTAAATACAATGATATGTATATAGTATACTGTGCAAGTCAAAGAAGTCAAAATATACACTCCTATGTAGTAAAATTGCATTTACTACTTTTCAAACAAAATGCTTTGTATTAAAATATTATATATGTGTGTGTGTGTATAAGTGACATGTTACCCAGGTTGATCAATGGATAATTTATTGTTCTAAAACTATATACAGACATTTAGGCTGCAACACATTAGCCATCAACTGAGTAATGGATATTATAAAAACAATTCTAGAGACACTATAGACATTAGTGTACAACAAGATTGAAACTTCTATGTGATAACGTGATGCGGCCAAATGTCAGTATATATTTTTACTACAATAAATTATAGAGGGTTGAACCCAGATATGTCATTTATATTTGTAGCCTGTGAAAATCCTCATTTTAACATATAGTATATATATACAGGGATTTTTTCTAAATAACAGAAGATGCCAGAACTCACTTTTTTTTTCATGTGTCAATGCATCGTCGAGGAAGTGAACCCGCAAACCCAGGACAACTGCTTGTAAGGCAACTGTGCTGACCATTCGGCCACCAACTTCTTGTCAAACTTTTTACTGTAGAATATTATATTCAAATATCATTTAAATGAAATTTAAAGCAGCTTTTCCAATGCTATGAAACAAAGCAATTCAATAAAATTTATCATATTCTTTTATTTATGTTAAACATGTCAAATCTAAAGTTAAATAAATAAATATAAATATACAACTGGTAATTAAATATAAAATGAAATTGTAAAACTTTATATAACTGAATAAAAATTTATAGTGATTTCCTAAGTTTTGTCCAATTTTTGTTTGACAAATCATCTTGATTCATTTTCTTATTGTTAGTATTTATGGCAGAATGATGTCTTCTGAGTAACTACAGATCAACATATTTTGAAGAATCAAAGTCAAAGATGGATTGAAGAGTTTGATGAACAAAAGTGCCAAAACTGTTTTGACCTCATTAGGGTAATAATTAAAAACATTTGTGAAAACCCACATTCACATTTATTTGAAGAAATGGAAATAGAATTCATAGCATATATCAAATGCAATAGCATTTCAGAGTATGCCTTTTCAAGAATATATTCATGAAATCCACGAATCATTTCTTTTTCATTTAGTTGTAATCTGATTAACATAATTCCATCTCTATCAAATGTCAAACTAAATATCAATATCTTCAGGCCAATATTTTTGGTCAAGTACATCAGGCAAAGTGCAAACTCAACATATCTAGAATCCTTTTTTCAATTGACTCTTTCAAAGTGGTATAAAATGTTTTCAGATCAATGGGAGGATCATTTTTTGAAACTTTCATGTAAAGTGAAACTTCACAAAAAATGCAGATTGTGTACAGCAACTTTAGCACATTTATAAAAGGCTCCAAAATTCTGTTTTCTTTCTTCAAAAATTTGAACTAGTGCATGTATTTTTTGATTTGCAATGTAGGTTCACATTACGATCTTGTAGATCCATACATAGTTCTGACAATCACGGACAGCATTATACATCAATTCTAGATTCAATAAAAATGCTGTAGATACTATTTTTTTCTTTAATCCATCATAAGTATTTTTATCATTTTTATCTCTTGTAGGATCATTCATTGATTCTTCAAAAAGATGCACAAGTTTCAAAATTATTCCACATAGCCAAAACTGAATGAAAACTATATACCATCTGTCTAGGAATTAAAACTCTTCCAATTTTTAGCAGCTCAACACCTAATGATTCTGCACATTTATATCCCTTACTGATAATTCTAATCTATGATTAACACAATACCAAACTATAATGAAAGGAAATTTTTGTGTCAGCAATTCTTTCATTCTAGTTTTACATCCTAATGTCACAGCAGCACCGTTGAATGTGACCAAAATTAAATATTTTTTTAAATAATCTTCTGTCATCCCATAAAATTCAAAACAGTGGAGTAAGAATTCAAATATTCCTTTTGGCATTACATTTTCAAGTTTGATCAAGTCCAAAAATAAATTAGTCAGTAATTTCATTTCAACACTTTTGACACCACATTGGGTTGTTTTTATTGTTTATGGTAGTTGATTCATCAATTATCAATGAAATTATATTTTTCAATTGAACAATTTCTTTGAATATTTTTTCTCATTTCATCATTTATATGATTCACGATATTAATACATGCATTTGTGGAATAAAGAATACAACCCATTTCAATTTCATTCAGTTCTTGCATATCAATTTCAAATTATAAAAGTAGAGAATAATTGATTTTCATTTGCTACTTTATATGCACCTTGAAAAATTTTTGTTGATATTACTTTTTTGTAAGGTAATGAATTTTAAAAATTGTTTTCAATCTTTTTTTTTTTTTTTTTACTTCAAAAATAATTTTTAATGCTTCTTTGTGTTCAGCAAATTCTCTATGATTGGAAGATTTTTGTTGAAGTGAGTTCAGTTGTAATTTCCTATCTTTCACAGAATAGGTAATTTTATTGTTAGCTCATTCTTTGAAAATTTTCATTCCAATTGTTGATTCAGTTCCAAACATTCTAATGTTTCTGTGAGGTGTACAGTCAACTCTTATTTTGTGTTTTTTGAACAAAAAATATTTTTTGATCCAATGACCAGAAATATATCCAATCATTTTGAGTTCAGAATTGCATCTCAAGATTCACTTGAGATGATTCAGAAACATCAACTTGCACCAATATTTCCATATTTTCTGTCATTATTTTGGACTTTCTATTAGTGGGACTGCCAAGTGAGAAGTAACTGGAAATGTTCTTCATTTTTAACCTTGGATTAAACTTTTACACTAAAAAATAAATAAATAAAAATAACAATGTCAAATACATAAAAATAAAGAAATTAAATATTTCACACATATTCAATCGCTACACAGGTGCATTCAATCACAAACATCAGTCATTACTGGCTGCACATGCATTTATGTAATCAGCTGTTGACCACAAGCAACAAATGAGAAAGTAAATACACCCACTTCTCACTACATGAGAGTGCCAATTTCGAATTTATTCACATTTTATCTGATTTGTAAAACACTATATTCTTTTATTGGTTTGAATTATATAAATATGGATTGTTATTTTGTACATGCGATACCGCTTCATATAATTACATTTAAAACAGTAAAAATACACTAAAAATGTGCCAAAACAAATTTTGTGCCAAGACATCTAAAAAAAAGTTTTTATAGTTTAATTCTACCATGAATAAATTATTGTTAGCACTTTATAATGCTGTAATTTTTACTATATTAGTATTTTATAGATTGTACAGCTATAAAATAATTTTTAGACAGCTTAAATTGTAATAGTTTTAACCTTAAATAAGTGCTTAACATGCTAAAGTTTTTAAATTTTTAAATATCTGGTAATTTATATGATGGATAATGCAATTTTAAGTTAATAAAGCTAATTTAATCCTAATTTAACTGTTAAAATGTTTTAAAATGTCTGTATTAACTTTAACATTAAAACACCAGGTTCAAACCTGATATTTTGTTTTTCTGGTACTTAAATGAAAGCTATAATATTTTTAATTTAAATTTTAAGACATAATATTCTAATCAAATATTTTAAATTTATTTACTTGAAAAAAATTAATATAACTAATTATTAAAGATATAATTTTTGAAAGCAATAGATAGATGAATGTCGAAATAAATGATTGAATAAAAGTTTTAAATTTTCACATTATTTATTTTAAAATATATAGTATTAATATGTGAAATACAGCCATTCTACATATACTTGGAGCTTAATTGTAAATATAGGGGATTCCAACACAAACTTTCAAGCACCCTTCAACTATCTACACTATCTCATATCACTGATACACAAGACCTCACACATGTAGAAAAGATAAATAGTCACCAAATATACATATTTCGTGCTGAACCAGCCCTCATCAGTTAATTCAGATTATCATCCCACACACATATATAAAATCAGTGCTCAGTTTTATACTAAGATAGCAAATCTTCACACTCCAATGGTCATGCTTCAATCTACTCCAACCTTTCAGCCATCCATACCATAGTATTAATACATTTCAGTGTCATTGTATCAACAGAATAAATAATAACGTAAATTTTAATTTTTCAATTTTTTGATGAACTATATATTTATTTTTATACATTAAACACAATCGCCCTCTTTTATTCTCTTTAATATATGTAATATTAACATCAGAACCACGTATTATATCCGATAACTTAAGACATTTTAGTTATCACCTCCTCACAAGTATCATGCATGTCATAAGCATTTTCAATAACTGCAATAGCTTCCTTTTTATAGTTTTTAATAGGACCACTGAAATGTCTGTGCGTGTAAAACATGCATGTTAATAAAGATCACTTATTTTTGTAAATACGCATGGATTTCTTCACTTTAATAACATTCCCTCTTTTGGAGAAAATTACTTTAGAAATTCACTTGAGAGATCGCCTCAAATTTATAGATTTAATTAGAATAGAATTTGCATGCAAAGAAAGCATAGTTGTATACGAATTGGATCGTGTATAAGATACCCCTATTATAAAGAATAAAAAGGGAGGAAGCAGATAAAATGTTTTAAACTGGATAAAAATTAGTGTAGTTTTAAAGTGATAACAGCTGTAATGATGTGATCAATAATAGATTAGTAGACTGACAAGCAATTATCAAGCTAAAATGGAATAGAGGGAAGTGAGAAGCAGTACTTGCTCATGTATAAAAAAAGTTATTGTCAGCGAAGGGTAATTAACCGATGGTTAACCAAACCGCAAGAGAGAAGTTGGGAGAGAGATGATTGATATAAGCGTGAAAGTGTTTGTGCCAATGTAACCAGTTACGTTGTGAAGTTTAATAGTTCATTCTTTACGGAAATTGTATATGCTCATTTGCATTTCCGAAAGACATTCAATTTGAAAGCTCAAATATATAAATGGATTTCTCTTGGTGTGAGAAATGACTATTTTCAACCGAGGACAACAAATAGCTTATTAAGAGTAATGGCTATTACCAGGGTCGGAGAAATGGTTATCAGCGTCCTTATGCAAAACATTAATTGGCATCCTCTACCCTTCAAAAAAAAAATGTCTGCAATTATTTCTAAACTGAGGTTTTTCCAGTTTTCATTTACAAACCCTAGTCCACATTCAAAACCAATTTATCTGGGAACTGATATTAATAGATTAACAAGTTATCCACCCCATTTTATATAACTGATGCATATGACAACATATATTTAATAAGGTAAATGATCTCCAATATACATATTTCGTGCTGAATATGCATTCAACTGTTTGTTCAGGTCATTATCTTCCACACATGTATACAATCACTGCTCAGTTTATATTAAGATAGAAAGTCTTCAAACTTGAATGGAGGCTTTAATCTTTTCCACCCTTCAAGTCATTGTGTTCCCTCATATATACAATCTTAATATGTCCATTTAAATACACAGAAGAGAGATGGGTGGGCAGAATTCAGACTGAATTTGTAATATTTTAAATATAAATAATACAAAAACTCTGTCAAATAATGAAAATTATTCTACACGAATAAAGCGTGATAAACAGAGCAGCTAAGATTTAAAAAAGCATTAATCACAACAACAATTTGCCAAGCGCTTTCAGTACTGTATACCAGAATTATGGTGACATAGCAAATTGTTGTTTGTGATTGTTTTGAATTTTGGCTGCTCTGTTTATCACGCTTTATTCGTGTAGAATAATTTTTATTTTAAATACAAGTATATTATATATACTGAACTTTAGTTGCAATTAGAAGGGATTTAAACGCAGGCTTCCAAGCTCATTTCAACTATCCACTCCATCTTATATAACTGATGCAAGAGTTGCAAGATGGAGACGATTGAAGCCTATCAATTAATGTTTGATTTGCTATCTTAATATAAACTGAGCAGTGTTGTATATATGTGTGAGTGCTGGTTCAGTGTTATATATATAGGAGATCTTTTTTCACATATGGGCATATGTATCAGTTACCTAAGCTGGAGGGTATTGCCGAAGGGATCTTGAAAGACTGTGTTTAAATTCCATCTAATTATTACATAATTATAAATTTACTTTCTGAGCAATTGAATTTATACTATGTCATCAGCATTTAGACTATTGCACATGTCATCATTCCCTATAGCTAGCATTGACAAATTTACTAACCGATCTTGTGTCATTGTTGAATGTAAATAATTTTTTATGATTTTTTACTTCAAAAATGATCTCTCTCAACTAATCACACTTGTAGAAAGAGTTAATCATATTTTTAATGCAAGGCTCAAATTTGGAAATGAAATAGTCAGTCATTTTCATGAATATCACTTAGAATATCCAGTGGATTTTTGAATTGCAATAATTCATTTGAAATAAGTTTTTAAACAGACATAGTTCTTCATGTAATTCCTCTTCATTTACACTCACTTAAATGAATTTGTAGATTGAAACATTTTTTAATTTTTTTAAAATCAGCATTACTGAGTTTATTTATAGTTGACAAAAGTAATTATATAAATATTCATCATACAGTCTTTAATGTACCTATATTAACATTCATTAACAATCTTTCTCCACAATAAATCCTCAATATTGAAATAATAATATATATTATTTAAATTATATTATCTATAGAACATCTTTTTTACTCCAGCATTCCTCTTCTAAAGCAACTATATTATATAGTCTATATATAATAAGTTAAAACAAATATTGTTTATAATCTAAAGTTCACTTAAAATTTTTAAGATTTTCAATTATTTTTATTCTGGTTAAATCTTTTAGAATGTTTTTTTTGTTTAAAAAATGATCAAAAACCTTAGGTACTTTAATTGTAAAATCACAAAGAAGTGAGAAGACTAACTTCTGGAAGAACAATAAATGATGACACAATTTTATCTTAAAGAATAGTAAACTTTAAGAAAATTGCAACACATTTTTTTCATTTTAAAAGATGTGAGAGGATACTTCATAATTTTCTAAAAAATGAAATTCACTAGTTTTACCCATTTCTTACTTAATTGTTTACAGAGTAATTCAATTAATTTTAAAGCTATTTTAAATCTAAAATAACTTTATCTACATATTTTAAAATGGTATTCTTTTATATTTAAATATATCAGAAAAACATAAACATCCATATGCGAATCAACACATTCAATTACTACATTAAAAGTTTCTCACTATTTAGCTTTATCATTATGTGTAGCCTAATATATATATATATATTGCTTTAACTGTTTCTGCTTCAACTAATTTACCCATCCATATACAATATTATGTACTTTTTAATGTATTGCATTTTTTTGTTTTTTAATGTGTGTGTTTTTTTAAAACTAAACAAAATTTCTACAAGAATTTCAACTGCTATAAAAATAGGGGATACATCTTACATTTTTTGTTTAATTTTGTTTATTATGATAAATTTAAGATATTATTTTTATAAGCCAATAAAAAATTTTGAAGTTACATTTATTATTATTTTACAAATACCAACTAATCTTCACAATATATATGACATGGATATTAATAGTAAACTGGATTGTTCCAGTTTCATATCACATAGCAACATGATTTGAAATATGGATCACATAAGCCCATTGCAAAAAGACACAACTGAGAATATCATAACAGAAAAACAAATCATAAAAAATTATAATTGATTAATCATATTTCAAAAACTGATTATTTATTTTAATATGTTTATATTTCCTTACTTTCTAAAAATAATGAATCAAGTCACAATAATTAATACCAGAACAAAAATAAATACGTTCTTAATTCTGCACTTTGCCATGCCTTCTTGTATCAGCACCCTCATGCTTTGCTTACTGTTCTCCACTGGTCCTGGGTATTACATTTTTATGTTGTTTTTACTTCACTATTATTAGTAGTAAATAAATATTATAAATTTCTTATTTATCTAGCCCTCTAACTGGTCTTTGGATACCCTTAGGACACAGCATCCACCAAAATTTTTTATTCCTTTATCCAAAACTAGAATACCATGCAAATCCAATAGTTTTCAATAAATTCAATAGTTGTTCAATAAAGTGTACTATATTCCAGTCTTTATATTTTTTTTCAGTATCAATCCTCTGGGGAAATTGTTAATTACTTAATTATTGAAACTTTTTATTATATTTCTGTCTTAATTGCTTACCTAAAACTTTTTTTATAAATATGAAAATTATTTTTAAGTTTAAACCAATTTTCCAATTTACTAATAAATCAAAAAAATTAAAACATTCTTATATTTTTCAATTAATTTTAGTGCTTGAACACATGAATTTAGTATCCCTGGTAGTTATTAAATTTTTAATGCATTTAATTATTTCATAAATTGAATTCATATTTGTTGTTTGTTTTGCAATAAGAAATACATGCATAGTGATTGGTTAATTGTCTTGAATTTTATTAATATTTTCTAAATTAAAAAAAGTTTTTAAAATAAAATTCTTCATCCTATTTGTATCTTCCATTTTCAATATATTCATCATCTTTTTCCAATCTATCTTAACAATCCAATAATCTGTTATCAGTGTAAAAGTATTTCATATTTATTTTAATTACTATTTTAATTTATATATACAATCTTATCTTGAATACTACATTTATAATTAATATGTACATTTAAATTATTATTGTGTCTCTTTGGAAGTACTTTAAATCTGACAAGGAACATTTCATTTACAATAATACTAATAAAATATTTTCTAATATCCAATCCAAAACAATACTTAAAATATTTTATCAACTGTTATGTCCAGAATAAAGTATTTATATATTCTTTTTTTTGTTACAATCTGCCAATTGTGTCACAGAGTTATGTTATATCTAATTTTTTACTGTTTTTCTAACTTATTCATAGTTATAAATTCCATGTATCAATTTTCGCAATATGTTTTACTATTAAGATATATGAACCTCAGCAGCAACAACACCCACTCACAAATGAATTGGCCATTTAAATTCTAAGAAAAAAGAGAAAGACGGAATTATAATAATTCACTAAAGATGAGTTTGGTAATAACTATTCAAATTCAATCACTTAAACATAAACGTGTCCAATATAGAACATGCAAATCCATTATTCAGTTTATTTGACATTTCGTGATGCAGGTTTTTAACTTTTTCTACAGAAAATTTTTTTTAAATATTTCCACATCATTCTATTTATAATTTTCCAATGTATTTTATTTTCAAGTATATCTTTCTAATAAAAACAATCAATGTTTCACTTTTTTAGAATGTTTTTAAGATAATCTTTATGTTGTAAATGGAATTTATTTCTTTCACAAAATCATGCTCATGTTGTCAAGTATTGGTGGTCGAGAGGTCAGCACATCTGTCTTATAAGCAGTTGTCCCGGATTAGCAGGTTTACTTTCCGGACAATGCTATGACACATGAAAAAATCATGCTCATGTTTGCCATAACATATTCTTTTAGGAAGTATTGAATTGGTCATTCATTTACATGTCCAATCAAATATGGTTGTGAATTTGCAATAGTTAACTGTGTAATGTCATATTCAGCCTATTAAAAGAATGTTATTAGTTAAACATTCTTTTAGGAAGTCTTGTGATCTTCATTTATTTCATGTATCCAATCAAATGGGATGTGTTTTACAATAGTGAACTCTATAATATCACGTCCAGCCAATTGAAGAATATATTCAATATAATTATATTATTAATATAATTTATATTAATTAATATTCAACTCTAATTTTTAGAGTGCTTTAGTTATTCAGTGTTATTTTAATATTATTGATATTTGACTACATATAGATATTTTACAAGTTGTAAAAGTTCTTTAATCAGTAATATAAAAAATAAATAAAGCCAAATGCAGAGCAAAGATCTTTTCAAAATTTCCTCATTTCCATATATAAACAGTGGAATAAATTAAAGATATGTTAAATATTTAAACTTATTTTTATAAAAAAACTTAAAATATGAGACAACAATAAATAAAATAACATGTCAATAATAAAATGCTGAAAGTCTAGGCCATTGACTTGTTAACTCAATTAACTTTTGATTATTTAGTTAATATAAATTGAATAGTTTTAAAAGCAAATTTAAATATTTTTTATTGAACTATTAGTCACTATTCTGCAAACAGTTGATAAACCCAATATTACATTAGTAATTAAATAATATATAGTTGGTGTTTTGTTTGTTGTAACAAAGCATACTTTAATGTAAATATTATTTAACATAATATTTTAGTTAACAAATAATTATTTATTTACTGCAATAACTACAAGCAATATATTATATGCTATTAATTTTCAAATACTTTAATTCACATTATTTTTTAATTAAACAGGTATTCCTCTCAGTATCTTCCTAAGTGTGCATATATTTTGAAAAAATCAAATTAGTTTAAATTTAGCTCATATAGTGTAAATTTTATGCCCCTTTTTAGGTAGAAGATTTATTTCATACCACTTGTAGTCTAAGAAGTCATAAATTATTTTCATATTTTTTAAATGATCAATTTTTTTTGTTACTTTTTAAAACAAACATTATAAAAATTATTCTAATTTGGCAATAATAATAAAAAGCAAGTTTATTTCATTATAATAACTGATTATAAAAAACCTATCAATTGTATTTACTTAAACAAAAGTAATTTTATTATTTAATATTTGAGATTTTATGACTATATTTTTTAATTTTTTATACAAACATTTTAATATGAATTCTAATAATGCTTATAATTAAAAAAAATCAAATTTGAATTGATATCAAAACAAATATTCTTCTTTGGTGGTATGAAATACCACTTGTAGCATTTACATGATTAAACAGCATTGTGGCTTTGTGAGTTAAAATGACAAAAAATGTCTAAATACTGCTGTATCTTGTACATTTAACAGCAGCATAAATATACAAAATTATTTGAAGCAATATTAAATTATTAAACATCAATCTATTGTATTTTCTATTTTTTTATATACTGTCACAGAAAGGTATTTTTATGGGATGTTTATTAACTTCATAAAAATTGAAAATAATAGTTTCCTGAAATATTTGCTCTGCAGAGATTGATTTTATTTTTTGCAACATATGACTATGTGTAGACTAAAATAGAAAATATATTAGTTGGTAAGTAGTTTTGTCTTTATTGCACTATTTATTATTGGGTTCATTTTTATATTTGTTAATATATAAATAAATATATCTAATATTCAGTAACATAAGATACCACTTTTTTAGATTCAACAATCATTTTCTATAAAAAAAAAAGTTATGAATATATTGTACAGCATAACTTATTATTATAAACAGTCAGACAAGAATGTTAACTTTAATAATATTGTTTGTATTAATGGTTAGTAGTCATAACATAAAAGCAATAAAATAAACAATGACATAGTGTGTCCGCATATTAAATAATGGAAATAATAATTTTATGCTAACAATAGTATTATGTTGCATAAATTTTAGAGACACACACATTAACTGATTTACAGGAGTAAAATATTACCACTGTTTTAGACTGCTAGAAGTATTTGTATTATGATTCATGAATATAAGTGATTGCCATAGATAAATGTTCTTAATTATATTATTGTATTTGAATACAAGTGAAACTTGTACAGGCAATGTTATATTCTTATTATCAAATAACAGTACTCAACATGAAGTTTGCATAATTTTTAATATATTAATAATGTTAATAGTATTGTAGATATACAATATGTTTCTGTACACTTCTAGAAAATTTCAATTTAACATCAGGTTGATTAAAACAGATTACAGTAGCTGATAACATAAGCATTAGTTAGTAAAAATTTGATATCAAAATTGATCTTAAGTCTAAAAGTAAAAAAAGATCGGTCACATAGTATTTTTACATAAAGTATAAAGACATGAAAGTCCCATCATGTCTGAAATGAAATTCAAATATCATAAAAATTATCTTTGAAAAATAAATTATATATCAATAATTATTACTAGTCTATAGTTATGAATGTTCTATTTAAATTGTCAACTTACAATTCTGATATAAACATAGGGAAGAAAAATTGAGGATAAAAGGGAGAGAAAATTATTGAATCACAAAATAAATATTATAATGATGAGGATGAGAATAATGAAGAACAAATGAAGAATGTAATAAATTAGAATAAATTATTAACACTAAATGAAAGTGTAAATGAGAATCCCATAAAACAAAATTCTTAAGATGTTAGATTGGTCCCTGATCCCATGTATAAGATGTTCAGTTTAATAATATCACATAAATGCTTGGAATATTTTATCACCATGGATAATTTTACAAAGTAATTCAATTGTTGATTCTCTTTGTTGATTCACTTATGTTATTACTCACTTCAACCTATTCATGTGCATTTACAAGTCTTCTCTCACATTTGAGGATATTTAAAGTATGAATATTCCCTTTTAACTATGTTTCTCTTGGATGCTGGTAATCTTTTTATTTTTTGTTCTAAAAGTAATATTATCACTGTAAAATAATTTTATTTTGTAGATTTTACAGGTGCAATATCTTCTATTTTTTTTCTCATGGGTCATAGCATTGGTCAGGAAGTGAACTCGGGTCAACTGCTTGTAAGGCGGCTGTGCTGACTACTCGACCACCAATGCTTGATGATCTTTATTTGAACTAAAAAAACATTATATAACGATATTAAACTTAAGTGTTTGGGTTGAAAGAATAGGTGGATTCATTCTATTCTTTCACAAAGACTTTATCTTGTGTTGAAAATGAGAATATTAATTTATTATTAAGATTTATAAAGTGCATGTGCATTAGCTTGGAAAGCTGATCATTAGTTTATTACAATTCATAAACATTGCGCTATATAAAATAAATATCTCATAACGATATTAAGTAAGTTTTCTAGGTATATAAAATGTCAACTTTATATTAATTTTTAATCTGAAGTAGTTTTTATAAATATAATCATTCTTATCTTTAAAAATAAATACATAAAGTACAAATATTACATGTTGAATCCAAATCTATATGATTAATATTTTATAGAGTGATCTTTTAATTTCTTTGTAGTAAAACTATCTATCATAAAGATTTCAACATATTTTCTGGTTGTAACTGTCTATAGTATTTTATCCTCAATAATTTTCTCCCAAAGAAAACAATTATTAATTCTTTAAAATCTTTTTAAAATGATTTTTATAATGGAAATAGTATTTTTCTCTTTCACAAATATATGATTTCTGATATATCTCAGTTGTTTTTATATCCATTCCTATAAAAAATGTAATTATATCAGTGTATTTACTATCATAACATTCAGAAAGAGGAAGAAAAAAACCAGTTAGTTTTATAATTTTGTCATTGTAGTTTCATAACATTATTATCTTTTTCAATGTTTTCATTTTGCAATAATATGGGCTCCAATCTGATTTTGTTGTAGTGCTTATATCAGTTATAATAAATACTCCCTCTTTTATCTTGTCTGTTAAAAGTCGCCATGGAAAAATAAAATCTGTATATCATTTCAATATCTAAATGTACATTTCTACTAATAACCTGTCCAGATAAATAAAGTGGTTCACATTTGCAAGTTGATCATCACCCAATTAAAAGTGGCTGAATATTTGTCTTTTATTACTGGCTGGAATTTTTCAATGTTAATGACCAAACTTGAATTCTTTTATAGATTGCATCTGAGATATTATAGATATTATGTAAACTATTCTTTCAATTGTTTAAAATTACATAATATCAGGTTACTGTAAATCTAAAAAACAAAAATATAAAGTTTTTGTTATGATCCTTACTTAATTCAGAATAAAAAAACTCCACTATCAATTTTCTATGACTTCTTAATATCAGTTTCCATGAAATTTTCAATAAATGCTACAAATTTTTCACCATCATTAAGAATATTTTATCTGAGGACAATCTTTTGAAGTTATATTATATTATTATAAATATATTTAATAACCTTAATACCACCACATATTCTTTTAAATTCATATAAATAAAAAAACAATAAAAGTCAGATAACCCTTAAGATGCATATAGTGCTGAACAAGCACTCATTAATTGGTCCAGGTCACCATCTCTCATATATATTTCTAAAATATGAAAATAGTTATCTATATTAAATAATTACATTTAGAATTGCAAGTATCAAACTAACTCAACCCACATCTTTGATACCATCCATTTTTATTAATCTTTTAATATAGATAAATATTTTCATATAATACAGAGATATATGAGAGCTGGTGACCTAGACCAATTGATGAGTGCTGATTCAGCATAAAATGCATTTTGGGGGTCACCTGTCTTTTATTGTATTTTTATTTATATGAATTTAAAAAGATATGTGGTAGTATTGAGGTTAGTTAATATATTTATAAAAATATTACACATAGGAAAGAGAAATACCCCATGGGTGTGTGCTTAAATTTTATAAAAGTCAGATATATTAATCTTTAATTGAATTTTAAAGTTTATATTTGCATTAGACAATCTCTAGTTCAATAAATGATTAGTAATAATCATTACTTTATTTATCTTAAGTGGATAGTGTTAAAGATATGGGTTGAGTTAGTTTGGCACTTGTAATTCAAAATGTAATTGTATTATATAATAAATCTTAATATACAACTAAATACTTTTGTTATTGCAAAAAGACATTTTAAAAAGCTTTGACTAAAATAATGAATAATATACATTTTAATCTTTTCTTTAAGACACATTCTACAATGAATATTTAATGATTCTCAGAATTAATATTCTTAAATAAATCCAGAAAAGCAGCAGACATTAACCATTAAAAATTTATAGCAATAATGTAAAATACATTCTATCAAGTTTTTATAAAAAATAACGTTAGTGTCTTACTATTAAAAACATAAAAAAGATTTTCTTCACAACATAAAAAATAATCATTTAAACTTTGTTGCAACATATTTGATTGAAGTCAATTTTCTATTCATTAATTACAAATATATTATCAGCCATAGACTCAGAATTTTTATTATTATTATTTTTTTGACTTTGTGAAAGGGATATGTAATATTTTGCATCTAATGCACACCACAGCATAATCCAATATTATCTAACATATTATAATCGATAAAATATTTATACTACAGCTGGAAAAAAAATGTAATCTAAAAAAATAGGTACCCTAAAAGCTGTATAAATTGCATTTTAGAATCTGATTATTATTTTTATTGATTGTGTTGTTGATGAATAGTTAAAAGATAGAAAAGGTACCTTTTCTTTCTAATTATTCGAATGTCATCCTGGGTAAAAGACTTTATTTTTCCAAATTTATATTTCTTTTATACAATTTATTGAGTAGATTAAACGCTTCTTTAATTAATTATTATAAGAGAAATGTATATCTCCTTTAATCTACTTGGATACCATTCATGTATTAAACAACATAAGATGAAGATTAGCATTACAATTATTTAAAAGAACCCTGAGGTCATTCATTATTTTTATTTATTAGCTATTCTAATTGATTTCATTAATCCAAAAATTGGTGATGTGGCTTAAGAAACCTGTATGGTTTATTTTACTATTCGAAGAGTACATTACATTTCATTCTACAAGAGTAGAGTAGATCAGATCATGGCAATAAAATTAATAATGACAAATATTTGTTCCAAAAGAGTTGCATGGCAGAAGTAAAGTTTTTCCTCTTCCCTATTCATTTATTTACTTTACAGTAATGTATATTAGTACTGTTTTGAAATTTCCTTCTATTTTAATGCATGTCTCTGAAGTAAACGTTAAAGATAATTAACCGCCCGCTGAGCTTATCTGTATTGTATCTTAGCCTTAGTATTAATATTAGTAGCATTTCTCTCTCTCTCTCTTTTTCTCTCTTAGAATTAGCTACATTTTATTCATGCAAAGCAGCAGTCTTCCCATTCCCCCCATTTATTTGGTTAGAATATATATATAAAGACAATTCTTTGTAATATATTTTTTAATCTATTATTATTTCAGAATGCCAATTTCCGTTAAATAAAAAAAAACTAAATAATCGAATAACTGCAAGGGAATTGGAATTGTTCCAAGTAACTGTGCTGTAGAATAAACACATTATGCAGTTAATGTTTCATTTAATTTCAAATACATGTTTCTATAACATTGTAGTGAGATTAAATGTTATATATATATACGCTAAGATTTGCTGTCAGTGACTAACGCTTAATGGGATTCATAAATTACAACTTTTTTTTAAAAAAACATGAAATAAAATTCTACAATTGTCTCCATCTAATAGAGATTCACCTAAAGTTCAAATGTTCCTCTATGACAAATCCATTCATACTAGTTAAGATTAATTACATCATTTGAATTACCTGAATATATCTCAAGAGAATTTTAAAATGCAAAATTATATTATGCATTTTAATCTAAAAATCTCTTTTCAAAACTGAAGTAAAATAAATTCTATGATTTTTTATACATAATTTTTTTTAAAAAAATCTTTTTTGACAGATAAATTGTTTAAATAAATTGAAGCAGACTTATTGTGGAATATTTTAAATATTTATATGTTCAGAAGACATGTTTAAACCATATGATATGTAAATATTTTTGTACTAAAAATGGCAACTATTTCAAAATATATTTTCCGACGCATAGAATAAGAAATAATAATCAATAATCCAGATTTTTTAAACTTTTGCTTAAATTTTAATTGCGTATCTATTTTTGAAGTACCAAATTTAATGAACATTTAACAGAGCTTGTAAGATTTTTGTAAACATTAAGAAACAATAAAAGTATGCTCTTAAAAATTGGAAAATGTTATTTATGCAGTTACTAAACATTTCACATTCCAATGACTTTTCCAAATAATGAAAACACGAAAGAAACACACAGTGCACACATATACTATCTAACATTTGTTTTTATTCTGTTGTGAATCTGTGCATATATAATTGAATGCATATTTATACATATAAAGATGATTATTTAAACCATTTTAATCCAATAGCTGATTTCAATGTTTTATTCATTTTGGTACTTTAAAATTATAATTCTACACTAACCATCTTTAAAATCCAACAAAGTAATGATTTTACATCACTTATTGGTTTTTTTTTTCAGGTGCAGTATTATGTGTAACATATATACATATAAATATAAAGGTCTACAAATCCAAAATGAATAAGATCATTTCCAATTTCAAGGAAAAGAAAAAAAAAATTATTATGAAATAAGTTTTTCACTGATTATAAAAACCATTCTGTGAACAACAAATACAACCATATATAGAATATACTCACCCATTTTTTTTGGTTGTTTAATATTTTGTGATTCTGTCTTTTAAAATCTCCACCAAGAAGTATTTTTTTAAAAAAACTTCTACACCATGTGTAATGGTAGCTCTTCAATGTATTATTTCCTCTGCTATATCTTCCCAATGAAAACAAACAATGTTTTTGTTTCCTTTTTCATTCTCTATTCAGTGGATTTACAACTCAATTTTTTTAAAAAAAACATGCTTCATATGTTTTCTTTTAGAAAACTTCGAAATTTATTTAATATTTTTAAAACATTCAATTGTTAATAAAAGGACACTAGTTATTATCTACAACATTATTTTGGGTGGTATTATTCTCTTCTACAACTAATAATAGTAGTACCATGAGAATCAACTTGGGGTCTTTAGATTTCTGGATACTGAATTAAAAAATATCCTTAACAAATTAGGCTTTATGGTCAAACAACTATAAGCAAAAATTTAATATACTAATCTGTCACAATTTTCTGATTTCTTTTATTTTTTAAAGGAAGAATTAATGACTTATTTTTAAGCATTATGAATTTACAATATGTGAATAAATTCTTTAATTTTTTTTAACTTTTTTTTTTCAGCACACTATTTTTGACTTCTCCCAATTGAACATATATTTCTTAATATACACATAGTTTTTTCCTCTTTACTCATTACTTTATGGTCTTTTAATCTTTTCTCAATGGGATGACTGGCGTTGACTGGTTTTATTGATAAGTCTTTCTACAGTCACTGATTATTTCATAAATGCAGTTTTTATTTTTCCACAATTCCAGTTTAGAATTCATAAAAATTAAGATACCCATAATGCACTATGGTTTGAACTATTCTGATATTATAGTAAATACAGATTTTTTTTAGTATGTATTTTATCCCTCATATGTAAGAATACTTTACAGCAGCCATAATATTTATTTTCCAATTATGTTTATTGTTCTTGTCTAATGGTAACTCATGAATAACAATATTTCATGAGAATCTTTTCTTTTTTCAAATCACCGGTGTCTGAATGTATTTCTTTGTCTTAGTTTCATAATAACAATATAACTCTACATTTTGTCATGATTGAATGTATATGCTAAATATTTTCCTGGGTTTATGGGTTTTATGAAAACTGTAGTTCTGATTTTGCAAGATGGATTCTTGCCATGAGAACATCTAAGAATGCAATTTTTGGTCATATTCTGATCCTATTGCCAATATAATGGAAGAGGATATATATGCATATTTAAAATGTTTATAATAATGCTTTATCATGTAACTATATAACAAATGTATGATTGGTCCAGTGAAGCCATTATTTAGTTGCAGATAAAATATTAGTTATGGCTATAGCTTCAAAGTTTTCATGTAAATATTGCTCAGTGGTGATTAGTGATGAACCAATATCCAAAATCATAGATATTTTATAAAAATAATATACTATATTAAAAGAATGTTATTGTTATGCAGATCCTTCAGAATTCTAATTTTTACATTATCTTAATTAATTAATTTTTTTTACAATGGAGAATGTTTCATCAGAGTACAATATACACATAAACTTTCCATATCAAAGTTTACCAATAGATATTTCTTTATTTTAATGTTATTGGTTAATTTCATAAAGTGATTAGAATATCTTATAAAAATAAGAAACTTTCTTTTGTGTACTAAAGGATTAAAAATCTTAAGAAGAAATTTTGACAAGGTTTTTTTTTAGAATTAGCAAGTTTTTTTATGGATTTTAGTTTGATCATAATAAAGTGGAATTTTTCTGAAGTATTCTTTATTATAAGAAGATTAAATGAAGATACTAGCATGTAAACCAGAATGAGTTGTTCTATTGAAAATGTAATAAAAGTCTAAATGTGCTAAAATGCTAGCAATGGTGAAGATAAATACAAATTGTTATATTAATTGGATGAGCGTAAGAGAAAATGTATACTTTCATCACACGTATAGAATGCTATGACCCTAAATATAAAGTCAAAGAAGCATGGCTTATAGCTAACAACACCTATGTTATAAACTGGAAGGAAGCATGCTTCTCTCCAAAAAATGGACTCTCTAATTCACTTTTCATATATTTACATCTTTGACACATACATTTTCTATTATGCTCACACAACCCACTTACTATGATTATGAGAAGATAAAACTTCTTGAAATTACTCTGCTAATTAATATTACAATTTGGATTTAATGAAAGCAATGTAATAAGAATAAATTAATTCTTGGTATTCTGTATCTGAAAGATTTCTGATAAGTGTATTAACTAATAAAAATTTTCATCAAACTCTGAAATGTTTCAACCCCAAAAACATGGCAATATAGTGGCCATGACTGGTGCAGCCACTTGGATATAGAAAGATGAAAATATGCTGAGTCAGCAATACAATAATTTTTTAATTATAAATATGTAGAAGTATTTAGTTTAAACAATCTTTTTAGTTTACAGTAGAATTATAGTCTATTAAAAAATGAATAAAATCATATATACTGTAAATAATAGATGCAAACCCTGTCAGTTACTTTAAATGCTAATCCAAACAGAACAAAGAGAAAATTTAATTTGGACATCAAATTTCTGTTGGCCAGATATATAATAAAATTATTAAATGGATTTATGTCATTATTGTAAAAAAATGAAAACTATAAAACTTCATTATAAAAACTAGTCAATAAAATCTTCATCATGGGCATCAAAATTATTTGCAAATGGATTAAAAACTGAAGACCATTCTAGTAATAACCTAGAAAATGACATAAAAACAACTCCAAGGAGGGTCAGCTATTATCTTAACAACAGAGACAACTCTTAATGTGGCCCAAAAGTAAATGTAATCAAAGGCCATATTACAATTGTGTATATTTTTTATCAAGAGAGGAAGAATGCAGTAATAGTATCACTTCACAGATTATCAGACTTGAAGCAATGTAACCAATAAAATAAACAAACTAATCATAAAATAAATATGTGCTTATATATATAATCAAAATGAAAGTAAACTATTTTCTTTTTGAGCTATCGATAAATAACCTTTATGTTCGTAAATAATGTAAAGCTAACCCAACTAATCTTTAAGCTTGTGATCTTAATAATCTTTCACTTGCTAATATTGTTGGAAATTTAGAATGGAATTAATCTATTATCTAGGAATATTAATCTCACTTTTAACAAGCGTGTAAAATAGTTAAATAGAAGTTAATAGTTGTAACCATGCAATAAGCATAGCTTAAGGTATCTGAAAATCAAAATGAAAATTAACTACTCTTTTCTTAGGTATGAATTAAAATTCTCTTCATGTTAGCAACAATAAAGAAAACAATTGATTTACTTATTTTCTACGCTTGTGATTTTAATAAGCTTTCACTTGATAATATTGTTGAAAATTTAAGAGTTCAATTGATAATTTATTTCAAAATTAAAAATGCATGTTTATATATACATAGTATATGGATTTTCACTTTGAATTTCTGTCAAAATGTAAGCTTATTAAGACTATAAGTTTAAAGAATACGCAGATCCATTCTATATTTTAACATTTGTTAATGCAGATAGTGTATATATGTAATTAACCTATTCATTAAGTATACTGAATAAGTCCCATATAAGTAATAGAGGGATTTGATCTGCCCATTAAAGTTGATGGAATAGTTATTTCAATGTAAGTCAAGCACTGATTGTATGTATATGTGGGAGATTATGATCTGGCCAACTGATGGGTGCTGGTTTTGCACAGAATACATATATTGGAGATCATCTATCTTTTTCACATGTCTGTGGTTATGTGCATCAAATGTATGAGATGAAGTGGAGGATGCATGCATATGGACTGCAAAATCCTAAGTTCAAATTTCTTTATCCACTTATATAGGAAACATTTAGTATTTAGCATAAATAGGTTAATTAAACATTGCCTTGGAAATAGGTTACATCTATAAGTTCTGTTCATGCCTTTCCTATTATGGAGAGATAATAGTCCAATAATATGAGGGGTTAGACTGATGTAATGTCTAAATAGATATGATTACAAAATCAAATCCTCCATGGGCTTTAGGCATTCCATCATTAGTTTTTCAATGAAATGGATGGTTAAATAATACTTGGAGAGGTGAGAAGATTGAAATTGGTCCATTAAAGCTTAAGGAACTATTATCTTAATATATACTGAGCAATGCTTATATATATGTGTGGGAGATTATGATTTAATCCAACTGATGAGTGCCGATTCTGCAATAAATACATATATTGGGGACCATCTATCTATTTCACAAATATGTGGTCATATGTGTCAGTTGTTTGAGATGGAGTAGAAGATGAATAGGGACAGAAAAAATCTTAATTTCAAATCCCTCTACTTATTATATATATATATAAAATAAATAAAATATCCGTTAATTAAAAACAATATTGTAATTATAATTGAAATAATATTTTTAACGGTTTATAAATAATTACAAACAATCTTAAAATCCGCAGA
The DNA here is from genome assembly GCA_028023455.1 of Epiperipatus broadwayi. Lineage (NCBI taxonomy): Eukaryota > Metazoa > Onychophora > Udeonychophora > Euonychophora > Peripatidae > Epiperipatus > Epiperipatus broadwayi. The sequence continues at coordinate 677,957 of JAQFVV010012544.1, forward strand.
AGTACTTTCGGTTACTTTCTAACCTGCCTCAACTGCCATTAAATTCAAAAACCAAAAGCGGAAGCAAACGTCATCAATTCAAATTCCACGAATCTCGTATTTTAATGTTAGAAGCTTGTCGATTTATTAAATGCATTTTATTCCTGTTTATAAAAATTGCCTCTTTAATTTTTCTTTTACTATGGTTTCTCTCTTCATGAAGAATTTTCACATTTTCAAAATTAAATTTAAATTTATATTTACATGTTTTTTCGTGATCAAAGAAAACTGAAGAAGATATTAAATCACCATTATTTTTATTTTTTACATGCTTATATAATAATTCATGTTCCTTCAATCTTTTCTCAATACTGCACCTAGATTCACCTATATATGATAGCATACAATCACAAAAAATTTGATATATGACATTACTTTTTTGCTTGAAAGGTATGACATCCTTAGAATTATTGACTAATTTATTAATATTGTTTGGAACGTAGAATGAAACATTAAACACATTCTTATATAAATCCTTAAAAAATTTTACTTGTGGATTTGAAATAAATGGAATAGATATCCATTTTTTATTATTAATCTTCATTTCTTTTAAATTATCATAATTTTTTTTAAATTGACATAAAGCATTGTTTATTTGTTCCATTTTATAACTGACATCAATCAATTCCTTGGCAAATATCTCAATATTTTTTAGTTTATCACTTTGGTAATGACATAATTTTTCATTCCGAAACAAAAAAGATTTAAAACTTGCCATCTTATGCATCATTGGTACTTTTGATTTACAATTTATATAACCTCTTTTTTGCAGTGGCTTAATTATTAGTTTATAATTTAATATACTGTTATCTCTTGTGATCATTAAATCTAAATAGTTAATCTTATTGTCCTGTTCTCTATTTAGATTTAATGATCACAAGAGATTACAGTATATTAAATTATAAACTAATAATTAAGCCACTGCAAAAAAGAGGATATATAAATTGTAAATCAAAAGTACCAGTGATGCATAAGATGGCAAGTTTTAAATCTTTTTTGTTTCGGAATGAAAAATTATGTCATTACCAAAGTGATAAACTAAAAAATATTGAGATATTTGCCAAGGAATTGATTGATGTCGGTTATAAAATGGAACAAATAAACAATGCTTTATGTCAATTTAAAAAAAATTATGATAATTTAAAAAAAAAGATTAATAATAAAAAATGGATATCTATTCCATTTATTTCAAATCCACAAGTAAAATTTTTTAAGGATTTATATAAGAATGTGTTTAATGTTTCATTCTACATTCCAAACAATATTAATAAATTAGTCAATAATTCTAAGGATGTCATACCTTTCAAGCAAAAAAGTAATGTCATATATCAAATTTTTTGTGATTGTATGCTATCATATATAGGTGAATCTAGGTGCAGTATTGAGAAAAGATTGAAGGAACATGAATTATTATATAAGCGTGTAAAAAATAAAAATAATGGTGATTTAATATCTTCTTCAGTTTTCTTTGATCACGAAAAAACATGTAAATATAAATTTAAATTTAATTTTGAAAATGTGAAAATTCTTCATGAAGAGAGAAACCATAGTAAAAGAAAAATTAAAGAGGCAATTTTTATAAACAGGAATAAAACGCATTTAATAAATCGACAAGCTTCTAACATTAAAATACGAGATTCGTGGAATTTGAATTGATGACGTTTGCTTCCGCTTTTGGTTTTTGACTTTAATGGCAGTTGAGGCAGGTTAGAAAGTAACCAAAAGTACTTCTGTGGATTTTAAGATTGTTTGTAATTATTTATAAACTGTTAAAAATATTATTTCAATTATAATTATATATATATATATATATATATATATATGGGTAAACTTATAAATAAATATTAGAAAATACAGTAATTAAAATTTGTTAAAAAGAACAAAAAATATAAATGCCATTTAGGAGCACTTTCAACTATCCCCATAGTCTTTGTTAACTAATACTTTGAAAAGTAAACTTTCCCATAATTCCATGACATTAATGTTTGCTGCCTGCCTATTGATTAAGTCTTGCTTGTATTTATATATTAACATAGCTTCCTTGATTTTTCTTTTATTATTATTTCTTTCAGTTTGCAATATTTTTACATTATTATAATTGAAATCAAAACCATATATACATGATTTATTATAGTCATAAAAACAGAAGCTGATAAATTATCATTATCTTTAAAATTTTGTTTCGTATTTTGAACTCTTTTTAATAACAATAAGTGCTCTTTTGTTCTTTTCTCCAATGTGCATCTTGACTCACCTATATATACACTACCACACCTACACATCCATTTATAAATGATACAATTTTTATTTGTAAATAAGGTTTTATCTTTACAGTTATTTATTAATTTATTTAATGTAGGTGGTGCATAAAATGCAATGTCACATATACCTTTATAAATTTTCCTTATGAAACTTGCCTGTTGATTCGAAATATATGGTATTGATATCCAAATTTTATTATCAGAAGAATTAACACCATTATCAATCTTATTTTTATTTTTGTATTTATATTTTGAATTAAAATTTTTAATAGTATAATAAATATGATCATAATTATTTCCAACATTTAACAATTCATTAGAATACATTTCAATATTTTTGTCTTTATTCAATGAATATTTACAAAGATTATCATTTCTGAACAAGAAGGACTTCAAATCTGCCACTTTATGTGACATTGGTACTCTTGATTTATATGAAATGTAGCTTCTTTTTACTATTGGTTTAATAATCATATAGTAATTCAGTTTATCTCTGTTTTTAGTTATCTTAAAATCTAGAAATTGAACACACATTAACAGATGAAAATTTAATGTGTGTTCAATTTCTAGATCTTAAGATAATTAGAAACAGAGATAAAGTGGATTATTATATGACTATTAAACCAATAGTAAAAAGAGGCTACATTTCATATAAATCAAGAGTACCAATGTCACATAAAATGGTTGGTTTGAAGTTCTTGTTTAGAAATGATAATCTTTGTAAATATTCATCAGATAGAGGCAAAAATATTGAAATGTATTCTAATGAATTGTTAAATGTTGGATATAATTATGATCATATTTATTATACTATTAAAAATTTTAATTTGAAATATAAATACAAAAATAAAAATAAGATTAATAATGATGTTAATTCTTCTGATAATAAAATTTGGATATCAATACCATATATTTTGAATCAACAGGCAAGTTTTATAAGGAAAATTTATAAAGGTATATGTGACATTGCATTTTATGCACCACCTACATTAAATAAATTAATAAATAACTGTAAAGATAAAACCTTATTTACAAATAAAAATTGTATCATTTATAAATGGATGTGTAGGTGTGGTAGTGGATATATAGGTGAGTCGAGATGCACATTGGAGAAAAGAACAAAAGAGCACTTGTTGTTATTAAAAAGAGTTCAAAATATGAAACAAAATTCTAAAGATAATGATAATTTATCAGCTTCTGTTTTTTATGACCATAATAAATCATGTGTATATACATGGTTTTGATTTCAATTATAATAATGTAAAAAAAATGGCAAACTGAAAGAAATAATAATAAAAGAAAAATCAAGAAAGCTATGTGAATATATAAATAAAAGCAAGACTTAATCAATAGGCAGGCAGCAAAAGTTAAGATCACGGAATTATGGGAAAGTTGATCTTTCAAAATATTAATTGACAAAGACTACGAGGAGAGTTGAAAGTGCTCCTAAGTGATGTTTATATTTTTTGTTCTTTTTAACAAATTTTAATTACTGTACTTTCTAATATTTATTTATAAGTTTATGTATATTATTTTGAAGAAATACAGACATCAATTTGTAGTATTATATATATTCTAATATTCTCACAGACAAATAAATTCATAGTATTATTTTCAGGAACTTCCTTGTAATAAAGGACTCTTTCTCAAATCATAATACATTTGAGAAAGAAGTTCTGAGAAAAGTACTTGTTATAGTATTGAAATATCTTTTTATTACATGGAAGCTCCTGGAAATAATATATATATTGAATTGAAAGCTTTTATAGATTATTATTATAATAATGAATAGAAATGACCATATAAAATCCATTAAATAGAGATAAACTTTAATCTTTGATGTTTCCAAGAAATTATCAAGTACTACTAATGGACAATTCTTGAGGCTAAGCTCGTTTTTTTCATAAATCTATAATATCTCTTTGTTAGAAGTCTGTTGGTGAGGTAAAAGAGGTTGTCTTTTATTTTAAACCTAATTTCTTATATAAATTTAAACACAGAAAGCTATTTTTTATAGTTGTGAGAATGTGAAAGAATAGCGTTTTCTTGAAATTCTGCAAATAATATTTTTAACTTCTTCAGAGAGTTGTATATGTTGAATGAAATATTTCTCTGGATTGTTATAATAATAAATAGAAATAAAGAGATAGTGACCACTAAATAGAGATAAACTTTAACCTTTGATGTCACCAAGAAATATTCAACTACTAGTAATTGACAATTCTTGAAGTTAAGCAAGTTTTTCTCCTAAACCTATATTAATGGAAACTGAGTGGAGAGATGCATAAAAGTAGGATTATATAAATGATAATATAGCTATATTACAATAACACAGCTTAGGATATGATTTAGATAAATTATATTTTCAAAGCTATTAAATTTAGCATATTCTAAATTCTATATAGATAAATGATGATTGTTGATGATATGAACCATTCAGAAAACTGTCACCTTTTATATTAATTATGTTTAAGAATATTCATAATTATAGGATATACTTAAAACAAACAAATTATTTCTGGAGGATGATAACATTGTAGTCTATGTTTCTTCTGCTAGATATCTCTTGTAATGATCCACTTGCACCAGTATGCCAACTTTTATCATCAAGAGAAGTCTGTTAAGACATAGTAAATGTTTTGTTAAGTGCATCTTACTTATTAATCAATTTTTATAATGGCTCAAATGTTAGAACAATGGCAGGGAAAACAGTTAAAATGCATAAAACAGCTTAGAAGCAAGCTGTTTTGGGGAAAACCCAAATTTATTAGTCATTTAATTGAAATCTCAGATTTACCACATCCCAAATATTGTGATAAGTGAAGTGCAATGCCAAGATACTGCTGATATTTTTTTGGATGCATTCAGCATTTTTTACTCAAAATTCATTGTAACATTAAGACATTTTAACTATAATTCTCAATTGTTTGTATGATGCAGTAAAAAAAGTTTCTTAATATGCTACCAAAAGAGAAGTGCAAAATTGACCATGACAACATACCAGCAAACAAAGTTTTGAGTATAGTTACAATTTTTAATTAAATTTAGTATATCCCAGATTATCTATCAGACATTTTCTCCCAATCTTGTTTCATATGATTTCTTTTTAGTCCTTTGAAGGAAACAATGCTTCAAAATTTTTTTGCAGGTTTAGATGGGTGATGAAAACCATCATAGCTATTAAAAGATATTATTTTGCAAGAAATTTCAAATTTTTAAAAAAATGAAAAACACATTTAAATGGATTATACTCTGAAGGGATTTAATTTGTATCACCTAGACATAAATATACAATTTATTATTACAAAATTCCTATTATTTTTATGTACTGCTTCATGTGCATTTTGCTACTTCCTAGTTTAATAAATATAAATGGCCAAAACAAATATATTTAAACATTTTGCTAACTCCAGAATTAATGCAAAGCAACATGATCACTTTGCTTTTGAATTACTGATGATGAGTACCAAATACTCTGCACTATTCAGACTTCATTCACAAGTTTTTTTCCTAAGTATTAATTATATTTCCAGATACAAAATATAACCCTGAAATTCTAAAGCAAAGGTATAATTTATGAAACATAGGCTATGATAATGAATATTAAATTTTGATTAAAGGATATCTCCCACAACTTATTTTGATCTCTTTCAATTTTTACAGTAGTTTTCCCATTATAATATCTTGTTCTAGTTTGCAGAAGACATAGACATTAAGAATAGTATCACAAACACTTCCTAATCTTATTTAACTAAACATATAAAATATTTATATGTGTGAGAATAGGATTAAAATAATAATAGACTAGTTAAGTAATAAATAACATATTTATTAAAGTAATTAGCACTAATAATAAAGACTATTAATATGAGCATCATAATCAGAGATATATCTCTCTTACATCATTTGAAATAATACGTGGGTTTGATACATTTCTGATATATAATTAAAGTTAATTAAATCTTAACTAATTTTTTACTGCTTATCATTACACATGTAATTATTATCTACAATATCTGACAAATGAAAGAAATTTACTCACATTAAAGATTAAATAATAATAATATGGACATTGATATTAAATTGTATATGCTACAATTTCAAAACACAGAAACAAAATTTTAACACAAAAATAAAAAAAGATTTACATATATAGCAAATATACTTAAATATATTGCAAAAAGAAATTATAACTAATAAAACTTTTATTCAAAGTCCATTTAATTATAATATAAACATTTTATGCCTGTTTTTAACGTTTTAAATACAAATATGTTATAAAATATAGTCATAATCAATTTGAAGGTTTCAAAGATTCTCTAGTTGGTCTGTTACTTCCTTGGTTTTGACAGGTCACTATGGGTTTACCAATTTTAGTTTCCACTATTTGATTTGATTAGACTGATTATTAACTTGTAGTATGATTTGAAAATATTCTGCTTGGGTTTACATCTTCTTTTGCAGTAGATAGAACTCATTCAGTGAAGCAAATCACTTCTGAATAAAACAACCATTTCCAAAACCTATACTAGGTTTAGGTATGTTATCTATCTCTCCTAGGCTCTACATAATCAAAAAAATGATATCTAGTTCACATATAATGGTCTAATCAATTATTTTAAAGAAAGAGAAAGGCTTAAACTTATTTTTTTCTCATTATGTAATGATAGTAAACTGACAAATACTTTACTCATTATTAGCTAGGTTTCTTATTGAATTAAAATCAATACATAGGAAACAGCCAACAAAATTGATTAACTTATTTATTCATTCAATTTAATTATGATAACTGAATTCTATAGCCAATGATTTATTGCTACTTCTCTGATGTGAAGTGAACTAATTTGTTATTAAATTTAATGTAAATATTACCTTATATAATTTCTTAAAATTTCAAATTGTTAGATAGATAGACAGATGGATAGATAAATAGACAGTTATGGATAGTCGAATATATGAATAGATAGATAGATAGATAGATAGATAGATAGATAGATAGATAGATAGATAGATAGATAGATAGACAGACAGACAGACAGACAGACAGACAGACAGGTAGATAGATAGATAGATAGATAGATAGATAGATAGATAGATAGATAGATAGATAGATAGATAGATAGATAGATAGATAGATAGATAGATAGATAGATAGATAGATAGATAGATAGATAGATAGATAGATAGATAGATAGATAGATAGATAGATAGATAGATAGATAACAATAATTACATGACTTTATGGATATATATATAAACAGATAAGCTTATAAATAATCATGAATCTATGTTCACAAATTGTTTATTTGTAACTAAGGATGAAACAATAAAATTAAATATAAGATAAATAATTCTTTCAGACTTTTTTTTGTTTTTTTTTAAAATATAATTATACTGGTGAAATAAGTGTTACATGATATGTGAATATAAAAATTGAAGTTGAAGTTACTTTTCAACTTACTGCCATTTCTGATGCAATAAATTGATTTTCAATGTTGTTATTAAAGACTGGTGTCCATATTGAGATTTTCTGCTTGAATTTAACTGTTTAAAATTCTTATCATCGGAAAAATTGGTCCATTGATTGAACACACACAGAGAAAGAAACTACAAATATATATATTTGAGAAGCCAAAATATATATTTGAGAACATAGAAAAGAAAACGTGCGTTGCATTTTTATATAATATAAAATTTTTCTTTATATATATATGTCTGTATATATACTGTAATAATACGATAATATAAAACCACGGAAACGTACACCTTATCCTATGTTTACTAAGGCTTGCACTGGGTGGCACCATTGTATGGAGAGTTTGCTAATGTTATATATATATGTGTGTAGGTAATTTAGCAAAGTATTTCTATATATAAACGTTTACAATTAGTATTAAATGTGAAATAGCCCATAACACCATTAAGAATACATTAAAAATAAATAAAATCTGCCTAACAATCAACGGCACGACCATTAGCATTCCAGAAGAATTTTACAGGATTTAAATTTCAACAGTCAATTATTATCTTCAAAACTACTCAAATTCCAATCACAAAAATCTTTATATTTAATGATATGTACAACATATTTTTAATTTAAACATTGCTTAATTCTCTGATATATAAAAGATCATAAATAAAGTTGTCTTATGTGTCTGATAATATTTTAGAGAAAGGGATTGCAACTAAATAAGTACAGTCAGGCTATTAAGTAATAGATAAATTAGATACAAAGATGTTTATATTTTAAGCCAATATGTTTTATTAATTGTATAATATTTAGCTATACATATTAAATAAATTTATATATTTAAAAAAAAAAACATCATTGTTATGCATAATTCAATTATTAACGTAAAATTATTTCATTTTATGATTTAATAGTTTATTATAAACTTATTGATTTAATAGAATGGTTTAAGCTATCTTTATATACCTTGTGACACAACATTCCTTAGATGACTACTCTAGAAGTGATAAAAAAATTTCTCTATTATTATCATTTCTGTAAAGTATTATAATTTACAAAGTATGCTATTATTTATCAAGACATGTGAGTGTTTTAAAAAGAGAGTTTTATTAATCCTGGAAGACTTTTTTATTTAACTAGTAAATTTAATGGATTACTAATCAGAATAAAAAATTTTATGCTGTAGATCTTCATTGGTATTATTTATAACAGGCTAACCAATATATCATATTATCATTCTGTTCTCACATGCATTGCATCTAAAATGAGCATTGATTCTATAGAGATTTTAGACTTTAAAAAGTTATTTTTAAAAAGATCTCTTATTCAGATTGGTAAGAATTGTTTCATTGTATCTCTTCCAAAGTATCAGGATTAAATACAGACTAGAAAAGTATTCAACCCTGAAGAAATTTAGATAAATTCTTAAATTTTAGTTCTATCTATAAACAAAAATGAACTATATATAAATTTAAAATTGGTTATTGTGTTCAAATGATAAAGAATTTTGAGATTCATATAAATCCACATTTAAATTTTACACATTAAATTGCAGACATAACAAACCTTAAGTGAAGAACCAGGAGACCTTTTTTTTTGGACTTCAAAAATGAAAATCTATGTTTGTAAAGGAATAATTGTATATATGGAAAATAAATTTAGATATAAAGCAAGATGGGCTATCTATATTTATTATTGTATAACTAGAGATAAATTAAATATAAATGTGAGATTTTTCTAAACATATATATTTTTAATTTTTCTTCATCACTCAAAATCAATATCTTATATAATGTTTAAATTTTTGACTACTGTTCAAATTTTATAGAAATTTGTTTTCATTTTTGAAACAAAGAAGGATCACAGTGTTTAACATTCTTCCAATAATTTATTTGCATGGCATCTTAGGCTTCTCTTAAAGTATTTATTCCATTGATTTTCAAAATTTTTACAAAGTTATATATTTTATAATCAATTATAAGATCTCACTTTATTGATCATATTGTTTTCAAAAATGCAACAAAATCATTACACTATGAAAGTTTGTAGTATTTTTTTATGTTTATAACTCTAGAAACATAATGTGAAATACTTCTTACATTCTTCAACAGATGTTAAAAATTAAAACTTTGATCTCGATATATATATATATATGTTTAAATATTTTTATACATTAAAGCAAATCATTATTGTTAAAATATCTTTTAGTAGTTTGAAAAAAAATTTGATATAAGATTGGGAAACACATCTTCATCATTGACACTCCTCCTCCCACACTCTTTATGCTTATTTTACACTGCTTATTTTCAAATCATTATATTTTATATGATTAGTAAGCTTAATATTCTTGCAGTTCCTTAAATGTTATAATTAAGACCCCACAAAATGATTTTTTTTCACTTTTATTAATTATATTTACATCTACTACTGGTTGTCTAAAATATTGGCTTTATATCTCATTAATTTATGTTTCTGCCTTTATACCCAATGCATTGTTTAATAAGAAACCCCAGACCAGTTTCTGCTACTGGCTTTCTCAATGAGGTGCTAGGATTTTTAAGCATTAGATTTAAAATACCAGGCCAAGCCCAGCACTTTATCTAATGAATAACTATTAAGTAGAAAATCTGAAATTTTCAGATGTTCATGTATCTTCATAGCCATATGGGATTGAATTATCTAACTTAAATAACCCCATGGGACTGAACTACGTTCAGATACACCATATTAATAGCTTTAGCCATATGAAATCACCAAAGCCTTAATAGCAAAAAATATAATTGCAAAGAAATCAAGTCATATATCACAAGACTTAATTTAACAAGCTTGTATTACAAATGTTATATTTGCAATGTTCTTTGCAATTATATTTTTTGTTATTAAAGCTTTGGTGATTTTATTTTGCTAAAACTATTAATATATAGTGTATCTGAACTTAGTTCAGTCCCATATGGCTATTTAAGTTAGATAACTGGATTTGAAGACATATGGGTATCTGAAAATTTCACATTTTCTATTTAATAGTTATCCATTAGATAAAGTGCTGGGCTTGACCTGGTATTTTTAATCTAGTGCTTGAATATCCTAGAATTTCACTGAGGAAGCTGGTAGCAGAAACCATTCTGGCATTGGGATATTCTGAAAATCTTGTTAACAGCTATTGGCAAGCTCATTGTATAACATTTGTATCACAAGCTTGTTAAATTAGGTCATGTGATATTTGACTTGATTCCTTTGCAATTTATATTTTTTGCTATTAAGGCTTTGGAAATTTTATATTCCTAAAGCTATTAATATATGGTATATCTTAATTTAGTTCAATACCATATGGCTATTTAAATAATATAGCTGGATTTGAAGACATTATGATTGTCTGAAAATTTCAGATTTTCTACTTAATAGTTATCCATTACTTAAAATGCTGGGCTTGACATGGTATTTTAAATCTAATGGTTGAATATCTTAGCACCTCACTGAGGATGCAGTAGCAGAAACTGGTCTGGGATTGGGGGTATTCTGAAAAACTTGTTAAGAGCTATTGGCAAGCTCATTATATAACATTTGTAATACAAGTTCATAAAATTATATCATGTGATAAATCTAGCAATAATAGCCTAAGATACCCATAATTACAGGATCAAAAAATCTCTCTGTAATTTTCATAAAGCATTGTCAACAATACTTATAAGTCCAAGTTTGTGTGCATTCCATATACACAGTGTTTATATCATATTACGATTGTATATTTTTTATAAAATATATGATGTGCGTACAACATATAAGTGATAATTAACATTTGTCTAAATTGCATGTTATTATTAAATTAGTAATAATTAAAAGTTTGCTAGTCTTTCACATGTGCCAAGGCCTGATCTTTCTTAAGAGACAGCTGTTTAAAAAAAAATCTGATTGGCTGTCTGAGAAACAACTGAAGGTGCATGTGAAAGACTAGCAAACTTTCAATTATTACTAATAAGTGATAATTGTTTATTGAATTGAAGAAATGTATAAAATTAGTCTATAAGTTTTAGTGTATTAAGTCTATTTAAATATTAATTATTGTCAGTCAATTCTTTAATTATACCACTAAGAACAATTTAGCATAGAAGTTATACACATAATTTATTCCATTTGTTTCTGTTGAGCTAGTTTGGATTTCTTGGGTGTTGAATTAGTTTGCCATCATTCAGGGCAGGTTAACTACTTCTTGTAGTTAGCTGGCACCTGAAGTTTACTTCTAAACAAATAAAGTGCTTTGAATGACAGGGATTGGATTCAGCAGTCGAAAAGATCTGTGATCTGGAAATGTGGTTGTGGTTATATATCTTATATAGCTTTAGTCTGTCTATAGGTACCATCTGAATATTATGCTTCCCTGCCTAAGGAACCAGTGTGATGCAATATTTAAATTGTAGCTGGAGTAGGTTGAATTTATAATAAATAATTTTATAATACTGTCATTTTTTTATAAAAAGAAGTCAACAATTTGTTCACAATTTTGCTTAGCACAATGAGTTATTTTAATAAAGAGTAAGTTTTTATTCTAGTTATTTTATTAAAGAGTAAACAAAAATTTATTCTATGTATATATTTTTAATCGATCTTCTCTCACCTAGTTCAATATATATATGAATATTCAGATTAATCATCAAAGTATTTTAAAAAAAATAAATATGTTTGTTGATCTTGTTTGGTTTTTTTTTTTTTTTTGCTTGATAAATGGATAATGGGAGATCTTGAAAATATAAGTTTAAATTGATAAACATGGCAACCTAAAGCTTTTTAAATAGTATTCTTTACTGCTAATTCTAGCTTCAAAATACTAAATTCGTTATAATCACACTCAAGAATAATGTATAGGCAGTTACAAAATGGCATGTCATTGTGGGGCCTGAATTAACAATTAAAGACCAAGTTTGAGTCTCATATAGATGCTAAAATGTGGTATTATATTTATATACATTGGGAGATTTGTATAGCTGATTGTATTATATCATAGGTTTAAGCCAGATATTAGGAATTTTGTTGTCATTCTTTGGGGATTTTACTCGCAGCTGTAGGATTGAATGGGTAGACATGTTTTATGAAAGAATAAATAAAAGTAAATTATTCTGCAATTTATTTCAAAAAAAGATAGAGATATTATAATAGTAAATAAAAATGGAAACCAATAAGATAGAAGGATTATCAGAATTCAAAGGAGCTCTCTATCAAAAGTTGAGAGAATTACTGTGTGATATGAATAGAGAAATGAATAATAAATTTGGTGATATGAATAATAAATTTGAAAATATAAATAATAAATTTAGTGATATGAGTAGAGATATAAGTAGTGATATAAATAATAAATTTAGTGATATGAGTAGAGATATAAGTAGTGATATGAATAATAAATTTGAAGGTATGAACAATAAATTGGGTGATATAATTAAAAAGAATAAAGAATTTAGAGAAGAGGTGAATATCAAAATTGACTTGGGTAAAATCGAGTTGACAAGTTTTATGGATTTAAATATAATTTGGATGCTCAGTTGAAAGAATCTGATAGTAAATGTGGTAGCCTGTTCAATGAATTGAGGGACCAGTTAGATAAATCACAAAAAAAAGTTAGAAAACAGATTTGAAAACTTGATTGATTAAATTAAAATTTGTAAAATTGGGCACAAAGAATTAGAGAAAAAGTACACGAAAATTGAGAAAGCTTGCAAGGATGGTCAAGAGACTTCAAAAGTAGAAATAAACAATATTAAGTTAGAAGTTAAAAATATTCAGAGCTATATGAAAGTTGAATATAAAGAGGTATGTAAGAAAAATAATAAGGCTGATAATGAAATTAAGAAATTGCAGAAAGTATGTAGGGAATAACAGAATAGTTTACAAGGTGTCCAAGAAGAGTTAAGCAACATTGAACAAGTGAAGACAGGAGAGTTAGATGATTTAAAAGATAAACTAGATAGTTATCAGTTATCTTTGCAACAATTGGAAGGATGTAGTAAAAAGCAAGAATGTATTCGCAATAAAATAAAAGATAATAGTAAGATATTAGAACAAGAAATAGATAGACGTTTGGAAGAACAGGAAATAAATCTCAATCATAAGATATTTATAATGTTGGAAGATAAGATAGTAGGGATAAAGAATACTATTGTAAAATGTAATGATAATCCCATGGATAAACCATATCAATATTTGGCCTCAGAAAATAAGTTAACTAAAAGTGATCATGATATACCATCAATATATGGTGGAGAGAATAGTAAGTTAATACGTAGTCCAGAGGAAATTAAGAAAGAAAGGATAGATGGAAACATAGCTAGGTTTATCCAACTCAGGGTCTTCAAGGATGAATTTGATGAAAACCCCATAGAATACTTGAGTGCACTGGAAAAATTATTCTCATTAAGTAGGTTAAGTGAGATGGAAAATTATCAGTGGCCAGCAATCATTTGAGTGCATCTGCCAAACTTTGGTGGAAGTCTTTGTTTAATAAGCCAGAAACATATGGGGATTTCAAATATGTATTGTTGAAAGACAAACAGGACAATATTAGGCACCAAATTAGCCAGGATAAATATAATGTTAGTAAGGGTAGTTTGACTCAATTTTTCCAGATACAGACAGCAAAGTTAAAAATGCTGACAGCATTTCCGCTATCGGAAAACCAAATAATTTGCATTACTGGAGAAACTTGCCATGCCATATCGAGCAAACTCTGATTACTGCTGACAGGCATATTGTCAAAGAGGCATCCGATATACTTGGATCGCTTGAGACAAGTGAAGCACCTGTGGAAAGTGGTCATAAATACCACAGAAATAATCCCATTTACAATGTTTCCACCATTAAATATTATATGAATAGAAGAACTTCAGATAGTAGAAATGATAGGTCCTATAGGGGCACTAAATATACTAAGTCTTTAACACAAGTGAATACAAACGGGGCTAATCATAAATATTGTGATAGAGCAGAAATGGATGCATGTGCAGCAGGAAGTTATCCTGACAGCATATCACAGAATACCCACACCTGTGAAGATGCTTGGGGCTAGGCCTAGAACTAGCCATTCAAATTAAAGCAAACCATTCTGAATAAAAATGTGAATGGATGGATTAATACATTGGAGATATAGGGTGTAGGATTTTAATGTCTGTGCTAATTGTAAATTGTTATTATTTGTATGATTAAGTCTTTTCTTTGAGAGAGTTGGCAGAACTATAGATGTGTGTTGTGGCTCAAAACTCTATATAAATTTATATTGAAGTCTGAAGTTGATGGATGTTCAAGACTTATTATGAAGTGGCAGGTTGGAAGAAATCCCTGATGGCAGGATTTATACTTCAATATAAGTCATAATTTTAAAAAGAAATGTTCAGTAGTTTCCCTAACCCACATAAAGTAAAGCTATTCAAACATAAAGGTCTCTGATTAGCATCAATGTAGGGCACAACTTAGTTCACAAGGTAGTTGCCAGATCCTTAAGAAATTAAAATTAGATTTGATTAACATTTAGTCGGTTTATTTTGGTATTAAAAGTGATTTAAAATGGGATATCTCTGTTGTTTTGAATCTCCAATTCATTCTAGAAGTTGATTTTCATTTGCTTACTTTATGTTATCAGAAAAGTGATTTTAAAGATGGTATTTTCAATGTCCAAAGCAGGACTTAAATAAAAATAGGGTATTCATTAAAGTTATATTTTCATTTTTATGGTAATATTGTAATGTTTAAAGTTTAGACCCATAGTAGTGTCAATGAAATGAACTACAGATATGTCTACATAAAAAAAGGCTATTGTTTGGTTTTTAATGAAGTAAAACATATAAATATGGTTTTTTAACAATGCAATAAAACTATATGGTTATTAGAGAGTAAGTAATAATGTTTGGCTCTATAAATAAATTTTTCTTTTGTGATATGTTCAGTTTCCATGAAAGAAATGCTAAACATTTTATCTAACCCTAACTTTAGAGCATTGTTGTTAAGGAAGTCACTAAGAAAAGAGACATTGATTTCACACTACATGTATCCCAGCTGATAAGTTAGCATTATTGGGCCAACCTTAAAAGGGGTGGTCTATACTAACAAAATGGAATGTATGTAATCACTTATCAACCTGCTAGTGCAGAGAATGGCTCTGGCATACATCTACCAGACCAATGTCAGCAATGAATGAGTCAACATTAACAAAGTGCTTTTTTTTTTATTCATCTGTACAATTTTATTATGTCAATAAACTTTCACACCACCCACCTCTCTCCATTCTATCTAATAACACTGATACACCTAAACACATATATGCTGAAAAGATAAATAATCACCAATATACATATTTCATGCTAAACCAGCAATCATCAGTTGGTCCAGACTATCATCTTTACAAATGATTGCTGGTTTAGCATGAAATACGTATATTGGTGATTATTTATCTTTTCAGCATATATGTGTTTAGGTGTATCAGTGTTATTAGATAGAGTGGAGAGAGGTGGGTGGTGTGAAAGTCTGTGCTCATACACCCTATATTACATATATATAGCCACAGGTATATAACAAGCCTGTGTTTCAGTTATTACATTATAGAGATGTCTGCCCATCCTTGCATATATATTAAATGAATTATGTCCTGTACATGTGGGGTTCAGATTGACCTTAGGTCAACATGGGTGTGACAATAATCTCAGCCTCAGGGTGGCCTTTGAGCATTCCATCATCAGATTTTCAATTGGATGGACGGTTGAAGAGTTGGAGTGTGGAGTGGATTGAAGCCTGTCCATTAAACTATGAGGATAGTCTATCTTAATATATATCTGAGCACTTATACCATATATGTGTGTAAGATGATAGTCTGGACAACTGATGATTGCTGGTTTAGCATGAAATACGTATATTGGTGATTATTTATCTTTTGTATATGTGTTTAGGTGTATCAGTGTTATTAGATGGGGGAGAGGTGGGGGTATGTGTATATATATATTAATATATATAGCCACAGGTATATAACAAGACTGTGTTTCAGTTATGTCAATAAATATATTTTTAAAATAAAAATATAAAGATGTAAAAACTTAATTGTGAAATCCAATATAATTTTTTGAGGAAAAAAAACCTAGAGATATGATTATACTACATAAGTGGTAGATTTTTTTAAAAAATGCATGTAAGTATACTAAGAAGATAAGGATAAAAGGAATAAAAAAAATTCCAAATTGCTTTGATAATAATAGTGTATTTGAAATTTTTAGCTAACATATTAAATGATATGTAAATCAAGATGGATAGAAAGAATAGATGTTTATTTGTATTGAAGTGAAAATGTTTAATGATTTAAGAGAAAGAAAAAGGTCCTTTGTTGTTTTTTTTCCACTAGATGGGAGGTGTTGTGAATATTCAGATTAATCATCAAAGTATTTTTAAAAAATAAAGAAGTTTGTTGATCTTGTTTGGTTTTTCTTTTGCTTGATAAATGAATAATAGGAGATCTTGAAAATATAAGTTTAAAATAACCATTGCAACCTAAAGCTTTTTAAATAGTATTGTTTACTGCTAATTCTAGCTACACAATATTAAATTTGTTATAATCAAACTCTAGAAAAATGTATAGGCAGTTATAATATATGTGTGTGTATGGGAGATGATGATCTGGACCAACTGATGAGTGCTGGTTGGCATGAAATACATATATTGAAGATCATTTTTGCTTTTCACATTATGTGGTCATGTATATTGGTTGTATAAGAAAGATGGAGTGGATAGCTATATGAGCTTGAAAGTCTGAGTTTAAATTTCTTCTAAATTGCACTAAGTTCAGTATAGACAAGATACTTGTATTTATTTCTTTTAGTAAATCTTGAGCAAATATATCTATAAAAATGTATCAACATATGCAAGTAATTACATATTTCTCAATCATAAAAAGCAAAGATCATATAACATCTCGGTTTCAAAATATTTTGATAAGATCAAAGTAATCAAAGAATTAATGGCAAATTTTACATTCAAAAAATAGAAAAAAATCGTAGTAATTAAATATGTGTATAAATTGTGTTGCTACTATGTCTTAGTATATAATCTATATACTACAAATTGCATTGCACCACTCTGAAAGTATAGTTAGTTAAATTACAAAGCAGTACAAATTAAGTTATACTAAGTATTTTGTATTTTTTAGTCTTGTATAAGTGATTTATTATACATATCAAACCATTTTTATTTATTTTATATCTTTGTTTTTTTTTCTCTTTTATATCTGAACACCATGGTCTTCAACTAGAAATATATTTAATCTTTTAGAAGTTCATATTTTTAAAATATACAATTAGCTCTTTAAATACATGGGTTATTAAGCTATTTTTTATTTTCACAAAAGTCACACTTTTTACTAAATTAAAGTTAATTAATTAAAATCACATCAATTTCCTAGATCATTTCAATTTTTTATGTCTATTTCTCTTACAACATTGTTTTTGGTTGCATTAAAACTTGTCTTACTACAATTATTTTTTTTAAAAAAAATGCTGCTCATGTTTTAGAAATATCTACTATAAATCCTAAATTTCAACTAATATTAATAATTTGGACATTTATGATTGTCATATTACTGAGGCTTGGATTTGTTTCTTGGATTTAATAAAAAAGAAATAAGATTGATTTTCTGATAATGATCTCATTATTAGTAATTTGATTAAAATGTAGTATGACATATTTTGTTTTTATCAGAATAATAAATTAAATATGGAACTTTATAATGAATATAGATATTTAAGGGTAGAAGTTTAATAATTGACAAAAAGCTTAAAAATAATTGGATTAAAACTACAAAAAATTACTATCATTTGCTGATGGAAGTCTCTTATTTTTATACACTGAATGTAACATACAGACCTTAGAAAAAGTATCAGTTATATTAAATCTTACCAACATCACTCTTTTATACTACAATGATATTTTGGATAAGTGGAAGAAGTATTTTGATCATCATGTATATAACAATTTTTAATAATAT
The DNA here is from genome assembly GCA_028023455.1 of Epiperipatus broadwayi. Lineage (NCBI taxonomy): Eukaryota > Metazoa > Onychophora > Udeonychophora > Euonychophora > Peripatidae > Epiperipatus > Epiperipatus broadwayi. Next base: position 696,729 of record JAQFVV010012544.1, read on the forward strand.
ATTCATTTTGCATATTATATTTAACTTAATATAATTAAAACAACATATGGTAATCTTAAAAATGGAAAGACTTCAGGTCCTATGAAGTAACCAGAGAACTTTTAAAATATGGTGGTATCAAAATATTTAAGATTAACTCTCAAGATGTTCTATTAAACTCCAATTTTAAAAAATAAACAAAATAGTCAAGATTTTTATTGTCAGAAAAATGAAATAAAAATTTCAGAAACAGAATAGTGATTTATATATTGGTTTTATTGATTTGATCAAATAACTTGACTTAATTAATTAAAAAATCTTATGGCATTGTTTGAAATTACTTAATTGTGCACAAAATACATATTATACAACTTCTACATGTTTAAATGAAATGAAGTGTTATTAATATGAATGGATAATTTGAGATATTGAAATGAAAACTTATATTAAACAAGAAGTGCAGTTGCTCCAAAACTGTTTTTGATTTTTATGGCAGTGATGTTTGGGATTATTATAGCTGGCTTAATCAACAGTGATTAATATGCAATCCACATTCTGTAGTTAAATGTTTAATTTGAATTGATTAATTGTAAAAGTTAAAACTTTATCTTCTCGGATTATGGAAGATTGTGCTATTTTTTGGTTCAAAAGATGATTTACAAAATGTATTTAATGTTTTGAATGCAACATGTATAGATTTAGGTTTAATAATAAATGTAATAAAAACTTAAGTTTTTATTAGGTAGTGATAGAGAAATTTTTAGCAATTTTTAAATTGAATAATTGTCAATCTCATAGTTTAAATGAATTTTAAATATTCTGGTAGTTTTATAAATAAAAAGATGGACTTAGATATTTTGAAGTCCAGCAGATTTCCATGTGTTGCATTGCTTTTAGGAAGTTAAATGGAATTAAATTATCAGTACATAGTTATTATTTTTTTTAAATTTATTGTATAGAAGTGACACTTTGCTCTAAAAAAATTTATTTAAAGAAGCTTCTATAATATTAATAAGCCAATAAGCTAATACACATGCATTTTGCTGATGTCACTATATAAATGAATACTCCCACTTTTTCAAACACAAGATAAAGTCAAAAATATAGATGGATTCATTCTATATTTTCTTAAAGACTTTATCTTGTGTTTGAAAAAGTGGGAGTATTCATTTATATAGTGACATCTGCAAAGTTCATGTGTATCAGCTTATTGGCTTATTAATATTATAGATTATAAACAAAAACATCGCACTATATGAAAAAAAATGTCTTGTTTACATATGTTTAATTATAGGAATGACGTATCGTAAATTCTAGAAATTTCATTGGCATCATTCATTTACGATGTAGAAAAGTAATTTAAAGTGATCAATTAATAACTTCACGCTCTTTATTTCAAACACTTCAGATTTGCCCATACATATACGGTTGTGTCGAAAATATAGATGGATTCATTCTATATTTTCTTAAAGACTTTATCTTGTGTTTGAAAAAGTGGAAGTATTCATTTATATAGTGACATCTGCAAAGGGCATGTGTATTATCTTATTGGCTTATTAATATTATAGATTATAAAAAAAACATTGCGCTATATAAAAAAATAAATGTCTTGTTTAAAGAAGCTTCGTAAAGTTTTATAAGAGAAAGTAATATGTTGTTCAACTTCTGGCATGTATTCATTATTGTAGAATCACACTATTATTCAATTGAACATGCAAAATTAGTCAACATACAAGATTTCCTAAAAGGAGCTTATGCTGATCTTGAGTATAGTTTTTTATGAGAAGATAGACCCTGTTTACATTCTAAATATCACCTCCAAGACATTCCAAAGAAGGGTCATGTTGATTGTTTCCTTAATAAGATGTCGCAGAAAATAGAATACATTGGAAAGGTAAATTTTTCCATAATGAGGAAGAATTTTAGAAGGGACAATTTTCTGTAGAATATAAAACACAGCATCACAAAATATCTAATAAAGAGAAAAGTGAACAAGCATCTATATGTGACACACAATTGTGGATCACAGTTTGGTTGGTGAAGTCATCACAAAACTCATCTCTAGATTAGTTTCTTTCTTGGAGATGGAATGGTCACTATTGTTTACAAATCATTTAACGTAACTGAAGCCTTGCTTTTTTATATAATAGCTTTATACTGACCCTGTTTCTGAGTTATAAGATACATTGTCCATCCATTTCTTTTAATCTTTTTTCATTCCATTCAATAATTTAATAAGAATCTTCTCTTTTTTTGAACTTTTCCAGTTTTGTCAGCTCATTCTTTTACAGCTTTATTCTTCATTATTGTACAACCAATTGCCTATTATTTGTAGGTTTTTTTAAAAATTAATATCATTGAAGGTGTAGTATTTTTTATGTAAATCATTTATATATGCTTTTCTTATTTAAAAAAAATCATCTACTTTCTTAGTTTATTAATTTACCATTTCTATCTCTAAAAATATATTTCTCTTTGTTAAAAATTACTTTGTTAAAAGATATATCAGGAGTGTGGCCTTTTATATGAGTCAAAAACAAGGACATTGCTTTGGTCTGAAAAAAAACTATGAGCCTTTGAGATAAGATTTTGTCTCTACATCATGAAGATACCACAATAGCTAGAATAGATAATTAAATAGTGCTAACTTTGATTGGACAAAATTCAAAACGATGCTCATATTTTGTGGAGGGAATAATGAAAAATAAACAGAATTTGAAATAGAAATAGAATAATTTTTTTTAAAAAATCTATTAGATTTGTAAAAGATTTAATATTAAAAAAGACTGAAGAATTGTGTTGTCAACCATCTTAACTTTAGGTGAGAGAGAGAAAAAATTGTCATATCTGAGAATCATTTTACTATTCAACAACTGTAATCTCCTTGGTTGTTTGAACTCAGCACCATAAATATTGCCCAAAAATTACACACCACCACCTTTAGATATAAGTATAAAACAATAATATTATAAATGGAATTTCTAAGCATCTATATCTAGTACCTGATGAAAAGACTTTATTAAACTTCATAATAATTAATCAGCATATCTGCATTGTTTTTGATTATTTTATATGATTGCATTTTTTAAATATTCTTATACTACATATACATATGTGAAGAGAATAGGGACTAAGTTATATAACCCTACATTTAAAAATAGAGCAAAATTATTATATATATCATATGATCAATATAAACTGAGAATCACTTCGAATATTTTTATCATTTTCAAAATTTACCTGCTTTATATAATTATATTTAAGTATAATCTTTGACCTTAACTTGATCTCCATTTTAATTTGCAATTATTTATTTTCGTTTTATCAAATGTCGGTGCTTTCTAAAATGCTTCAATGAATTCTCTGTGCCCTGATTATTTGTTAATCGATGGTTTCTGGAATAACATTGACAAAGTCATCTATAAAACTAAACACTGTGACATTTAAAGAAAACATTTCATTATTAAAGATAAAAACTTGAGCTAAAATATTCTTTCCAGAAGCTACTCAAAGGTTTTAAGTGAATAAAATTATTATATATAAGACTTTTTTTTTTAAAAAAAAAAATAGTTTCTGTTTTCTTTACTGTTATTTAAAAGTGTTAATTTAATCACTTCAAATAGTTAACTGTAACGTAAATCATTTGATGAAAGAAAATTTGTGATAGAGCAATTGGATGTATTTTTATCAAATCGAAATTTGAATTTGAATGTAATAAAATCTATAACATTGATTTAAATTTTTACATTAAATGAATTATTTTTTGCTTTCTGAATTGCAAAATAATATGATTGAAATAGAATATATATATATTAAACTACATAATTAAGGGAACGCATATATTTATTGACATATCAAAAGTTATAGAAATATGATTCAAAAGTCGTCATCAATACATTATCTATAATAACCATATAGTTACTTTTTTTTTTTTTTACAGATTTTTTATTTTTTGCACAATTCTTCAAAAACTAGTAAATATTTTTTAAGATTATCAATCACTGTTTGTTGTTTTTATCTATTTATATATCATTCTGCACCTGTTATTAATATATGCATACAGTGTTTATTATTTTTCTGTTACATCTCTCATTTGTGCAGCCTTTATTAATATAATTTTTATAATTCTATTCTCTTTAATCAATAAGTTACAATCCAGTTTTTTTTTTTTTAATACCATAATTTCCTCAATCAATCACGTTTATTCTTATATATATGGACATCGTTATATTGCCATCTTTATTATTTGCAACTGCCTTCCTTCCCTTTATTCTTTTCTAAATATACTGCTGAAAAATATGGTCTCCTTATTTTTTTACTTATAATTAGACAAATATTTTTCTAAACAAACTATTTACCAGAATTTACTTTTAATTCCAATTTTAGTGACTCATAAATTAATCTACTTTTAAGAAAAACATGTGTAAACTCTGTATTTTTAGTCTAATTTTAATATTACTATTTCATTATCCTTTAAATATCTTTCTAAATATTTTAATGTTAACACCCATCTATAAAATTATTTTCAACTGCCAATCTTATATTTTAATTTCTTTTACATTTATTGCTGCTTTAAACTTAATAAACTTAAGTGTATTTACTCTATTTATTTTTTAAAATTTAATACAATTATTATTAATCATACAGTGATTTTAAATTTATTATGGCAATAAATAAGTAATGCTGTATTTTCAGGAAATCTTATGCGATGAACCTTTTTATTTCCAATAATCAATTCATATTTATTAAATCAATTTAATTAGTATTTCAACTGAAAAAAAAAAATTAAACAAAACAAAGAATAAACTGTTTTATACTTCTTTATATATATGTATTTTTTTTTATAAAACGATTAATTAATTAAACATATTTGACTCATATATATATATTAATAGTCATTCATTTCCAATCTTTACATTTCTAATCAGTATATCTAAAACACTGTTTATAATAAATGAATTTTCAAGCATATTTGTTCAATAGAATATATTTTACAATAGTATGTAAATAATTATCTATCGTTATGGTAATAAATTTGTGGTACAAAAGAATATGTGTTACTAATATGAGATAGGCTTTCAATACAGCATATTTTTGTCAGAGCACGACTTTAATGAACATTAGCATGTATTTGCTTATGTTCACTATAACCTTGCTTTGACAAAGATACACTGTCTCAAAAGCCTGGCTCAGCAAAGCAACAAATATTGTTTTGTATCACAAATTTATTATTGTAATGTTTGATAATTGTCTACATACTCTTGTACAATATATTTTATTACATGTTATCTATGGTATTTACATATATGATAGTTTCTAATTTATTTCTATATAAGTTTTCAAAATAAAATGAAACTCCTGTAGTATTTCTTATTCATTCTTTTTTTTTTTCAAACTGTGAGTTACTGTTTAATTAGAAACCTATGTAATATATTACAACTTCAGGCATTATGCATTTTCAACTCTATGACATTGAAGCTATATTGTTTTACTAATAGTAATATAATTATAAACTCTTTTTTTTTTATATATTTTGAATGGAAGAACTTTATTCATAATAACAATTAATGTTGTAGACAAAAAATGAGGTTTATTTTATAAGGTTTGATAAAATTAATTAAACTATAGATTTGTGACCATAAATAAGTTTTTTCATTTAGAAGAAAAAATAATACAATGGTTTGTCTTTATAATTGAAGTTATGATTATTTGTAAATGGAAAAAAAATATATGGAGATTTTACAGATAATGATCATGTTTTGCAGCATTCAATTAATATTAATATATAATTAAGAATAGAAATAGAAGTAGATATATAAAAACGTTTTAATATCATTGAACACACATTTGTTATTTTTTTAAGCATCCACAATTTCATAATGAATATATCCAAGGTATCCTAATTTATCTCTTTTTTTTTAAACCACAGAATAATACATGATGAAAAACTTGGACACATTTGAAGTTCTGATAAACATGTGAAAGTAATTTCTATATAATTAGATAGCACAAAATTAATCTAAAATGTTTATATATGGTGAGTTTATATTCCATGTAGAATATATGAAAGATAAAACTGATGAGATTTTATGTAGCATATATGAATAACATAAGAATATTAGGGTTTTAGTTTCAGTAGCAGGAGTTTTGAAAAACAAATGCAGAAGATTGGTGAACATTTTTTAAAAAAAAAAACAAGTATCAGTAATGGAACAATTTTGAGAGAAATTTTAAAAAAAGAATATGAATCACCAATTAGTGAAGTCAACTTATTCCAAATGATATTAAACCAGATGCTTTATCCACTTCAAAAGCAACCAGCGTGAAATCAAAACTAAAATGTATATTTATAAAAATTAAAAAAAAAGAGAGAAAATTGTATTAAAGAATTTGCTGTTTTTTTTTTTATTAAGACATACTCAATTAGAAATGTAAATTGTAAAAATATTTTAATTTATAAGAGTTTTAATTAAGAAAAGTTTTTTTTTTGTTTATTTGTTTAAATATTTTAAAAACAGAAACTCATTGTCTAATTTATTAAGGTACTAATCGGGGTATGCCAGGCCAGCCACTTGGTGGCATTCTTTCTCTGCTAAAAACACACAATTATATCAATCTGGGGCCAATGATTTGTTAATTAAATTATTTTTACATTTTCTCTGACTTTTATTAAAAAAAAAAAAATTCACTAATTTGTCCGATTTTTATTTTAAATATTTTTACATTTTCTTCGCCTTTTTTAAAAATATTTTGACATTTGATATGACTTTTTTACTAATATTTTGACATTTTTAACATTTGATGTGACTTTTTTTACCAATATTTTGACATTCTTGTAAATCATTTATGATACAAGATTTGATTCAAATATTTGTACATTTTCTTTTCAAAAATGCCAAAATAGGCACCAAGTAATACAAATAAAGCCAAAAACAAATCACTGTATAGTCACCATCTTTTAAAAACAAAAAATCAAATGAAAGTTGAACAAAGTCAAATGTTTTGATCTTATTTTAACTTTTTTTTGGGGGAGATGGGAAGAAATAATTTGTCGTCACTGAGACAAAGATAGAGTCAAAAGTTATTTTTGGTTTGTTTTTATTTTTACAAAAAAAGATAATAAAAATTGGTTTTTAAAGGAAAGGTTTAGTAGACCAACAGTATACAAATAAAGCTGAAACAAAAAAAATCGCTGTATAGCCAAACCAAAAAAGTGGCCGTATTTTTTGTAAAATAAAACAAAAAAAGTGAAAATTGAAAAAATCAAAAGTTTTGATCTTATTTTAATGTTTTTGTTTTTTTTTTGTCATCACTGATCAAAGCAAGTTGATGATTTCCAAAACTACATGCAACCTCAGACATTTTATTTGTCTTATAATTTACATGGCTTTTTGCATGAGTTCTGGGAAAAGAAGCTTGGCCATCAGCTTTTGCAATTTTTTCCACTTTCCAAAATTTGTAGGGAATCCTGGTGACAGTCTTACAATTATTAGTATCAAATACTATGTCAGATAGGGGTAAGATTTTTAATTAGAATGCATATTACAGCAGTTATGGCCACTTGAATTGTCTACATTGTCACATCATATGATAGTGATCTGTTAAGTGTGCATATTTTTATAGTGTTGCAGGCCATAATATTTGTGTGCAATGCCATATATGCCTGCAGTGTCTAATATCAACAGTACTGTTTTATAGGCTATAAGTTTCTCTTCAAAAGTACTGAAATATTGGGCCATGTAAACAGCATACTTCTGGATTTTTAGCAGAGCAAGAATGCCACCAGATGGCTGGTCTGGTGAACCGATTAGTACCTTTATTAAAATTGGAAAAAAGAAATAAGAGACCTGGTTAAAACTTTTTAATTAAGATTTAATGAAAAATAAGAGATTAATCCTGGTTAAAATTTAATTATGATCTGGCAGGAGGTAAACATTAAGCCTGGTTAGATTTTAAGATCTGGTGGGAGATAACAATTGCATATAAAGCTCTGTGTCTTTGATTGATATATAACTTTTATATTTGCTAATGGTAAACTGCTGATCTATATAACTTCTACTCATTGATTGTGCACTTCTGAGAAAATTATATTTTATATTTGTTAATCTTTGACTGCAGATATATTTGAATTTGGCTAATTACAGAATGCTGAGATATAGATTTTTATATTTGATGATTGACAACTGGTAAAGTTAATCATTGGACAGGAAAAAAGAAATGAATATGCTTAATACTGGAATTAGCAATCTTTGTTCAAAATGCAGAAAATATCCACCTTAAAAGACCATATTAAAATTATACAGTGCTAATCCATCTAATAAACCCCAGAGCTTGAAATTGTTTCATCATGAACACATCTCAAACACCTATTCATGCTTCCTGACTAGATAAAAGGAGATCCAATACCATCGTAATATACTCTCAAGAGAACTAAAACCTTGTACACACTGCTGTAATCAATCGGATGGTAAACTGAAGCATCGAAAGTAACTGAAAATTTTTCTATTTTAACCAGGGCTGAAACCTCTAAGCTTTATACTCAAAGAAAGGAAATATAAACATATGATAGGCATATCCATAAAATTTAAATAGTTATAAATATTTCTTTTATTAGATGTATTTTTTTTTTAATTTTTAAAGTATAAAGACTTTGTTTAAGATTTTATTTTTATTGCTTTGTCAGAGAGTGTATTGTAAGTTAATATTTTCTAGTCATTGTTGTTTTTCTTTTATTATTATTAACTATTGTTAAAAACTTTGACAGATAATAGTAGTTTTCTTTTTTTATCACCCACCCCCTTTCATTTTAATCTACTTTAGTTTAATGTGTGTTTGCATTTCTTGCAAACCGTAGTTCTTTTGGCTAGTGATTTAGTGATTATATAGTTCTGTTTTTCTTAAGCTGTAGAGATTTTGTTTTCATATATTTCAAATTATGTAAAATCATAATCTTTTCTCTTTGTTTGTATAATGGCAACTTAAGAGTCATATCATAACACAATCTCTTATGAGTGTTTACAAAGTATATGACATCCTTGTTTTGTACCATTGTTTTATGGAGTTAACAAAAGCTCACTTTGCACTATCCATTGACTTTCATATAATGTTGTTTTTCTTAAAATCTCTAAATAAAGAAAAATAGAAAGTGAAGAGTCGCAGCTACCTTGTTGGTTGCAGATGGTTGTGGGTTCGCGTCCGGCCGATGCTATGACATATGAAAAAAAAAAGATCATTATATAACCCTATAATTCTTAGATGAGAAAATAAAATTATCTGTTGAAGTGTTTAATGCCAATACTCTTGTGCACTCTCAGATAAAATTGGGGAATTTAGGTCAGACTTTGGTATTGTGTTGACTAATGTTTTTTTTTGAATTTAATAAAACTGAAAAATTATTAATAATTATATTTGTTTTTGGCTGATATTTGTTTCTGTGTCCTGCCTCTCAATTGTCTGAACAATGTTTAAGATTTCTATCTCTCCCTGCATCTAGATGGCAGTAATGATATTCATGATTGTTAACTTTTTGATTACCATAAATTAAATTTTCTAGGTAAACAGTGGACTAGTGGTGCCTTTGGTGTTTAAAATGAAGTGGAGTGTTCAGTGCAATATATATATATATATAAACTATATATGAGCCATAGTCCTTTATATATAAACTAAAATGAGCCATAGTCCTTTACTCTGCTCATCCCATCAGTATTAGATTGAAATTCAAATTTGAGCTTAGATAAAATTTCTAAAAATAAAATTAAATTTTGATTCTAAATCTTTAAGAATCAATTTTAACAATATAAAAGATATAAAACATCATAAATCATATGACAGATACTCTTTCATCATCTAATCTAAAATCAGATCTTTTCTCAGCATCATTTTATTTTTTGGTATCCCATTAGGAATACCTTAGTTCATTGATTTTTTTTTTTTTATTTGTGATATTGATTTAATCTTATACTCATTTTTTTTTCCATTTTTTAACTTTTTTATGTAATCACAATTAATAATTATATAGGCAAAAAGTTTGATAGGTCATCCCCAACTACATTTTTTTCAACTGTTATTATAGTTTTCAGAGTAACATCTCTACTGTTTTCTTCTTTTTTTAATAGTCTCTTCCCAGGAAAGTATGCATTTTTTAATTGTTTTTTCTTTTTTTGTCTTTCTTATATTTTGTCTTGTTTCATCTACTTATTTCATGTATTATCATGACAGTTTACTAATTTCTATTAAGATTGATATAAAAGAAAAAGGGATAAAGTAATTAATGTTCCTAAAAGCAGAATATAGTTTACAATTCCAAAGGGAAACAAACAAATTAACCATTTTCAATAATTAATTAGATACAACAAAAGACAGAAGTAATTTTTGTTGTGCAGGAAAATGGCTACAAAAATATTTTTTATAGTCAGAATGATTTGTGTTTAAACCTTTTTTTTCCCAAGACAATTGTATCACTTAAGTGTCTGTTGATGCAAAGTTCATGGATAATAAAACACAAATAAATCGTCATACAACATTCACAAGGAATCTTAAATCACATTAGATATTCACTATTCTAATTAAGCAATTAGTGTAGAAATTGATAGATTAGTTAATGAAGATAAGAATTTACATCATTTAAATACATTTGGCTCACAGGAAATTAGACCATTAGAATTTTATAGACAGTTTACTCTAAAATAATTTTAAAATAGATTTTCCAGCTCATCTGTATAAACTTAAAATAAGCTTTAATATATACTATTACTATGGTTTAATAAATCTCTTTCTATTCTTTCCTAACCAAATTTAGAAAGTTCTTTCAAGCTGCTGATCAGAGAAGAACATTGGATGTTTGAACAGTGCAGAATCGAATAACCTTTCCCTCTAGAAACATTATTTATCTCTCTAATATATTACAAGTAATCATATCAAACTGAAAAACATATAAATGTTTTTAATTTTTACCAATTTGCTTGCATAATCATATAGATGTAAAAATAGTTCAGTGTCTATACATTATTATTTTAACAATTATGGACATGTCTATCCTGTAGTCGGAATTTGTTACAAATCAATAAAATATTGCATATGACTAGCATATGTCTCCAGCCTATATATAGCTAAAACAGAATAATATTTAAACTACAATTGTGATAGAATCATGTGATATTGGAAAGTTAAATAATTATGTCATCTGCTGTGAAAATAATTCAAAGTATAATAATTATGTGTAATATTTACTGTTTACATTTTTTAAGTTTTATTGATAATTATATCATCTATTAATGCCCTAATAAATATAAAGGTTCTCATTAATCATGCTTTTATGATTATTCAGCTGTAGAATGACTTGATAAAATCTCTCTCTCTCTCTGTTCAAGAAATGGAAGCTTTATGGATTGGAACTTTACAAAATAAACCATTTCACATTGTACAACAGTAAAAAATAGTATACTCTCACAAAAATTATGACAAGGATTTAGAAATGCTGGACATAATATAATACTATATGATGGGGTGGTCATCATAGAATTTATTATAAAATATAGTCAATAATGATCTGAAAGCAAAAAGCTATACTTAAAATTTTAATGTAAAAATTATTTTGCAAATAAAAACTTAAGTGAAGTTTAAATTTAAAAAAGATATTCTTCTTTTTTTTTGTTCTTTGTTTATTTTAAAAAAATATTTATTTTTTTATAGTTAATCACTGAGGACATTGTTTACCAAGTTTACGAAACTTGGCAGACAATTTTTGTTTAAATATAGTCTTTCAAGGACTTACACTAAATGTTAAAAACAAAATGGCTGACATGTAACAGTTATATTTAATATTTATATATTTTTCTATTATAATGTCACATTTCTACTTTTTTATATTAATGCAAAAAAATAAAAGTGAAGCTTGAATATTGTAATTAATTTTAATGAACAATAATAAATAAAAGTTAAATATTATGTGTTAATGCTGATGTCTATATATATTAAACCAGTAATCCAATATTCTCACCCATCTTTATAAAAATGGACATAAAGATATTTCATATATTTTTATACATGACACAATCAAATAATTTCACTTACTATTTATAAATAATGCATATAAATATTTTCATTATTTATAAAGAAGGGAAAGCTATTTGATTATTGTTTTAAAATATATAGACATCTGTATTTACCAATATAATATTTACCTTTTATTTATTATTGTTAACTATAATTAATTATAATATTTTCACTTTATTATTATTTTGTATTAAGATAAAAATTTAAAAAATTAGAAACATATCATTAAAATAAAAAAAAATTGAGATAAACCTTCTGAATGGATTTTGTATGCCCCTGAAATTATATCTTTTTAGAAAAGTCATTTACCAAGCTTGATAGACAGGATAACCCACTAGTACCATAACTGAGAACAAATTTTAAATATTGGCTTCTGAGGAAAAACTTCTTAGTAGGTTTTAAAGCATTGAAATGCAATACATTAATCCAACAATAATCAATTTTTATAAACTAATTCCATTTATCCTTTCCATCCATTATTCCAGTGCCATTTATTTATCTATAATTGTCTACACCACTTAATCAGTCTTAATTTGTTGCTTAGATATGGCATTTACAATATCTATTAGATCAAGGTGTACAACTTTACAAAGTTTTAAAATATATTATAAACATTATGAAAAACTTACTTGATATGTTTTCATTCTATTCAATTATCCTTAAGTTAGAATTTTATTATGCTTTTAGAAAACAATCTTAGACACAAATTATTTTTTCAAAGTAAGCGTCAAGATACTTTACAAGTTTTGGAGATTTACAAATCAAGATTTCAGATTTTTGCTTTGGAATGTTATGGTAAAACTTAGTTCTGTGAATATAGATTCTGCTCACACTTTTAAATATTTAGCAGCAAATTAATGATATATCTATAAATAGCATTCCATATTATTTTCAGAAAACATTTTTTTAAGAAAAATGCAATAAACAATTATATTTTAATGTTGTGTTATATCTTATCTTACTTTATACATAGTTTGAATTGTAATACATTAAAGATCAGCCTTTTCAAGCTATTGTGCATGCGCTTTTTGTGAGGGTTAATAATAAATAAATACTTTTATTCCCAACACAAGATATAGTATTTATTCTTTCATAAATACTATATTTTGTGTTGGAAATGAAAGTATTCATTTATTATTAGCACTCACAAAAAGCGCATGCACAATAGCTTGAAAAGGCTGATCTTTAATATATTACAATTTATAAAACATAGCGCTATAAAAATAAATGCTTATTTACATGGTTTGAATTGTAATTTATTCTTTGCTAAATTTTGATTTTTATTATTATTATTTATTTTTTAAGATGTCTATCTTTTTACTTTATTTTTTACTGTTTATATTTTTTCTCTCCAAAATATTTTACACCTCAAATAAAGCAATGTTATTGTTTAATGTTGTTACTGCATATTTTTGAGGATTATTCAAATCTCTATCTGATTTTATTTTTTCTTTTGTCAATGAGAAATACGAGATATTCTTTAAATTATTTTGCACATAAATCCAAAGATTATCTTTGGAACTTATAATAATGGGGAAATGGAAAACTCTGGAATGGAATTCTTCAGGATTGTAGCTCAATTCTGCAACCTCTGATCTTCATATGAATGTTTATATGAAATCATATCATTTTATTATTTATTTAGTCAAAACAATATTTTTTAGATTATCTTTGACAAAACATAAGAAATATATAGAATTTACATTGCTATAAATATACAAATACAGCCATGTATATAAATAATTTACAAGGCTTTTGGTTTAATAGTAGTGCAACAATCTCCTATTCTTATGATCTGTGTTCAAATTAGAGTTCAAACATGAGCATTTTTTGATTGTTAAATTTTATTTTTTACATAGTTATCCAATAGCTAACTCATTTTATAATACACTATTGGGCATTATATAAGATTCTAATTATTCTTATCTAGAGTATAATTAAATATAAAAAAAAAACATAAAAAAATTCACTTCTTACAAATTAGTAAAACATGAGTACCATGTTCTCCATCACTATTCTTCAATGAGAAGCTTCTTGAATAATTTTTGTCTCAAAATGACTGACTAATCCTAATTTATATAAATACTGCTAATTAGGGTCACAAAGAATAGTAGGAAAGATATTTTAATATATAATTACAAATAAAACATGGTGTTAGATAAATAAATAATTATATATATATATTCCATCCAATAGTGATGTGCAGTATTTTGTAAAAAAATCACAATGAATAGAATTAAAAGGGATTGAGGAAGACCTTCATGCTAACATCTCTAAATGCTTTAGACACCCTAAGATAAAAATGATAAGATGGATTCATTCTTACCTTTTCAAAAACTCCATCTTGGGTTTAGAGGATAAAAGCAATTCTCAGCTTCATAAATTCATATAATGCATGTCAGGGTGATTCTGTTATGGCTGTTATAAATACTATTAGTAAATTTACATATTTATCATCTAACTTAAAGATTTTTTCTTCTAAAATATTTAAAATTGTCATAAACATTTAATAATCAAATTAAAGTTTACATGATGTAAATTGTAATAAATTTCCAAATATCAAATGGTTCTATTATATTATTCTAAGTTGTAATAAATATTCTATATACATATTAATGCATGTTGCAAATAAAATTATGAAAAATTTCTTATCAATTCTTATATGAAATTAAATCTTTATAAAATAATCATATTTATGAAAAACATTTTTGAAGGACATGATGTTCTGTCTAATAAAAATTATCTGGATGCAAAGGAGTTTGCATTCCTAATCAGTAATTTGTGATGAAATATCAGGTCTAAAACAATATTATTTACATATTAAATGTTTTATTTTGTTGTGACAATATATATGCAATATTTTGCTAAAATGAATAACTAATGACAATGTATTCATTATAGATTATTAAATTTATTATCTTCTATGTTGTTCTTTTTTTTTCTACTTTTAATACCTTTAACACTAACAAATCACATAAAGATTGTTTACATTCCAATTGTCATGCATTACTACAAGCATATTCATCTTTTTGAACAAAAATAATTAAATGTTAATGGCATTTGTGATATTATATCTAATTTAATAGTCTATGATTTCTATATGATTGAAAATGTGGTTTTAAGTAATAAAAATAAAATTAAAGAGAAAGAATTCCCACCTTTAATATATGTACTGTATTAATCTTATAATAGCTTGACAATGTCAGGTTGAGTATTGAGGATAATCTCAAACTCAAACACAAGGTAGAGGCTTTTGAAAAGAAAAGCCATTGTCTTATCTTTAAACCTACATTCTAATTATAAGTGTTTGAAATTAATAAATACCATTAGAACTCATTATGTCTTCCAACTAAAGCATGTTAATAATTTCATTTATTTTAATGCATTTTATAAAAAAGACTTTCAAAGTAAACTTTTAAAAAATTCGTGAAATAAAAAATTTAGTTACAAGGGCTTAACAATAGATTATAATTATTCTAAAGAATAATTTTTTAAAGTGTTAAATAATGGCCATAATAATTTTAGTATTTGAGATTAACATTACTGTAAAAAGTGCAAATTTCTATCATTGTAGAGTAACAAAAAACTCCTTTAAATCTGAGAATTATTGCCACTTTACTGTGAAAAGATTGTAAAGTTTCTCTACAGGAAAATATTGAAAATATTAGAAAGAAGAGGAATTGTTTTCAATCTTATTATTCTGAAACAATTACAAGTGGAAAAAGTGTTATTTACATATTTAAAAGAAAATTCAAAGTATTATTAAAAATATGTAAATAATAGTACATTTGGCTAACTTTATTAAAATGAAACTAATATTCATAAAAAATCATGTAACATTAAATACTAGCGAAAAAAAAAGAATTGATATTAAAATTCTCTCATTACTATATGAAGAATAGCATTAATATATATATATTGATATGAACATTTTCACAGTAAATACAATTTATCCAAACCACTTCAAACACTTTTTAGCAAAACTTTTTATTTGTACATATACATACACCTACATTTCGACTGATCTGCAGTCTTCTTCAGAGCTATGATATAATGAACAAAATAAAATAAAAAACATAACTATATAATAACACCATAAAAAAAATTTTAAACAATAAAAAAAACTAAAAACAACATAATATATATATTAAAAAAACTGAAATAAATAATCAAACCCAAATAAAACAATTAATATAAAATAAAATGTACAACATATATAGAAAATAAATATAAATTATACATATCTATTTCTAACTTTATACCTATATACATTCAAAGACAACTATTAATCTAAATATATTATCTATTTTATTATTATTAACATTCTACTAATTATCTCTATTCTTCACAAACTTAAAACCTATGATTAGTAACTAAAATTCTTTTAATTTTAAATCATATAATATTTATTATTTCCTTACTCATTCTTCTTTTAAAATAATATTTTATATTTATTATTATTTCTGAATATTTACAACCTATAAACATTATAATCTTTGAACTTACCAAGTTTATTTTGAACTTTTAAAAAAATCGTTTTTTTTCTTCAAAAAATTATCTTATACCCTAGCTCCTTCTATTACATATTATTTAAACTAAATATATATCCCCTACAACTCTTTATTTATATATATTTATTTTATATTATTCATTTTAACTTTTATTATTATTATATAATTCTCATAAATTTATATTATACTGCTTTATATGTTTTATATATATTCCCTACAATTTTATTTACATATATATATATATATATTTATTTTATATACTTTAACTTTTATTATTATTCTTATATAATTCTCATAAATTTTTATTATACTGTTTTATATATAAATATGCTAAGTTTATTAATTAATTTATTATTTTTATGTTATGAAATATCTATAAATATACTCACATTTACACTCCTATTTAACTATTTTTTATCATTCACAACTTATTTATAACTCATTTATAAACAATTATCTCTTTACATATTTACCTCTATATATCTTATTTAATAACTATATCTATACCAATCTCATCCTAATCCCAGAATCTCTATTAAATTCTGGTTTTATCTTTCTTATTAATATAGCTTATTTTGTAATACTTTCTGTATGTAACTTCATTTTTATTGAACTTTGTGTAAATTTGTGTCCTGTTTCTTTTATATATATATATATCGGTGATTTATTATCTGCCACATGTTATTTTAATCTTGTTTTTATAAAATTTTTTGTTTCTCCCACATATTTGTTAGCAATCCCACTATCTAGACATTGTTTGCATTTTATCACATATACTCCATTAATTATCTCTTTATTATCTTTATTATAGCCTATGTATTTGTTATCTATCAAATTTAATAGGTTTTCTCTTTTTATTAACTATTTTTGTATTAATTATTCTTTTGTATCTTCTATTAATCTTCTTTATAATTTGTTAAACTTATTCACTATGATATTATTATTTGTTTTTATTCCTATATATCTATTATCACCTTTCTTTTTTCTTCACTCATTTCATTTTTATTTATCTTACACTCTATTTTTTCAATACTTCTTTTAATTATATATACAGGAAAACCAGTCATTTTTAACTCATTGATTATTAAATCTTTTTGTTTATTATAATCTTCTTTCCTTGAACAATAAATTGCAGCCCTGTATATTCTTAAATATATACAACTAATTTTCTATTTCCTATCAATGTTGGAAAACCAACTTGTTATTTTGTTACCACTATTGTTCTTTTTATAAATACTTGTCTCAATACACTATTTTTATCTATCAATTGGAAAAATTCAATTAAAATTATTAATAGTTATATATAAATAATTGTTTTCAAATAAAAACTTAATTTCCATTACATATTTTTACAATTATATTTATTTGCAGTCAGAATTTAGTTTTAGTTGCACTTATTATAATATGCAAATGAATTGATTATTACACATTCAAATGTATTCTTTTGTCTTCTAATATTTAAACAAAAAATATCATTATAAATAAAACTTAACATTAGTTATTATTCAAAGGTATTAACTAAATATTCCACACATTATTGTTATGATAAAATAGAATGGCATAAATGAGCTATAATCCAACAGCATTAATTTTTTGCATTATTTCTTTACCATAACTGTTATGACACTATATCCTTATATATGGCATGTGGACATTATTTATAGAATGTAAAACCCATGATATTTTAATTTTTATAAATAATTTTTGCAAATGCCTTTCAAATTATTTTTCAAATTTTTTTTATATTATTTGTTATTTAAAATCCTGTTCCCATTAAACTTTTAACTAATATAGCTTAACTGCAGTGATCGGACAAAAACTGAAGTGTTCAACATAGTATGACCATAGGCTTTTAACTATTGAATATAAATTTTACATCTCACAAAGTAACATTGTATAAAGGAAAATTATTTTACCATTTAATGTAGATATTAGAAAAAAATATTTATGGCATAGTATTTTAAAGTTTAATATCTTTTTAATGGATATCTTACAGTTTCATTATTAATCTGAATTCAAAATTATTAAAAAATATTTTGGTAGATATTATAGTATGCACTATGTTAAAAATAAATTTTAAATGTGAATGAAAAAAAATTATATCAAAAAGTTTTTACAAAATCAAACTTGAACATAAATGTATTTTTACAGATTTCAATTTTTAATATAATTATTTAAAACATATTCTGAATAGCTCAATTTTAAATTATTTTGCAAATTAATACATGACTTATCAATCTTATTTATATAAAACTTATTCACAATTTTAAAGCACAGTTTTTGTTGTTGTTGTTTTTAAGTAAACATTTTTTATAATTATTTACACAATAAAAGTAATAAAAAAATCTTATGGTAGTTTATTATAATGCCTGTGTACTAAATATCAATAAACTTGTGATTTTACTTAGCTGAGAATGTAGACCCTCGTATAATACAACTTCATTGAGTGTTTTATTTAAAAAAAAATATTGCTCCTAATATTATAGAACTGTTTTTTTTATTAGTGGAGGTGCAAAATAAGACTTATGTAGTATGTAAGCTATAAGTCTATTTATCAGCAGCAGTATATACTCATAAATCAAAATAGCTCTTCCAACTTTAATAAATGAAACAGAAAGACAAACTAATAATAACAACAATAATATTTATAATATTCAAGAAATAAGTTATGTAATGATTATTGAAATCAATTTATTTACTACAAATATGATCATATATAGAACATTTTCCTATTATTCTGAATATTTGAAATTGATGATTATATTTTGAAATTCTAGTTCTGAAAAAAAATTTTCTGAAAGACTTCAATGTCTTACCTAATTGTAAATTTATATTGTTTTCTATCCATATCTTCATCTAGAAAACAATAAAAATTGCTTTTTTTCTGACTTGATGATAATCCTTATAATATAAACAGTTTGCTTTTCTTATCAAATATGTGCTCAAGTTTATCATAAAATACATTTAGGGTGTCTGTTATTATTCACTCATTCCACATATTCAATCCAACAAAATTATAATTTTATAATAGTAGATTTTATTGTTTCACTTCTAAAAAATTGAAGAATATATTGATTGGTCTTATGATTTGCAGTCACAGTTTTGGAATTTTACAAAACATCACTAATAGTAATATTAGTGATTAAGCCAATGCACATGCGCTTTAAAGATAAATTATAAATGAATACTCATTTTTCCAGACACGAGATATAGTATTTTAGAATGAATGGAATGAATTCACCCATTATTTCAACCCAAACGTTTATGTATGGGCAAATCTTAAGTGTGTGGAATTAAGAGCGTAAAGGTGTTACACGATCACTTTAAATTATATTTGTTATGTTTGAAGGAATGACACTAGAAAAATCTTTACAATTTACGAACCGTCATTCTTTAGTTGAAATTAAACATATATAATGAGATATTATTTTATATAGTGCTATTAAGTTGATAAAAAGTCCAAGTCTCACTTTACGCAATAAATTAGATAAACTAATGGCTCTATATACAACCATTTTAATTGTATTCATTACAGAATTGTGGTGAAACTTGTTAATAAAAACAACATGCTCTGCATCTCAGTATCTAAGTTACCAAGATATTAAAATTGGTTCACAGTTTCAAATTGATAATCATCCAAGCTAAAGTTTCTGAAGATTTTGTTTTCATCGCTGTTTGATAAAGACATGTGTTTTGTAAATGTTAATTATTAAACTAATGTCTTTATATGTTTCATTTAAAATATAAAGTGTATATTGTAGCTAATTTTTTTCAAGAAGGCTAGCACAATCATCAGCACAGTGCAAACCCAGAAACCAAGAAAATGAACTTTTTGATTCAAATTTAAAATTTCATCATCAAATCTGCAAATTATCTTGTTATCAGAATTAAGAAGCTATCAATAACAGTTCCAAATGTTCTTCAATGCAAATCAAAAATACATCTTTATTTAATACCAGTTTTCATTGTAAATAATTCTGAATTTTACATATACTGCTAGCATTATTCTCACTTAATTAGTGAGAAGTTCTGTAATATGAATAAATTTTGATAGACAATCATCTAATTTTAAATAGGAATACAGATCTTATTATTTAATAGATGTAAAAGCTTTGACGAAAGTAATAAAAGAAATGTCTAAATTTTTCTTGACTGATTAATACGTAACTTTTAAAACAGATTATGATGATGATAATAGAATATTATCATTCTTTTATTCATGAAATAACTTTTGCATTTTCTACTGATAAAAATCATGTTTATAGTGATTTTTGATTCACATCATCTCATTTAATCATTCATCTATGGTTTATTATTGATATAATTTTACCTGATATCTTTTTTTTTAGAAAAATTGAACAACAGAAACATACTTAATAGCAGGTCGCACAATTTCATAAATCATATATTCCTAAAAAATTAAAATATATTTTAAGCTAAAATATTAGCAAGATATTTTAAAACTTATTAAGGTATTTTATAAATATCTGCTGCTTTTTTTTTTAAATTAGAAAGAACAGTGTTAATCTAACTGTAGCTTTTGGTCCCAGTTTTCATTAATGAAAAAAAACCCTGATTTGGGGATGAGAATTTTGTAGCACTATGTCATCTGTGGCTCATTCAATTCTCAAACTTACCAACAAACAGCTTTAAGGTAGCATGAACAAAATTGCTTTTTTAATTGTTTTTTGCTGGTTATAATTTACATTATTAACATTCATTAGAAAATCACACACACATCCCTCGCACATGTGTTGTATAAATTTATAATGTTTGAGGAATATTCTTATTTTTCTAAGCACAAGATAAAGTCTTTGAAAGATAAGATGAATTCACCCTATCTTTTTTATCTAAATGTATGGCCATGGCAGTTCTGATAGATGTGGAGAATGGACTAAAAATCGGTCAGAATAAATCCATCAGAATGATAACCAAATCCACCACCACAGAAGCAATACCTTCTGAGGTGTACATCCTATTCAAAAAAATAAACATCTTATCACAACCTCCAGAAACAGCTTGGTTTGCCTTTGTGCAGATTCTCCAGACAGTTATCCAACAATACACTCAAAAATTGAGAGGTTCATCAACCCACATGAAGGACCTATACAATATATACAAAAAAATTAATCAATTACCTAATCTTCCTGATGACATTGAAAGGGTACTCAGACTGAAGGCCCAATACAAATCCCAAGCAGAAGATCCTGGTGGAATATATTGCTGTTAAGAGGGCCAAGGTATTCCTAACCGGACAACACTGTTGGACCAGAAGCTACCTAGCATGGGCACTGGGAGCGAAAAAGAAACAGCCAACCCCATCACACTTAAACCTCAATGAAACCAACATTACAGGTTAACATATGCTTGATGTGATCAGATAGCATTTCAGGGCCATGCATGAATCATGCCCTCCACTTCAGGATGGCCTTAGGGATGACTGTGGTTCATCACAAGAGCATGGCATAACTGAACAAGATCTCGAAGCAAAACTTAATTCAATACCAGACAACATTCACCCTGGGATGTATGCAATCCCGAAATTCCTCATATCACATCTTAGTCAACTCTCCATCCCAATAATGATGGGAATGATCAACCTCCTATCGAAAGATAGGAAAATTATAAAGGATTATACCCAATAGCACTTGTTCCATTCATGAAAAAGAACAAGGACCCCACCCAAATATCCAACATCAGACCATCTCTATGTCCCCTCTACTTATCAAAATAATAGAGGGAGTCATTAAGAATAAGATCCAACCCATTATCCTTAACCAGCTCGCTCCATCACAATACGCAAAAGAGAATCATCTGCTCTGACAGCCATGGGTGATACTAAGATACTACTTGACCATATTAGGCCTCATAGGCAGTCAAGACCCTTGGCAGTTCAACTAGATATATCAGAAGCATTTGATACAGTAAACATAAGAGTACTGCTACAATCTCTCTCAGATATAGACATTCTATCTGAGACGGTACAAATCTTAGAAAATTTTCTAATCAATAGAGAGATAAATATCTTACTAAACAGCATAATCACTGAGAGATTCACCCCCATATCATCTATTTCACAAGGGTCGCCTCTCAGTGCCCTGCTATTTGTGCTATATATAAATCCACTTCTCAGGAACATAGATTCTCTACTACCTGGAGTCTTCCATTCCAGAATAGAAAAAAAAATATAAAAGCAATAGCATATATGGATGATGTACTTGTCATCATTCCATCCAAGAAATACCTACCATGACTATATCACATTATCAACTCCTTCTCTAACATTTACGACCTCAAAATCAATACCAGAAAATCATCTACCCGGTGCATCCTAACAGGGAAAAAATGGCATCAAACTATTATGCTGATTCTCAAAAATTTTCTGGGATTTCCAATATACAAATCCCAAACAGCCATGTTGAAAGAACTCTAAGATAACATAATTCAAGCAACCAAAAAAATAACAAATACCCTGTCAGGAGTCTATCTCTCTCTACAGGGAAAAGTGGCTTTATTGAACATGAAGGTAATGAGTAGAATTGCCTACTATTTGCCTGTTATGTTCACACCTAACTCCTTCATATAAAAATCAACAGACTATGTGCAAGGCTCTTCTGGATAATAAAACAGTGGCCATCAGCAGAGTCAAAATGCAGTACCATTGCAAATATAATGGTATGTCACTACATGCCATCCCAGCCATACTTATACAAAAGACACACACCCTTCTACACAATATAGGAATCAAATATGGCTACACACAAATACTAGTAGCAATACAGCCAACAGATACACCACCTCCAAAAAGAAATAGCTGGATTTATACAAAAGCTCATAATATACAGCGCTATGATGAAATCACAATAGAACAGCTTAAAAAAAAATAAACATCTGGGAAGTGCATCAGTTAATAAACCCAGATCCACACATCCAAAACCCAAAATTGGGCTTAACCAACCACAGGATAACCTTGTTATTTAAATACTGGGCTAAATAATGGGCTCTGGAGCCCAAGTACCTTGATTTTATAATCAAAATAAATCTTGAAGCTATGCCAACTCTATCCTTCCTTTGTTATAGATGGCATATCACAAAAGTAGATCCAATGTGCCCCAGATGTCATAGAGAGGAGGAGTCCTACAACCACATCATTACAACATGTAATGTGCTGGGAACAGTGAGACAAATAGTATATAATAACATCAAGACAGACTACTACACTATAATCTCACTGCAAAAAAGCATCAAAACAAAACAATTCCCAATCATCAGATTATCAATTTTTATAACATATTCAAACTGGGTTGTGAGGTGTAAAATGACATATACACAGCCTCACCCAGATCAAAATGCCTGCTTCATGAAAACAATGGAAAAGATTAAGAAAAGAGATCAACTATTGTCATCAAAATTTATTTTTGAAGAGACTTGGAAGCTATACAAACTTCCCAACTACTCAAATATACATGGATAATCACATCAACTGTCAACATTGGTCAATACTATATAATTTGAGTCTTTCAAATTTCAATTGTTTAACAATTGTCTCAATCATTTCAAATGTGTGTTGTTGGTTTTTTTTATTCCTTTAATTATGTTTCTTTATACAAAATGTAACCTTTATTAGACCTAATAAAATTTGTTTTAAAGTAAATGTATGTGCATAAAATCTTAAGCATTTAGAAATGAGAGAATGAAGTTCTTAATTAATCTCTTAATTCCAATCACTATAAATTAATAAATGGTGTTTATGAAATCTTTACAATTTACTGCACAGCAGTATTAGATGTAATGTATAGTGAATGAAATTAAAAGTGATTAACTAAGACCTTTATTCTCTCACTTCTATATGCTTAAGATTTGCCTATACATACACATTTAGGTTTAAAAGATACGAATAGATCCATCTTGCATTTTAAAGACTTCTTTTTTTTTTTTTAAGTGTCATAGCATTGGCCGGGACGCGACCCCGCAATCCGGGAAACTGCTTTTAAGGCAGTCGCGCTGATCTCTCGACCATCAATGCAAGACAACTTCATTTTGTGTTTTAAAAAAATCACTCTCAAGCCTTCTAAATCCACGGTGCATGTGATGATGAGAGGAGGGAGGGTGATTTCCTAATGACTGTTACAAATAAAACGCAGTGTTAAATAAATAAATAACTTGCTTTATATATATTTAAAATTACATTATTCAAATTATTTTATTTATTTAAATTTCGTTTACTCTTCTACTAATTAATACTTACAAATATTTAACAAGAACAAAAATATTCTGTTTATTGTCACTCTAATAAGATTTTATTGCAGTAATCTGCCTTAAATAAACTAGGTTATATCGCAATCATAAAATGCTTTTTCTTTTAATTAAAAAAAACATATATAATTTAATAAAATAACTACATTTAATTCTGTGATTTTTATATATACCGGCATTCCAATTTGAGTTTTTCTATATTTAATAGACATAAGAAATGGATCTTATCTTTATCTGTTTGAAACTGGTAATCAGCAACAATTTAGCTTGCAAATAAATAAAAAAAGAATCATAAAAAATATTTTATTTTCAAATATGGAACAATATAAATGACATGTTACAAACTGGACATCATCTTTACTTATATTTGCTAA
This sequence comes from Epiperipatus broadwayi, assembly GCA_028023455.1. Classification (NCBI taxonomy): domain Eukaryota; kingdom Metazoa; phylum Onychophora; class Udeonychophora; order Euonychophora; family Peripatidae; genus Epiperipatus; species Epiperipatus broadwayi. The sequence goes on from JAQFVV010012544.1 coordinate 721,903, forward strand.
GATTACAAGTTTCATCTCCTATGAGAAAGAATTATTTTCTGTATAATTTGATCACATCAAAATCTGACAGACAGAGTCACCAGGTGCTTAATAGATGCTTAACATCAATAACAAGATAAAAAAAAAATTGAGTAATATTTTCTTCAATTTTATTTTTCATAAAATAAAGAGAAAAAAAGATAAATAATCCCAAAACATTTTTTATTATGAATAAATTTATAAACAACTACAAATTTATTGAAAAAGATAATAAAACAGACAAAGTATAAATTAAGACTATTCGCAGATATCTACAAAAGTATTTCAACACATATAATTATATATATGGGTGTGTGTACATTATATATTTATACAAAATTAGATATTAAAAAACTTACCTGAATTAATAATGAAAATATCAATAAAATGATAAACTTGGTGGTCGGGTGGTCAGCATAGTTGCCTTACAAGCACTTGTCCCGGGTTTGCGGGTTCACTTCCCGGCCAATGCTTTGACACGGGGGGGGGGGATGCTAAAGAATAAATGTTGTAGAAAATGTGAAGGTGATTTAAAAGATTAACCATTTAAATCTAGAATAGGAATATTAAAACAGGAACTTAGAAATATAGTTTGAACAACAAAAAGGTAGAATAATAAAACAGGTGGACAAAAATGAAGCATCAATTGGAAACAAAATATAACAAATTATTAGTTTAAGAATTAAAGGAATTTAAAAGATACAAAGAATATGTGCTATGCATGATATAAATTACAAATCTTTATCTGTTGTAAATGGAAAAGAAATGAAATAGATAAAACTAAAATAGATTATGAAACAAAAACAACTTGGTAAAGCCATAGATAAGGATAGATTTTCAAAACAAGCGGTTCTAAAATTGCACAATATTTATAATATATTTTATGGCTGAGAAGGAAATACAAATTACTAAAGCACTGTAAAATAACTAAATTTTATGTTCTGTCAAAGTAAAACTCAAAATTTTATAGAATAAGTTTTATTAACATTAAATTAAACACATGTATAAGAGAATATAAATCTAAATCACACAATATTTGTTATACTGTATATGAGAATATAGCATATGCTACATTATATATAAAAACACCCGCAAAACAATTAATGCTTCAAATCAATTGAAGAATGATTTGAACTTGAAGAAAGTAACATCTTATGTAGGTAGATGTATATCATATTTACAATTTATTCCCTTTATATGTAATTGCATCAAAAGATAGGCTTGTTTGGGATACTAATAATATTAATTAATGCTAACATAATGTACAGGAAAATATTGTAAATCCAAACTTTGTTTATAAATTTCCTAGATAAGAATTTGACACCTCTTTTTTTAAAGACATTGTATTTTTTGTTATCAAATATGATAGAACAGTGAACAGTGACTTGGATCTAAAAGCCTGAATAATTACTGTAGAGTTGAATTGGTGAAATGATGTAATATTTACCTTAGCAAATGCCTGAGATTTATTATACACTTGTGAAATACTGAAAGACATAGGATGAGAAATATGGACAAATTTGAAAGATATGCAGCATATCTTCTGGATATTATTATACAAAACACAAGTTGTATCAAGATTTATTTTAACTTGATTGACAAAGAAAATTTTTTTAGGGATTGTATGTAGTAGAAAGTTATACAGAAATTTTATGAGAATTATCAAGTTTTCAAATCTAGTTAAAATTTTGGCAATTTGCAAAGTTGACCATATATGCACATTAAGGTTTATAATTAATTTAAATCATTTAATGAGATACAAAACAGAGATTTGATATTGTATATAACTAATAAACATAAATGTGTGCTATACAGCATGTCTAATTTAAAACAAATGTTTTACATATGAAAGATAAGCAAGTAACAATATATTGGGTGAGTTGCTTTGTCGAAAGTCTATTAAGACTGCTTTACAGAGAGAAAAACAAATAGTTGTAATTGATAGATGTAAAGACGATTCCCAAATGTATGACTTTTTTTTATAGATATGTAACTTCTAATAGTATAAAAATACACATCCATAAACAATAGAAAACAAGATTACCTCCAAAAATTGTATTGTCAATACAAATTTCTACTATAGACTAAGGATTTTTGAGAAAAAGGCTTTAAGTTTCGTATTGAATTTGCTGTTAGTGAGATGGTTTAAGTAACTGCTTAATTGTTTCTTATATAAATTGATGGGAATTTAAAAAAGAATGAAATAGTTCCTGTGAAGAATAATAATATTTGACAACCTGCACTTAATTGTGACATTATTCATTTACAAAATGGAATTGTACATCCTGTTAACAATTGTAATTCATTCAAAATATGAATGATAACATAAATATTTTAAAGATTTTTGAAGATTATCAGGACATCATCAATGAAGAATGTCACCTTGACCGTTAATCCCAGATAAGGAAGAAGAAACCTATGTGAATTGCTTTATTTCTTTGTTGATGGTGTCTTTATATATTTCAAATAATAATCCTGCTGCCATTATCTTTGGGAAACACCAAAATTAAGCATAAAAGGTGAAGAGGGATGGATGTACTTATAAAATTTAGCATTATTATAGGTATATGGACTTTAAAAGATATGGTGGTAAGATAATTTTTATGGTGGTAATTATATTTGTATTGTTAAACATAACTTCTAAGTACACCCAATAAATATTCCTAGTTTACCAGATGAAAAATGCTACCGAAGTCAACATGGCATGTGACAATTTATAAATTTGTTTTCTTTTGGAAACAATACCGATTCTTGTAATAAATAGATATCTCAAAATGCATGATGGTGTTTAATTGTGTAATGTGAATAGGAAATTATTAAAAGGATAAATTTATTTGTTTTTTGTTTTTTTTTGGAATAATTTTTTTAGATATTTTTGATCAATATCCTTTGGTGTGATAAAACATATGCTACTTATGGAGATATATGGATAATCTGATTTTTTTCTAAGCAAAATATTGCGCTTGTGAAAAGGTTAAGTATATAAAATTCATGTGAATAAAATTGATTGTCACAAATGAGATGAAAGTGATGATATAATTTAAATGCTTGTAAACATTGGTTAGAATAAGATTTACTATTAATGAGGTGTATGAAAGTAAATGCATGTTTTTTCCAAGAATTTATTGCTTTGATATTTAATTATTTTCATAAAGTTGGAGCATTTGATCATCCTTTAATAGATTTTAAGTAGTTAAGTTCACTATCCACATTTATGATTGATAAAAAGTGTATTATCCTTCAACAAAATGAAAATACCAAAGAAGTAAGGAGTTTTGATTTTGCATAAAGTTCTTCTTGCTAATTTTTAAATATTTGGGATTATTTTTCTAAGCCTAAATGTCACAGTATTTGATTTTAAAGAGCCATTAGCTAATTTGCTTTATTTTATAGTGTATGGCTAAGAGATTTTGTGATGTCAAATTGGATTACACCTTTCAGATCTTCAAGGTGTTGTTTTTCTAAGAGTGTTAATCAAAAGATAAATAGAAATTGTTTAATGGTATCCATATTTCAATTGAGAAGAGGTTTGGCAGCCATTAAAAGTAGTTATTGGCAATTATTATGTTAGTGACTACAATTATTATGTTAGAGATCATCAATTGTTAATTTGAACTCATTGAAGAAACTGACACTTGAGTGCAAATTTGTAAACTAGTACTTTATTTTGTGTAAAAGTTATGTGAGCATGTTCAAAAAATGAGACTCTGGACAAATGAATTGAAATTTTGAGGTTGGTAGGAGATGAAAAAAGATCCTTGACTTCTAATAAATGATACAGTTTGCCAAGAAAAGAGAAAGTAGGGACAGCAAGTCTATTGATTTAATTTAATGGTAGCTCATTATAAGAGCAGTTAATGTCACCATATATGATGGTTATGTGAGGTTAATGTAATATTTTTCCTTGGATAATAAAAAGAATTAAAAAAAAACAACCATTCTTAAAATGCATATTAATTATAATTAAAATACATAAATATATTTGATACTTTATGTCTTTAGCTCAACAATGAATGAGTTTTTAAAAAAATATTCTATATTGATTGGGAATTGCTTCACAAATTGATGTGATTTTATTAGTTACAAGTACTTATCTGACATATTTTATCAATGTTTTTTACACATGTGTATTTATCTATTCTTTTCATGCTCTGACTCCAATTAATCATACTTTTCTAACTGCCCATAAATTACTCAGCAAATTTCTTTCTTGAATTTCTCTATTACTCTCATATTTCCATCTCCTTTTTGTGTGATCTCTTTCTTTTTCTTGCAGTGATATTCAATGCAATATTCATTCTAATATTTCATGAGATATTCCATATATATATATCACATATCTTTGTCTTGTTTTGATTTTTTATAAACAATTTTAACAATATTTATTACATTTTGAATTATTTAATTAATTATCTATTCCATTTCACTTTGTTGAAGCACTTCAGCAGTAATCCATTTCTGTAGCTGTCAGATTTTTTTCCAGTCTTTTATTTTCAACTACAAAATCTTATTACTATATTGTACAAGCTGGAATAATGATACATAGAATTCCTCACTACACTGATGTCCTATTGCATACTGAAAAAAAAAATTGATGTTATATTTTATTTTAATCTAATAATCAAAATTTAATACATCTATAACACAATATTGTCCAGTAACTACAACATAGATAGAAATGCTTATAATCATCATTTCATATTTTAAATTAATCAAAATGATATCAAGGAATGAATGTTGATTAAATGATTTTACTTTTTTAAGAAATAATTAGTTGTATTTATTTCTTTGCACTGACTATAAAACTGACATTAGACATTACAACTCAGTTTTGTTTGTTTTGAGGATAAAAAGATTTGAATAGAGATATCTTGCCTATTTATAAATATTTATTCTTATTTACTAAATTACTCACCAAGTATCACAGTTTAGAAGCACTTTAAATTCTTTGCTCTATATTGGATAACTCAGAATCACTTATAAATAAAGCCAGGGCATGATACTAGACTAAACGATAAATGGCATTCAAATACAACAACATAAATCACCCATTTGCAATATATATATATATGTGTGTGTGTGTGTGTAAATACATAAATCATTTTTATATAATGCTTGTCTGCATATATCTATTTGGATTTACAACTTTATATATCCCCTCTAACCTCATCAAAATTACTTATTAAATATAATTTTATGAATTATATATTTAAAGTCAAATTTATATTATTAAATTAATTCTATTATTAATTAAATGCTAAGATATTTTAGTTAGCTATAATTATTAAGGATATCATAAAATATAATTTAAATTTAGCTCTTAGTAAATAATTTGAATGTGTAGTTTAATTTTTTGATATTATATATTTAGTGTTTTTACTTTTTTTATTTTCATTATGCCAGGGGGGGGGTGTCTATTATGGATTTTTATCCCTAAAACATGTCTGCTTTTATACCTTTAAGTTTCTATATTTATTTCTTTTTTCATAGTTTTTCATTCAACAAAGTCAATAATCATTAGTCCTCTATAATTTTTTGCTGTTATATATTCTGCTGTTTTTATGAATTTTTGTAATATACAACACTCCTTATTTAGAAGAATTTCATATGCATTACTGCAGTATTAAAATAATTCTGTAAAATGTTCAAACTTTCTATTTTGATTATGGAATAATTATTTTTTATTTATAAGTGCAGAGTTCGTTTGTAATTGAAACAGAAGAGAATTAAACTCTAAGCACAAGTACTGTAACGTTGTTATAATAGATCAATGATATTTTGTTAAGTACTGAGGATATATAATAAAATTTAGGTATAAAAGATAAGAGATCCTGTGCTTTGATTTGAGAGTATTCTAACAGCATTATAGCACATGTGCATAGGGTGTATATCCATCCTGCTTAAATTACATTTTTAATTATGTAATCTCCTGAGCATTAAACCATCTGATTATTTTTATTACCTGTACAAATATTCAATTTTAAGTCTTTGTTCATACAAATTGACAGTAAGTAAAATTACAAAAAAATATTTGAGTGAAAAAATAGGAAATTATTGATGGTTTGGAAGAATTAATTAATATCAGTAAAATAATTTGTGACTGTGAGAGTATCTAGTAAAATTTCTTTGAAAAGTTGTTACTTCACTAGTGAAGAAAGCCTAATTCAATGAAAGATGACTTTTTAACAATAAGTTTAATTCCTTATGTGGTTAATATGTGTTTAAAAATAATTGAATAGATACATTTCACATAGATTAGGTCAGCTTTTGTAAAGAGTTGTTTGGTTTAACAATCTTGAAAAATAAAAAAAAAAGTGACAAAGTATTTTTACAAAAATATGTAGCTGAAGAGATTTTGTATTTAGAATCAGAAGAATTGTGAAAGATATGTTGAAAGAAACTGTAGTGGAAAAAAGAGCTAGGAAAAAAATGACTAATGATTTTATATGAGGTTTTGAGAAGCAGAGTAAGAGTTAGAAAGATTTTGTTTAATATGTAGAATCTGTGTTTTATAGGTAACTAATAGTTATAATGATGACTATAAATAAAAAAAATAATAATAGTAATGCTTTTGCTTTAATTTTTTTTTAGAAGTGTATCTCAAAATTTTCTTATAATTTAAAACATCTTAAAATAACTTTGTGTAAGGAGGATATTAAAAGAGAGTTGTAAAACCATAAAAAGCATATCTAATTAAAAATAAGATGAATGCTTCACACTATCATAATAATAAAAAGCGACATGTTAATGGTTTTATATTGTGTAACAACGTAATACCAAAGTATATAAGCTATCAAAATAATCAGAATTGCTGAATATTGGGAATTTACAGTAGATATCTTATAACCAAAAAATGGTATAAAGATTTAATATAAAATATAAATTGATTTATAAGAATAAAACATAAACAAAAAGGAATAAACAATTATAAAATAATAAATAAAGCTGTACCTGTGTTAATATAAAATTCATCATTATAAGATATTACTGTCTTTGAATTTTAAAATAACAAAGCAATACAAAGATGACAATACTTATCAATGATTACATTTTAAAAAAATATCTCATATGTTTCCAATACCTCTACAATCTGTTTATTATTTGCTCTTTTTCAAAACTCATTGCTATCTTCTTTTGTTAAGATAATTTCTTATTGTGATTTTCATTCTTTTTTTACATCTTTTTCTGCCATGCAATTTATAATTCATCTACTTCTTGTGTGTCAGCCAACATAATTGTTTTTCATGTTAATTTTTTTCATTTATTCTTAACTTTAGTTTTCCAATTTATCTTTTCTATTGTCTTCTATATTAACATCTTTAGTATTTCCAGTATTTTTTTATTGTTTTTTAATATTTCATTTCTCTGCTCCATATAAAATAATATTTCATATCAAAGATTTATGACTTCTTTAATGATTCTTATAAGTTATCCTATATGGTTAGTTTACTGGCAGAATAAAGAACTCGAAGAGCTAATGCATTCATACAACTATTAGTGATCTATCAATCTAATAATCATCTATCAATATATCTTTGCCTTGATTTTCTATTTATCTATTAATTTATTTATATTTTATTTGTCTGCTTAACTGTTTTTTGAGATTCCATCTCTCTCTTTTACCAGTTTCTCTATGCTTATTTATTTACTGTCTCTCTATCTGTTTATCTACCTTCTTCTCTGTCTTAATTATTTATTTATCTGATTTTCTTTTTTGCTAATTATTTATGCATCCAGTCACCCAGTTAATCTTCTAGACAACCATGTATCCACTATCTATTTATTTTAAAATAAATACATACAAAATGTATGTAGAGAAAACTTTATTTAATCATAACAGCATGGTATGATGAGCATTCATTTGACTATCTGGTGGTCATATTGATAGCAACAGTTTCCCAAGAATCTTGGGACTTTTATAAAAGAATAAAGAAGATAGAGGATTTGCATAAAATTTCAATAAAGTATAGAAATAAGTTACATTTAAATAGGCCACTTTTTTGAAAGTGGGGTGTAGAAGTCTTTTTTGTTTAGTGCATTTGTTGGCAATATCCCATGTCTCTTTGATTTTACATTTAGCAACATTTCAAAAGTTGATGCTGGCAGTTGTAGGTTCAAAGCTATGTCTGAGCTTAGACTCATGCCCAAAGAAAATAGATTTAAACTTTGTGTTTATCTTAGCTTGATTATATTGGTATCTGTGCTCTGTGATTCTTATTGATAACTTGGCAAACAATTCCCCATAATAAACTATATGGCAGTTTATGTTGTTGCATTCTACTTACCTATCTATTTATCGGATTTTCTATCTATCCATTTATTTGTGCATCCAGTCATTCATCCATTTACCTATCTAGCCAACACATCTATTCAATGTCTATTTATTTATTCTTTACTAATCTATCGATTACATATCTCTATTTATCTACCTATTTATTTGGTTTTCTACCTATTTATATGTACTATCTTTATTTATGCATCCAGTCATCCATTTAACTATCTAACCAAAATCCCATTCACTATCTATTTACCTGTCTACATATCTATCTAGTACATGCCTATTTATATATCTGTTTTTATCTATATCTCTCTGTTTTTTAATCTATTTGTTTATACAATCAACCATCAACTTAACTATCGAAGCACCCAATCATCTATTTCTTTATGCATCTGATCATCTATATACCTACATGCATATCTATCTTACTACTAATCTGGTCATCTATTTAATTGATTGTATATATATATATATATCTTTCTATCTATCTGTCTATCTATCTATTGATTTAGGTATCTACCTTTCTATTAATCTATATATTTACCTGTTTCCACCTATTATCTTTTAATTTTATCCATCCATTCATTCCTCTATCTACCTACTCATTCATCCATTTATCTGTTCTCCCTATATATGTATCTATTTATTGATTTATTTATTTAACTATATATTCACCCAATCTCTCATTTCACTGTTTATCTAACCATCACATATCTATTGCTTGAGACATCAATGGATGTATTTATATATCTACATTTTATTTATTCATCCATCACTCTATCCAGGCATCCCTTAACCTATCTATCTATTTAGTTAGCTATCTATCTATCTGGTATTCACCTGCCAATCAATCTATTGGTCAGACTTTCTCTCAAGCCATTTACCTAAAGTATTATTTATCTATCAATCATTTCATTTATTATCTACCTCTTTACTTCTCTATCTATCTATCTATCTATCTATCTATCTATCTATCTATCTATCTATCTATCTATCTATCTATCTATCTATCTATCTATCTATCTATCTATCTATCTATCTATTTATCTATCAGTCTGTCTATCTATCTATCTATCTATCTATCCATCCATCCATTCATCTATCTATCTATCTATCTATCTATCTATCTATCTATCTATCTATCTATCTATCTATCTATCTATCTATCTATCTATCTATCTATCTATCTATCTATCTATCTATCTATCTATCTATCTATCTATCTATCTATCTATCTACATATGTTTATCTATATACTTTTTCATCCAACCAAACATCTATTATAATACTTACCACTTATCTCTGCTTACATACCATCTATCCCTTATCTCTCTATTATTTATCTGTCTATTATCAGCTGTTATCTATTTATATAGATGGAGGTTTGGATTGGTACATGAATAGTTAGCAATGAAATCAAAAATATAGTTGGATAGATAAATAAATAGGTGCAGAGGTGGATACATGGATGAACTGGTTGAAGAAAGTATAATAGATAAATAAATGGATGGATGGAAATACTGAATGATATATTGATAGACAGGTTGATAGAGGGATTGATTGATGAATGAATAAAAACAGACAAATAGAAAAATAAATAGGTATGTAAAAGGATGCATGGATATAGTGATGGGTGTATAAATAAAAGTTATAGAAGTAGATATATGAATAGATTGATGGCTGTCCAAAATAGTATAAAGAGAGATTGGTAAATGGATGTATAGACACAGTGTCAAGTAGATACATAAAAAAGAGAAATCAGTAGGTAGATATATACAAAGAGAGTGGAGGTAAAAGAATGGGTAATTAGATAGATAGGTAAACAGATAAATAGATAGATAAATATATGAGTGCATGGAAAATTGATAGAAATGCAGTTGGTGTTAGGTACCCAAATAGATATACAGATGGATAAACAGATATATAGATATGTACAGAAATAAAAAGATAGGTATATAACTAGATAAATGGGTAGAGACATAAGTAAATAGATGACCAGATAAATAGATAATTTATATTATGTAGATATATAGATAGATAAATAATTGGGAGTTAGATAGGTGAATTGATGGTTAGATGCATAAATAAATAGGTAAAAACCCAGATAGATAGATAGATAGATAGATAGATAGATAGATAGATAGATAGATAGATAGATAGATAGATAGATAGATAGATAGATAGGTAGGTAGGTAGGTAGGTAGGTAGGTAGGTAGGTAGGTAGGTAGGTAGGTAGGTAGGTAGGTAGGTAGGTAGGTAGGTAGGTAGGTAGGTAGGTAGGTAGGTAGGTAGGTAGGTAGGTAGGTAGGTAGGTAGGTAGGTAGGTAGGTAGGTAGGTAGGTAGGTAGGTAGGTAGGTAGGTAGGTAGGTAGGTAGGTAGGTAGGTAGGTAGGTAGATAGATAGATAGATAGATAGATAGATAGATAGATAGATAGATAGATAGATAGATAGATAGATAGATAGATAGATAGATAGATAGATAGATAGATAGATAGATAGATAGATAGATAGATAGATAGATAGATAGATAGATAGATAGATAGATAGATAGATAGGGAGGGAGGGAGGTAGATAGATAGATAGGGAAGTAGAGGGGTGAGTAGGTAGATATATATAGATAGATAAGTGAATAATTGGATGTTTGAATGCATAATTAATGAATAGATGGGAAACCAGATAAATATGTAGATAGGTAAAAAACAAGATAGATAGATAAATAAAGAGGTAGGTAGATAAGTAGATAAAAATCAGATAAATGAATAGATAGAAAGAGAGGCATGTAGAGATATATAGGCAGACAGATAAATAAATATATAGTGGATATATGGTGGCTAGATAGTTAAAAGGATGGCTTGATACATAAATAAATTACTAGTTATAAAATCAAGATAAATAAATAAATACGACTAATATAGATAAGCATATAGAGAGCCAAGCAAATAGATATATGGATAAATAGATAAACAGACAGAGATAGTAAATAAATAAGCATATAGCAAGACTGATAAAAGAGAGATAGATGGATATTTTAATAAAACAGTTAAGCAGACATGTAAAATATAAATAGATTGATAAATAGAAACAATTTAAAGATAGATCAACAGATAATTATTAGATTGATAGATGACATCTAATAGTTATATGAATATATGGGTGAATAGATAGTTAAATAAATGAATAAAATGGTGAGATTACCTGAGAATGTACAGTTAACCTCTTTTTATTTTTACTTTCATTTTATTATTCTCCACATGGTTGCCAGTAGTTTCAGGTAATAATATATATATTTGTTATATGTTTTTATAATTTTATTTTTTATTCATAACTTAAGATTCTATTACAGATAATAGTAATTTGTATTTTTTATTTTTTTTTTGGTTTTTTTTTTTTTTTTTTTTGATTTTTTATAACCTGTGCAAAAATTCTTAATTTTTATTTTTTACATTTTACAAAATTTTCATAATGTTTTAATTTTAATATGTAAGAATTACAGATAACAATATATTTATTGATGAATACCACTTGAGAAAAGATTTTTGGTCAAACTTTATTTTACAGTCATAAGTATGTTTTATAGTTGTATGAATGTGTGAATTGATTAGGCAGTTAAATGATGTTATTTTTTTCAGTTTAATTTTTTTTTAGCATCTTAAAATAAAGAGATTAATCAAGATATTGAGGTCAAAAGTGAATCTTTGAGAATGTATGGCTCAACCCTTTTCATTTTTACATCTCTTTTATTATTGTCTTTGTGTTTGACTATGGGAAATGACTTTGCAAGCTCTCGGGTAATAAAATATATTTTGTAATATGTTTTTATAATTTCATTTTTGATTCTGATTTATCTTATTTGTTGTTGTTTTTTTTTTTTTTGAGAAGGGGGTCAAAAATTTGCTAAACTATTTTACAAAAATCCTTCATTTAATTATTTTTACATTTAACAAATTATTCAAAATGTTTTAATTTTGATATTGTGAGAATTACAGATAACATATCTATAAATACTGTTTGAGTAAATATTTTTGGTCAAATTCTATTTTAAAACCGTAAGTATGTTATATTCTGATAGGTTAGATCTACTAATTTTTTTCACTGTTGATTTTTTTTTTCATAGATATATTTGCTATTTATTAAAATTTGCTAAAAAATGTTTTTGAAATTTTTATTTTTGCTATTTTTTTGTCTTGATCATGTAATTATGCTAATATTTTTGTGATCACTTTCTAATAAGTTGTTATTTTAATATATGATTATCATAATTTGACTGTTTGATCATGTGAATATGCCAGTAGGTTTTTTTTTTAATTTTTGCTAATTAGTTTTTTTTTTTTTTTTGGTCATTTCCTAACTTCTAATATGCTTAACATTTTGTTTTGTTTTTTATTGCTGTCAGTTCTATGAAATATGTGCATTTTTTGATTTTTGATGGAAATTGTGTGTTTTTAATTTATTGAACAAAATAACTGGAACACTGGATGCTTCTTGATGTTATCTGCCAACCTTCATAGTTTGGTTGTGTCAATGATACTTTTGATACGAACAAAAATGGAGGAGAATGCATTCTAAACTAGTACCAAGAAATCATTTAATAAAAAATTTATTATACCATATAATAAAGTAAAATAGAAATAGCAAAGAACAAAATATATTATGAATCTCTGTCAGCAATGAAAGGTTTTAATCAATTAGAATAATATATATCAAATTGTATGATAAAATTAACGTGAAAATAATGCAGGCTATTTGATATGAAATCACTATAAATAAATAGCAAAAAAATTTAACCTGAGTTTTAGAGAGTGTAAGGCAGCCTTATAAATCATCTTCGATTTTTTGCGTTTAAAACAAGGTATTATAAATCATAATCCTCTAAAGTGTTTTCATAATACCTTTAACCTATAATACTCCCGCTGTGTATATATATAGGACACGTTCTTCACACACATTCTATCTTCAAAACAAAATAATGTTTAATGCATATCACTAAAAAAAAACAAAAAACATAAAGGCCAATTTATGAAATGTCAGATTTTTGACAGTATTAAAATGATCTTAAAAGAATAAAGATTTTTCAAGACTGGCGCCAAAGGAAATTATTTCTTCTATTCCAATAAAATTATTTAATTGAAAAAAAAAAAAAAGGTTAAGAAATTATTGAATATTGTATAGCGATACAGTTTGTTATATATAAGAAATTGTTTATCATAATGCAAATGAGAAATACATCTAGTTAATCATTTCTCATTAAATAAAATGTTTTTGAATAAATTTGTAAAATAAACATCAGTTTTAATAACACTCTTTTGACAGAATTCTAAAGCAAGATTATACATTCATGTTCAGATAATAAAAAGTTAGCAACGAAAAGATGCTTTCGTTTTTGTTTTGTTTTTTTAGATAGAAAAATAATAGTATTAAAATGTTAATGTCTCTTTAAAGGTATTTTTAAAACAATCTAAGGAAAAATTATATTATTTTTTTAAATAAACAGTAAATTTAAAAAATATATATTATTATTAATTTATCATCTGATAAAATTTTAGTCTAATATTAAAAGAGAGAATGAGTACAAGCCTAGAAAAAGATAAATTCAAAAAGGTAAATTGTCATATCTGACCCTGCCTTCAGAAGTGGACTATTCCAGATTCCTTGCCTGATTGGCTAGCACCCAGTTGCTATCCAACGGGTTTAAAACCTTACTTTTCGAACACCTGAAGTTCAGAATTAGGAACATTCCAGGGAATGTTAAGATTACCACTGCATTAAACCACGCAGAAATGTAAGAATAGATTTACATTATGTGGCTTTAAATATTTTTTTTTGTTAAAAATAGTAAAAACATTTTAATTCGAAATTTTAAAAAAATAGTGCTCCAAATAATCATCGTATTCATTATATGATAGGCTATTTCCATCATCTAATAGTAAATGTTTAATGACTTTATAAAATTTCAAATTTAATTTAAAATTTATCCAACTATTAGTAATAGCACACTAGTTAATATACGACATGATGTTTTGAATAGTATTATTATTCTTCTCTCTTTTTGAAGTGCTTCTGCCTGATCAGTGAGGAAGAGTACTAGCATGAAAATCAAACAGAAATTTTTAGATTGTTAACTAGTGAATTTAAGATACTTCTTTACCAATTATTATGTCAAAATTTGTTATCGGTTCAGGTTTTATTTCCATGCTAGTACTGTCATTGGTCAGACTAGCATGACCTGAAAAAGAGAAGATAATACCATTGAAATCTCGCGATATATACTAACCTGTTTGTTATTACTAACAGTTGAATGTATTTAAAAAGTTTAAATTTTGAATATTTCTAAAGATATTTAATTAAATGATGAAAGCTGTCTGATATAAATTACATCTAAAATATCACCATCGCAAACCTTCAGACAAACAATAAATAATTATTGTATTTCATAAATAATATTACTTTCTTATTATTTGAAATATTTATTATCATTGTTGTTGTTTTTATTTACAATTAGTTATTAAGAACTAATTCATAACTATAGTAACCATTTTTGTTACATGAGAGTCTAATTTTTACAAAAATATTTTAATATAAATTATATTATATGAAAAAAAAAAAATTAATTATGCATAGATGATATTTAAAATGTCAAAGGCCTTATATCTCTGCTAGTAGATAACATTTCCAGCTACTAAATAATGGAATGACATTAAAGTGAAAAATCTTAAACACTCAGGTAGAGAAGTCTTAAATCATATTTATTCTCTATGCATTATAAAGTTAGATATCTCATTAAAAATAAAATATAGAGCTGCTGAAGAATTCCTACGGTTGTAAAAACAAACAAACAGTGAAAATGTATTTATTAGATTAGAATCCTTCATTTGGATTCATTTATTCAAGCTGCAAAAATGTATAATTCTTGTTATGCCCTTATAATCAGTTTTGATATCATCTCCATGCTAATAATATATTTATCTATTTTAACGGTCACTGAAAAGAGCCTTCAACATATCTGCCGTACAATGGCGCCATCTAGGCATTTGAACCTAGAAAATTTATATAGTAGGCAGATACACAAGTTAAGATCCAAAACATTTATATATATATATTATTTTGATGTTTGCCCATTGTCACTAGCCCATGGAGTAGCAGAGATTAATATAATATAAATTCTTATCTAATTATATTTCAATATAAAAAAAATAAAATAGTCCAGTATTTACCTTGCTATGACATCATTAGCCTGAAGGCATACTACTCTAACCACCCGATTTTTAAGATAACGTCACCTAGTGATTTGCAGACAAATGTAATCGCTAAAATTTTTCGGCATATCATGTGGTGACGTTACGTCAAAGATCGCTAGATTAGAATAGGATGCCCTCAGGGTAATGTCGTCATAGAAACAAAGAGCGGGGGGGAGGCACGTGGTACAGGGTCATGAGGTCAAAACGGAGAAAAAGACATGTGTAACAGAACAATGCCGGTGGCGTCCATCCTGAAAAAAAAAAGGTAAAATTAATAAATAGGACACAAAATAGAGTGATATGCGGCAAAAAAAGATTAAAAATAATATATACATCATGAATAATTAACTAAAATTGGACGCAAAATATGAAAATGTAAGATAAATATCACTACAAAATTAATAAGTAAAAACTGAGAGTCCACAAATCCTGAAAAAAAAAATTAATAAATAGGACACAAAATAGTGATATGCAGCAAAAAAAGATTAAAAATAATATATACATCATGAATAATTAACTAAAATTGGATGCAAAATATGAAAATGTAAGATAAATATCACTACAAAATTAATAAGTAAAAACTGCGAGTCCACAAATCCTGAAAAAAAAAATTAATAAATAGGACACAAAATAGTGATATGCGGCAAAAAAAGATTAAAAATAATATATACATCATGAATAATTTAAGTCATCTTAAAAGTACTATATAAATTTTAAAAAACTTATCATAAAGTGAAAACTGCAAATTTACAAATAACTGCGAGTCTACAAATATTAATTTTCTTTTTTTAAAAACGTATAAAGTGCGAGTCCTGAATTAATAATTCTGCAAGTATTCAAATAATAATTTTGTCGTCTTAAAAAAACCTGTCATAAAGTGAAAACTGCGAGTCTACAAATATTAATTTTGTCTTTTTTAAAAAACGTATAAAGTGCGAGTCCTGAATTAATAATTCTGCAAGTATTCAAATAATAATTTTGTCGTCTTAAAAAAACCTATCATAAAGTGAAAACTGCGAGTCTACAAATATTAATTTTGTCTTTTTTAAAAAACGTATAAAGTGCGAGTCCTGAATTAATAATTCTGCAAGTATTCAAATAATAATTTTGTCGTCTTAAAAAAACCTATCATAAAGTGAAAACTGCGAGTCTACAAATATTAATTTTGTCTTTTTTAAAAAACGTATAAAGTGCGAGTCCTGAATTAATAATTCTGCAAGTATTCAAATAATAATTTTGTCATCTTAAAAAAACCTATCATAAAGTGAAAACTGCGAGTCTACAAATATTAATTTTGTCTTTTTTAAAAAACGTATAAAGTGCGAGTCCTGAATTAATAATTCTGCAAGTATTCAAATAATAATTTTGTCGTCTTAAAAAAACCTATCATAAAGTGAAAACTGCGAGTCTACAAATATTAATTTTCTTTTTTAAAAAATGTATCTTAAAGTGCGAGTCCTGAAGTAATAATTCTGCAAGTATTCAAATAATTTTGTTTTTTTTAAAAAAAAACACATCATAAAGTGAAAACTGTGAGTCCACAAATCATAATTAATCATAATTCAGTCATCTTAAAAGTACTATATAAATGTATGAATTTTTTTTTAGTGGAAATAACTACGAATAAAAACTACTGTAATTTATAAGGAAAATAAAAGATGAATATCACAACAAAATGCGTACTTACCCAAATAACGATTACTGCGGTGGACTGAACTGGCTTATATGTTGTAGAATTGCACCAAAATGACCATCTTTGTAGGTACGCCTCCACATAAACTCTGTCAAATAGGAGTCTAAGTGTTGATGTGCAGTTCCTCTGTGCTTCTTATTCCTCCATTTGACTAAACCCCACAACCTTTCAATATTTTGCGTGTGAACGCCAGTTGTGGCGTCTACAAAATTATACGTGTGGTTAACTCGATGATGCTCATATCCAGCCAGCTCCAATTCTTCTGTTTTATATCCTTTCCAGCAATCGCTATAAATAGTAGTGCCTTGGTGCACATTCTCCAAAATGGCTTGCATGAGACTGGACGCACTTCTATCTGCAACGGCTATTATAAAACATTCATCTGTTTCTCTGCAGATACCACCAAATACCCATTGCTGTGGAAGTACTCTGCCAGCATTGTTCTTACATTTGGAGAATAGAGTTTCATCTATTTCCACAATTGTGTTAGGGCCTCCGATTTTCCGCCTTTCATTATGTAACAGCTTCCATGCACATACTTCGCGGAGATAGTTGTTCCAGTCAATCACAGTCTTGTCCGCCATTTCTAACTGGTCAGCACAAAATAGGATCGACGTTAATTCTCTGGACCAACAATATATAAAATGGAGAGCCGTTACGAAGGATATTCTGGAGCCTTCAAACCACGTGCCTTTTCTTATGGGAGTTTTTTTCAGACAATCTTTCAAATTGCACCACCACTGTTTTTCAGTACCATGGATGTACTTCTTCATCTCATGGCCGTTTTCGCACAATTTCATGTGGTGTAAAACTGCTTCTTGTTGGAAGAAAGCTATCGCCTCTTCTTCACATTTTGGGAGATCCAGACAATTAATAAAATATAAAATACATCCACTTAATATCATAGAAGAAATAACATGTAAATTACTTACAATTGTTGACAAAGTAATGATTTCTTTTAAAAAAATGGTAAAAAAATTGCTGAACTATTAAAACAGTGAAAATGAAATCACTGAAAAAAAATGCTGCTGCACTGAAAAAAACGATGCAACAAATAGGAAGAAATCCACTTTTAAATCTCGCGGGTCGAAAAAAATCTCGTGGACGAAAAAATCAAATATCTCGAATTAGTCATATCAGCATCTTCATTGCCATGACAATATTCATGTGTTCTTCCGATGACGCAAAGATCGGATAATTACAGTTGTGTGCCTTCAGGCTAATTACGTCATAGCAAGGTAAATACTGGATTACCTTATAAGCACTGCCAGTAATTAACACACAAATAGATTTATATTAACGCATATTTAAAATCGAGAAATAAATTTATTTTAGATTTTACATTAATAATTTTTTTTAAATTTAAATTCAAATTACTATTTAAATAGACCGCACAGATGGATATTTCCGAGGGTGAATTTTTTTACTGTGACACATGTATTACTAACGGTCCTTCCATATGAAGTTTTCCCGAAAACAAATCGAGTCATTCACCCCTTAAAAGAAGTTTTCCCAAACTTTGGGTCATTTAAAGGGGTAAGTGAAGCAACCGACAGCAAAACACATACATATCAGGCAATGAAATTGAACCCTCCCAACTTTAATGTAACTTTTAATTAGAACATAATATACCCACACACACACACACAAAATGAAATGGAAATGATCGCTTAAACATCTGCATTAAAAAAAATATATTAACAATTGAATTTGCATTTTTAAGTCAGATAAGAGTTCTTATTTTCAGCTATTAATTAATTGCAATTTTTAGGAAAGTTCTTATTAAATAGATACAAGAGTTCATACGTTACGGATTGAGCAGATTCAGAGATCCATCTTCGTGATCACTTTCGTAGATTTTGTCATTCTTTGAAATGAAACCACTACTTGCCATTCATTTGGTCAGGAACTATCATCCAGAGGCCTCAGCTGGTTGTCCGGAAAATTAAATTTATTGCAGACTTCCACATCGTGAAAATCTGCAATATAGCTAGTTATAACGATATATTCATAGTCAGCTCTCAGATCCCAATTATAATAATCCTTTGGCTTTTATATTTTTATTAGTCTCTTATCATCCAATCTTTGGATTCAACCAGCAAGACATCACTAATCCTTTCATGTTTCAGTTATGGTCCATGCTATCATTTTCGTGCTTACATTGGTCATTTAATTTCTTTGTATTCTCTTACCATTTAATTTATTTTAAGTGCCTCAAGGAGTTTGCTTTAGAACAATCATTTAATTAATAAAACAATCATTTCCATTTTCTAACATTATAGAAATCAACATTTTTTTTATTTTCAAAGATATCAAATCTTTATATCTTTACTTTTTTACAAAAAAATACTTTCAAATGCTTTTATTTTTAAAAGTTTTCAAAGTTTCCTATCTGTGCGATCTATATGTACATTACACAACTTTTAATTTTCAGTTTTTAAGTTAAGTTTTTTTTTTTTTTCATTTTAATAAATCAATTTTTATTCACGATCTTTTTATTTTAGTTTTAAAATAATGTAACGGCATATTTATATACCGTTACATATCAGTAAACTTCCTCAAAAAACAAAAACATTAAAAAAAAAAAATTTACTTAGTGTTAGTAATGATGTTTCACAAATTGATATACAACAAAACTTTGGTTAGTAATTAAAAAGACAAAATTTTGGTTAGTAATTACAAGAAAGATGAAAAAAGCTGACTATTCTTTCCTTTCCACCTCAGCTGAGATTACACCTCCTCCCTCAAGAGTTCCCTTTTTCCTACATTTCATTATTAACTTAGGCAAGTCAAAGAAGTTACATGATTTTAATTTTTTTTTTTTTTTTAAATTATGATTTATATTAATTACATTTTATTCCTCGCATTTATTTCTACACATGCGCAATTTTCTTACTGGCAGTACTTTTTACACAAAATTCAAGTTTATAACTTTATATAATATAGACAGAAAATATTTCACTTTAAAAAAAATGGTAGTTTAGGATTTTATGAGCTATGACGTTTTATACTTAGCATGTTTTTTGCCGGTAAGATTTCATTGAAGATTAGATAAATGATGTCATGGAAACAAAGTCACTGGCAAGATTAATCCTTGGGAATACTGATTTTTTGATCGAGGTGTCTCACGAGATTTAAAAAGTCGAGAGACCTATGGGAAATTTTGTCATTTCTCTGTCTTTTGTGGTTTTGATATCGACATGAGCACAGTGATTTTTTTAGATATTTTCATATCTAATATGGACATATTACTAAGTAGAGTGAATTTTTAACTGTCGATTGGATGATATTATAGTAATTTTCACCGTCATTATTTGTAAGTAATTTTCATTTTGTTTCTTAATAATTAAATATAGTAGCTTTTAAGACATATATCGCCATTACAGGTTATTTTTTAATTTGTAAATTTCATAATTTTATGTACTACCTTTTCGGTTATTTTTTATTTTGCTTCTTTTGGGTCGTCTTCTTTGCATTGTTTTTATTATAAATTATCCTTATTTTCGTTAAAAAAAGACTACACTTTTAATTTCATAATTTTATGTAATACGATTTAATTAGGACGTTTTATGTCCGCCATTTTCAAGTATGGCGGATTCGTACTATATCAGGAAAAATGTTTTTTATTGTCTCTAATTTTAAAATTACAAATATTTTTTATAATTTTTTTTGCAATTATTTTGTATTCAATTTGAATTTATATTTTTAGTAAATTACTATTAATTTATGTATTTTTTTTTTTTGGTGCATGTAATTATTTTGCTTTTTCCGAGTAACTACAACATGGCGCCGAGATGGCTTTTTTTTTACATCCACCATTTCTGCTGTATAATAGATTCACACTATATCGGAAAAAGTGTTTTTGTTTTTTTTTTGTCTTTAATTTTAAAATTATAAAAAATTTTTATAATTTTTTTGTCAATTATTTTGTAGTCAATTTGAATTTATAATAATTTAGGCAATTACTATTAATTTATGTACTTTTTTGGCGCGTGTAATTAATTTTTTTTTGCTGAGGAACGACAAGCTAGCGAAAGCATATATATTTGACAGTACCTATTTAACATTTTTTGGTCTTTTAGAGAATTCTTTTTTTTTTTTTTTGTGCTAATTTTTGCTTTAAATCAAATTTTTTTTGCTAATTTTTGCAGTTTTGCTTTAAATCAATTTTTAAGTGAATGTCTTATATATATATATATATTTGACAGTACCTATTTAACATTTTTTGGTCTTTTAGACAAATTATTTTTTTTTGTGCTAATTTTTGCAGTTTTGCTTTAAATCAATTTTTAAGTGAATGTCTTATATATATTTGACAGTACCTATTTAACATTTTTTGGTCTTTTAGACATATTTTTTTGTGTGTGCTAATTTTTGCTGTTTTGCTTTAAATCATTTTTTAAGTTAATGTCATATATATTGTGCCCTTTTGTATGGGTCACCATCTAATTTTTGTGCTAATCTATTAAAAATTTTAAATTTAAGATATATTTAAATATGTGATGTTGATTTTGCTTATGGTAATATTTCAAAAGATTTAAGTAAAGCAATCTATGAGTATTTGATATGTAAAATTGTGCTGATATTGAGAGAGACATTTTAAAATGATGATGATTATAATATATAGTTGGAAAAATGGCCATAATCAATACTGCATGAATATATTTAATAAATAGGTATTTAAAGCTAAAAGTATTTAAAAGACAAGTAAAATTAAATGCATATGTTTATTGTTGATAAAATAATATTATAAGAGAATATAAATATTTTAATTATTGTAAGTACTTAAATAGAAGATTGATATTTGATTTTAATAATATTGGATAATTATTTTAAAATCTATTATAATATCTTATTTATTTAAAAAATATTTATTTTAAAAAATGCAATTGTTAGTTTATTTTTAGACGATAATAAGCGTTTCTTTTATTGTAAAAAGAACAGATGTTTGTTAAATTTACACACACATGCATGGAAGTTATTTAGTAAAGTTGCAAGACTGTTTTAATTATGTTGTAAAATTTATAAATAATACGTGAGCTATCACGAGATAAAAATAAAGATATTCAATGTGAAATATTAAATTTGATTTTAAAATATTGTTTTAAAAATATGACGTATAAAAAAATACTTAGTTTATTTTAAATAATTTTATAAAAGTTAAAATTAAAATCAAGTAAAATAATATACTTTTTAAAAGTGTTTAATAGATTTAAATAAACGATAAGAATTATTTTAAAAATGTAATAATGTAATAAATATTAAATATTAAATAAGTCATTATTTATTTTTAATTTTGTGTTGTTGGTAAATATGTAAATAAGCCAGCAAAGTTGATTGTTTAATCTACCAATCAAATGGGAAGTTTCTTCCGGTATAAAAGCTCAGTTCAATTGTTAGGAGAGGACTTTGTGATTGATTTTTCAAGTTAATTGTGTTATTAAAAATAGCTACGTAAATTTATAGACGCTCTTAAAATCAATTTTAAAATTACAAGAGTGTCATTATAAATAATTTATAAAAGTTTTAAATGATAGACATGCAGTGTTAACTTAAATTTTCCTATCAATCGTCTCTAAATTGAAGCTCAATTTACAAGCAAATGGTCATGGGAACATCATATATAGTGAAAATATATCGGAAACTTTACCTTAGAAGTATGACAAACGCTGGATTAGTTCGGAAAATTACAAGATGGAGAAAAGTAGTATTTTGGACAGTATATAATTTTAAAAGCTAATTACTATTGCTTATTAGAAAATAGATATTTTAAAGAATAAAATACTTCTTTATGAAGAAAGTATTTTTGCAAGCTATAAATTTGAATATATATCTTAAGTAAAGATATTAGAAATGAAAGTAGCTTTGAATACTTGCCTTGTTAAGTCTTTATGTTTAAAAGACTGAATGGTGATAATTTTAAAGGCAAGTCAATTGAAATATAATTAGCTAAAAATCTTAATATAATGGGATTATTATATTGAAATAATATAAACGCTGGCCGTTTTATAAATAAAGAAACTTATTCTTACCTGGATGTTTTGTTAAAAAAATGCGCACGAAATATGTGGACGTCCCAGTTAATTTAAAATAATTAAATGATAATTTTTCATAAATTATAAACTAATTCAATAATAATAACTTTTAAATAATATTCTTTAAAGAACTGCATCCGGATCAGATAAACTATTTTAATTTTATTATATTTTTTATAAAAGAACTGATTAACTTTTATTTTGGTTTTAAAAGAACGTTTTCGTTTTTCATAAACTTTTAAAAAAACACGTGTTGGACCGGAAACAGGAAATGGTGTTCTAGTGAATGTGTGCCTCAGATTAAAGAACTTTATGGTGGAAAAGAAAACATCGCTGGAGTCACGTAATATAAACTCTGTTTTATTTATCTAATATAAAAATTAAATATTATTAATTTATTAAAATAAGATAGGTACATATCTTTAAATAATAACTAAAAAATAATATTATAATTAATTGCATAAATTTATTTTATAATTAATATAACACGGAATATATATTAAAGAATGATTGTGAGAATAAATGTGGATTATTTTATGAAGCTGTAATTCCGAAGAGAATTGGAAGATGGACTGTACATTAAATCATTATTGATGGTAAAAATTGTATAATAATAATAATTTTAATGTATTTAATATGTTTTCTTTAGATCAACCGAATGATATGTTATTTTGAATGAATGTATGATTATTTTAAAAATACACACACATTATATTGGCAGTGACAGTTTTATTTAAATATGCATAATTTGAATTTATGATATAAATACGATACAACATTACATAAGAAGCTTAGAAATAATTATATGATTCTTTCGTAAATAAATTTTGATTTGTATTTTTATTATGTTGGAGTATTAGAATTATATTTATTATTCATACAAGTAATTATTTTATTTCAAGTTAGGAAGAGATCTCAAAGTCTATATTTTTATTTTTATTTTATTGGATAAATTAAGTTAAGTTTTATGTAGAAGTTTATGTTTGAATTGAGGGTTTACTGAATATAGACGACGTAGTATAAATAGTTTGGATAATCAGTTTTATTTAAAATCAATGATTATTTTCCGGAAAGTTTAAATAAGTTTAGAGGATGTTTTGTAGATAGAAAGTTATTAAGAAGGAGTAGAATAACACATAAAGTAAAGTAATAATTTTACATAGAAAAGAATCATAGAATTTATCTAATGTAATACTTTATGAATTTGAATTAATGAATAATTTAAATATTATTATTTAACAGTACATATATGTAATGCATATTTAGTAAAACATGTAGCATAAATTGCATTAAGTGAAATATAAAATTGTAATCAATTATTTGTTATTACATTACAAAAATACATTGATTTCTATATTATGATATTAAAGTAGTACTAATAATAGAGTGAACACATACTAGTACATGATGAAATGAATAACAGTAATACTTAAGTGATGTAGCAATTTAATTAATAAAGTTTAATTGTTTACATATGCTACATAAATATTATTTGCATAAATTTTTCTGTGTAATAATTGAAGTTCACTGATATTTATTTAAAGTCTAAGTTTTGAAAACATACTTCAATGTTATTAATACAGCATTTTAAAGGATGTATAATTATTTATTAAGAGTATAAGTTAATAACAGTGTAAACATATTGTATTATTATTTTCTTATTTTTATTTTCTTTGTTTTCATAATTTTAAACTGTAAATATTGTAAATAAATTCTTAGTTGAAGTTAATGTAAATAAACTTGTTTAATTTGTTTTAAAAATGTGTCGAGTTCATTATTTTGCACCACAGCATTTGACAGCAGATAATTTGAAGAAACATAATATTTGCACAATGTGAATTTATTAATATTATTTAGAAATAAATACAATATTTTCCTGATTATCATTTATGAGAATTGATTGACATTATTACATTATATTACAATGGTCATAGAATAATTATAATGCATAATATAAGAGTACAATATTATTTATTGCCACAGATTATTGAATTATAAGATTTTGATCTATTCCAAAATTAAGATGCTATATGAAAATAAAAGATATACATATGATTATTTATTTAATGATTGATGATATATCAGAAATAGATAAGATTAGGTTATACTCTAAGATTAGTATTATAATTATTAAAATAAGTTAGGTGTATTTAGGTTTGATATAAAATCCCATATCATACTTATTTACATGAGTTATCATTACTTTAAGATAATTAGAAGAACCTGAGATTATTTAATTATATTTTAAAAATTAAAAGTTAAGATTTATTTATTTTATTATTATTAAAGATAGTTTATTTTATTTAAAAGCCATAAGAATGCTATAGAGGTAGTAGTAAGTTAATAAGGAGGTGATAGTATTCTTATGCCATTGAGATAATATGTTTGGAAGATATTGACTCAATGTAAATCTACTTATTACTTTGTAACTTTACTTCACAGTCTCATGATTTTAAAAATACTTATTTAATTAGTACATACTATAGGAATATATTGAATTTGATAATTGACAATAAATTTAATTAGAATATAATAATATAAAAGTATATTAAAGATAAACATGCAAATTTTAACTGAGCATTATAATTTAATTAAGCTAGTCGTATTTCAAATTATGTTATACATCGAGAAGTAAGGGTACAATATATATATATTTCTTGCTCTTAAATGTCATCTACTAGATGTCCTCTTTTGTATTATTCTTGAATTAGATGTCCTCTTTAGTATTATTATTGCTATTTTTACCGGTTGACCTTTTTAGTATTATTCTTGCTATTAGATGTCCTCTTTCGTATTATTCTTGCTATTAGATGCCCTCTTTCATATTATTCTTGCTATTAGATGTCCTCTTTCATATTATTCTTGCTATTAGAAGTCCTCTTTTGTATAATTCTTACTATTAGATGTCCTCTTTCATATTATTCTTGCTATTAGATCTCCTCTTTCATATTATTCTTGCTACTAGATGTCCTCTTTCATATTATTATTGCTATTAGATGTCCTCTTTCATATTATTCTTGCTATTAGATGTCCTCTTTCGTATTATTCTTGCTATTAGATGTCCTCTTTTGTATTATTCTTGCTATTGGATGTCCTCTTTTGTATTATTCTTGCTACTAGATGTCCTCTTTCGTATTATTCTTGCTATTAGATGTCCTATTTCATATTATTCTTGCTACTACATGTCCTTTTAATATTATTCTTGCTACTAGATGTGCTCTTTCGTATAATTCTTGCTATTAGATGTCCTCTTTCATATTATTCTTGCTACTAGATGTCCTCTTTAGTATTATTATTGCTATTTTTACCGGTTGACCTCTTTAGTATTATTCTTGCTACTAGATGTCCTCTTTCGTATTATTCTTGCTATTGGATGTCCTCTTTCATATTATTCTTGCTATTGGATGTCCTCTTTTGTATTAATCTTGCTATTGGATGTCCTCTTTCATATTATTCTTGCTATTGGATGTCCTCTTTCGCATTATTCTTGCTACTAGATGCCCTCTTTCATATTATTCTTGCTCTTAGATGTCCTATTTAGTATATTATTGCTATTTTTACCGGTTGACCTCTTTCGTATTATTCTTGCTATTAGATGTACTTTTTAGTATTATTGCTGACTACCGATGTTATTACATTTTATTATATTAATATTTTTTTTTGCAGAAACAACAAACATGGCATCTGATTTCTACTAGATGGCTTGCATTTTATTGCTTTTTATTGGTATGACGTATTGCCACAGAGACTTACTACTCTAATCTTTCGATCTTTAACGTAACATCTCCACGTGATTTCTGAACACATTTTATCGATTAACATTGTCAGGAAATCACTAGGAGACGTTATCTTAAAGATCAGAAGATTTGAGTAATACGTCTTTGTGGTAATACATCATAGCAAGAAAAGTACTAAAGTACCAAAAAAATTTACTCAGTGTACTCGTGGTTTATTATACATCATGCCATGTTGGGAGTCCATTTTAATGGTCACTGAAAAGAGCCTTCAACGTATCTGCCATATGAGGGCGCCATCTAGGCATTTGAACCTAGAAAAATTTATATAGTAGGCAGATACGCATGTTAAGATCCAAAACATTTTTATATATATATTATTTTGATCGTTTGCCCATTGTCACTAGCCCATGGAGTAGCAGAGATTAATATAATATAAATTCTTATCTAATTATATTTCAATATAAAAAAAAATAAAATAAAATAAGCCACTGACAGTAATTAACACACAAATAGATTTTTATTAACGCACATTTAAAATTGAGAAATAAATTTATTTTAGATTTTACATTAATAATTTTTTTTAAATTTAAATTCAAATTACTATTTAAATAGACCGCACAGATGGATATTTCCGAGGGTGAATTTTTTTACCATGATGCATGTATTACTAACGGTCCTTCCATACGAAGTTTTCCCGAAAACAAATCGAGTCATTCACCCCCTAAAAGAAGTTTTCCCAAACTTTGGGTCATTCAAAGGGGTAAGTGAAGCAACCGACAGCAAAACACATACATATCAGGCAATGAAATTGAACCCTCACAACTTTAATGTAACTTTTAATTGGAACATAATATATACACACACACAAAAAAAATGAAATGGAAATGATTGCTTAAACATCTGCATAAAAAAAATATATTAACAATTGAATTTGCATTTTTAAGTCAGATAAGAGTTCTTATTTTCAGCTATTAATTAATTGCAATTTTTAGGAAAGTTCTTATTAAATAGACACAAGAGTTCATACATTACGTATTGAGCAGATTTAGAGATCCATCTTCGTGATCACTTTCGTAGATTTTGTCATTCTTTGAAATGAAACTGCTACTTGCCATTCATTTGGTCAGGAACTGTCATCCATAGGCCTCAGCTGGTTGTCTGGAAAATTAAATTTATTGCAGACTTCCACATCGTGAAAATCTGCAATATAGCTAGTTATAACGATATATTCATAGTCAGCTCTCAGATCCCAATTATAATAATCCTTTGGCTTTTATATTTTATTAGTCTCTTATCATCCAATCTTTGGATTCAACTGGCAAAATGTCACTAATCCTTTCATGTTCAGTTATGGTCCGTGCTGTCATTTTCGTGCTTGCATTGGTCATTTAATTTCTTTGTATTCTCTTACCATTTAATTTATTTTAAGTGCCTCAAGGAGTTTGCTTTAGAACAATCATTTAATTAATAAAACAATCATTTCCATTTTCTAACATTATAGAAATCAACATTTTTTTTTACTTTCAAAGATATCAAATCTTTATATCTTTACTTTTTTACAAAAAAATACTCTCAAATGCTTTTATTTTTAAAAGTTTTCAAAATTTCCTATCTGTGCCATCTATATGTACATTACACAACTTTTAATTTTCAGTTTTTAAGTTAAGTTTTATTTTTTCATTTTAATAAATCAATTTTTATTCACGATCTTTTTATTTTAGTTTTAAAATAATGTAACGGCATATTTATATACCGTTACACTATAATATTTTTCTTTCACTCTGAGCTCAAACTGATTTAAAGATAAGTGCTGCTTCTCCTGTTGATGTTTGCTTTCTTGTGAACTGATATCATAAAATCAAAGGGAGCAGATGTGGTTCAATCTTGTTTTTAATAACTTTCTCAAAAATCTTAATGGCCCATTGAAATAAGACAAAGGTTCCTAAGTATAGTCATTGAAGCTGGTTTCTTATTGAAGGGCACTATTGTGATTGGATAAAAGTTTTCAATGTTGTATATTTTTTGTGAGAGTGAGAGAGTATTCACAGGGTCACATAACCCTTGAGTGGTTGAATAGCTAAAGTGCTCAAACACAATTTTTGGTATACCATGAGTACCTGAATGGCATGCATTGGGAAGAATAGCAAGTTTGTTTGTGAATTCATTATTGGTTAAATGGTGTGTGCTGTTATTATTATTATCGTTATTATTATTTCCCAAGTTATTCAGTAATGCTTCTTTTAATATTTTTTTCTGGTCCTGCAATATTTTTTCACTAACACCTAAGTCATAGAATGTTATGGTTTTTTTTTTTTTTTGAGGTTTTGAATTTGAAGCAATACAATTATTATTTAAATTATCAAAATCGAATATTTGATTATGTTTTAAGTAATTTATCTGAAATTAAATCTTTTTGTGTTTCATCTCTGATTTTTCCTATTGATCTTTATTAACCACGTATAGAATTTTTTGTTAGTGCAAATTATTTTAAATGTTATCTTCCTCGGAATATTAAAACACATTATAAATAAGGAAATTGTTTTGGTTTGTGTAAGGCAATTTCCAATTTTGATTGGAGTTCATTACATTCCTCATCAGACATTAATTCTAACTTGGGATTATTTAATCGAGTATTTAATGATTTGATTGATTTTTATATATTTAAAAAAATATGTTTTTCACAATTACTTTCCTTCTTGATTTTCAGCTACACTTAAGAAAATTATTAAAAGAAAATCTTATCTCTATAAACAATTTTTTAAAACTCAAAATTTAGATAACTTTCTGAATTATAGAAGATTGTTTAAAACTATTCAGAAAATTGATTATCAAAAATATATTAAAAAGTATTGAACTCAACATGTCAGATAATTATAAAGAAATTTGATCCTTTTCTAAAAATTCTAGCCTTACTAAATGTAAATCTCAAATAGATTAGAGCTTCTCTTTAAATGATGATGATTTTTCTATTAACTTTTTTGAATAGTATGGAAATTTTCAATTGTCTTCTAAGTATAGATTACCTAATGAGAGTTTTCATGATAATATTTCTTTTGATTGTTTCAACAATAATGATATTATATCTACTATCAAAGAACTGAACTTACATTCAACTTTAGATTATAATAATATACATTTTTTTATTTATAAAAGATCTGCAGAATTCGTTGCTAGCCTCCTATGTTGTACTTATTCATCCCTTTAAAAAGTGTATTTTTCACAATTCCCTTAAAATTATCAAAGTTATACCTATTTTTAAAAATGGTTCAAAAGATAATGTAAATAATTACAGATCTATTTCAGTGCTTTATACAATTGCATGCCTATTTAAAGGTATATTTATAGAAAAAATTATTAATGACAAATAAGGTTTTAGTTCTTGTGCAACATGCTTTTTTATCTAATAGATCAATTGAAGCTAATATTCTAACAATAACTTATCTTATTGCTAATGCTTTTGAAAATGAATGCCATTTTTACATGGTCTATTTTAATATCTCCAAAGCATTTGATAAAGTGGACCATTCTTTATTGCTTTGTAAAATGTACAAATGAGGTTTTTCTTATATCTTGATACTATAGTACAAATCTTATATTAACAAAAATGGTTTATATCAAATTTAATATCAAGTTTTGTAATCTATATTACTGCATTCTGAGATTACCTTATGGCAGTATCCATAAACTATTATTATTTAACATTTATTTAGATGATTTAGGAGAAAATTTGGAATTTGCACAAATTTTGTGTTATGCAGATGATTGTAAAGTATTTTAGGAATATTAAGTCAATTACTGACTGCATACTTTTGCAAAAGGATGTTAACAATTGTGTAAAATGGTGTAAAAATGATAATATTGGGTAGTTGTATACATGGGGTAATGCGGCCACTTAATGGCATTGTTGCTTGCAAAAATAATGAAAAATAATAAAATGTAACATTACCGGGCTGATAATTTTTTGCTTTCTGTTCTCCACCAATTTTTAAAAGTATTTTTAAAAAATTTATGAACAAACATTATTTTATAAATTACATTTTTTAATTATGTTATACTTTTCAGTGTGTGGTTTTGCTGATCCAAAGGATTGGCCAATATATTCTTTAGTCTGAGCAAACCAAGGTTATGATATTCAAAACAATAAACAATGGCAGCCATTCTATTACTCTCATAGCTGTTCTTCTGAAAATGTGTCTTTTTGCATGGCTTATGTGAAATGCTTCAACAACCTAGCCTTTTGCAATTGTTTTCATCTTCCACGATGTGTAGGGATATGTGGCAACAGACTTACAATTATTAGTATGTAATAGCAGGTGTAAAATCCTTAATTTGAATGCACATAAAAACTCTTACTGTAATGATCTATGAAGTGTGAGCTATTACCATAGTGATACAAAGCACAGTATGTAATACCATCTACACCTGATAATGGCTAATGTGAACAGAACTATTCTATAGGCTATAAGATGGGCTGCATATACAGCACATTTTTCTGCTTTTGCAGAGAAACAATGCTATCAAGCGGACACATTACCCCAAGTATACAACTACCTAAGATTGATATTAACATGGATAAATGTTCTACTGTTTTTTATTCCAGAAAATCTGAAATATTTAATTGCCCTTATTATATTGAAAGCCACAAAATAAATTTGGCAGATGTACAAAAAGTCCTTGGCATTATTTTTACTAGCAATGAATCACATCACATTGAAACTATGGTAAATAAAGATTTTAAAATTATGGGGGTGATTTTAAGGCATGATAGACAATTTACTAACTTTACAAAGCATAATTTTGTTTCTTGCTTTGGTTTTGCCAATTTTGGAATTTGGATCTGTTGTTTAGAACCCAAGTTCCAAATGAGATATTATTAAAATTCAATTAATCTATGATAAATTATAAATTTTTGAAATACATTAAGTTAAATGACCATTATATATCCCTATTTGTTAGAAGAAAGATTAATGATCTTAATTGCTTATATAACCCTGTCACTCAGAAAATTATTTTAAACAAAATCTCAAATATTACAATTAATAATTGTTTACATTGAACATGCACAACTAATTTATTTTATATTAAAGTCTGTCAATCTTAACATATTAAAATCTTCACCTTTGTTTTGTTTGCTTAACACTTATAAGCAAGATTTTATTAATGAAAATATTTTTTTTTCATATGTCATAGCATCGGCCGGGACGCGAACCCACAACCATCTGCAACCAACTTCTTGCTTGCATGGCGGCTGCGATACCTCCCGGCTAACAACGCAAGACCAATGAATGAAAATATTTTTGTATTAAATTTTAAAAAACTGTTACTAATCTTATAAGAAAATATGACTGCAGATAAATTCATAATTTTATATTTATGCTTGCTTATTTATATTTTTGTATATTAATTATGGTGCATTTCTATAATTGCCTTAATTCTATAGTTTTGTATGGTAAATAAAATAAATTGAATTATTATTAATAATAAGTATAATTATTAATCCTTATACTTCATATGCCTAAAGGAGAAGGATGCTTTTATTTCTCATTATTATTATTAATCAAGGATTAATATGCATATATATATATTTAAATCAGTTAAATCAAAATGTGTTTTTTAATGTTTTTATAATTTTCTATTGAAATAATTGATAATTGAAAACTGTAAAACTTACTGACATCAAAATGATGTAATATAATTATACACAGCTTTTTATTCTTAATGGATTTTCATTTGTGAAAGTTATTGTTTTTAATTTATCTTCGTGTGATCAAGTGTTTTCCAAGTTGTTTTACCTCGGAGTATATAATATTTTGGAGTATACAATATATATTATCTTAACCGATTATTACATCTTTAATTTGTGGTTTGAATAATTATTTTAATAGACATATTGGAAAGTGACATAATTTTACTGTTATCAGCATAACATAAAATTTATAAAACTATTTAAGGATTAAGAAATAACTGATGATTGAAAACTGCATAAACTTATTGACGTAAAAGTAATATAATGTGTACAGATTTTTATTTTTAATGGACTTTGAGTTTTGGAAGTTGTTGTTCTTACTTCCTTATTGATTCCTTTATCATCTGTAATCAAGAGTTTTTTAAAGTTGTTTTACCTCAGGATATAACATTGCAAGTTAAGAAATGACAATTTTTTTTTTTTTTTCCATATGTCATAGCATCGGCCGGGACGCGAACCCACACCCGTCTGCAACCAAATACTTGCTTGTAAGGCGGGTGCGATGACCTCTCGGCTAACAACGCTTGACTAATATTTTTAAAGACTACTTTTAAAGAAAAAAGTTTATTATTTTCTTACTGGAAAAAGACTGGATTTGTGTTAAAAAGAATTGTAAGAATTTTGATTGGAGTCAATTAACAATTTAGTATATTTTTTAATGACATGATGTATAAATACTATTAACATTTTTTTTCTTTGAAGTTTTTTTTTCATCATTGTCTTATATACATTGCTTAATATTTTCAATTTTATTATGGTTCGTTTCCCATTCTTTGTCTATTATGCCAATCTGTTATTTAAGGAAGGCAAAAATCTTTGAAATGTTTTGGGCCCTGTGGTTTGAAATATCACTTAGACTGTTTTAATTCTGTTAATAATAAGAATTGTAGTGGGTCTGTTTTTGTATATCATTATTGTAAAGTTTCTCTTAATAATGATACTGCCTTTTCTTTTCAATCATCTTTTTCAAATTCATCAATTTCTGATTCAGATTATCCCTCTGTGAATAATACTATAGCGAATCAGCTTATTCCTGATAAAAATAAAATTTCAGACATTATCTTTTCTCATAGTTGTTCTTTGATTATTTTTGATGCAACCCTGAGGATTAAGTGTTCTGGTCAATGTCAAAAATATTTTCATTTGTTTTGTACTAAGCTATCTAAATATGATGCTATTATTTTTTAAACAGTTGGTAATAGCTTTTTTAAATGTCAGGCTTGTAATGATAACTTCCAGTATAAAATTTTCAGATGTTAATAATGAACTTCTTAATGAATTGGTAATGATAATGACTCAACAAAGTCATTGGCCAATAAGTTCATGGGTTTAGATTTGAAGGACAATGAGTGTAACTTGTTTGAACCTATGGTCTCTGATAGTCACATTTCAAGTACTGATTATGATATATTTACTAAAGAAAACTCAGATTTGATGATAATGTCTTCTTGTAGTAATACATCAGTTCAGATTATTAAAGAAAATTCAAATGATTATAATGAATTAGATTATATTTCTAAAGCTAATACTAGATTATCAGATATTGTGAGGACAGATGCTACAAATAATGATTTTGCTAATTCTGATAATGGTTCTTTATCAGTACAAAGGAGAAAAGCTGATATTGCTGTAAATAGCTCTACTTTTGCTAATGTGCAGGATGAATTGATTTATGAGGCTAACAGTAATCTTCCTTATGCAGCTAATTCTACTATTACATCCACAGGAATGTTTGAATCTTTTTAAACCGCATGGATAAATGCCTTAATGATATCATTTCATATTATGAACATTTTATTTTAGAAGTTTTACAATCTTATTCTATATCACAAATTCACTCTCTGATTATTAAGATGTCTCAATTTTGTAATAAACCATTAAATTGTTCTTCTAATTTTAGCAAAGGTATTCAATGCTCTCTTCCTTCTGCCAAATCAACTTGTTTTTCCAAAGTGAGTTCAAATAAAACCAGGATATTTTACAATAAAAAAGTTCATAATATATATAATGAAAACCATGATACTGGTAATAATATTAGTTTATATGGTAACAAGACTTATAATAATATAAAAAGTGCTGTAAATAATTATATTAGTTCAGAGACTCAATCATTTGTTAAGAAAAATAAAACTTATTATGAGACTGGAATAAAAGATCCAACTTCTCATATAAATCATAGAGTTGTTCTACTATGCAAAAAAATACATTAAAACAAAAAATGATTTTATGGATAAAACATAAATTTATCACAACAGGGGAAATTGTAATGTGTCTTATAAATGGTGGCTTTCTGTTTCATCACTATATTCTTCTAACACCTCTTCTCCTTTTCAGCAATTTTCTAATAGAAAATTATCAATTAAGCAGCTTAGCAAAGAGGATAGTTTACACCATAATTTTAGACTAAATTCAAATAAATTTTATAATAAAAAATTTAGTAATTATTCTTCTAAATTTAGACAAAATATTTCTAAAAATAATGATGAACTTAACTTTAAAGGTCCAATTTCTTATAGATGTCCTAATAAGAGTAACTGTTCATTATTAATTAAGGATAATGATAAATATTATAAATATTTGATTTCAAATATGGCAGTAGGTGTTAAATCTACTGATATAAAGAGAATTTTTGGAAAACAAACTTCAGGTTAAAGTCATATGTATTAGGATTAATATGTTTAAGGCTAATACTAGTAGTTTCTTTTGTTTCAATTTTCAAACATAAGCATTGGAAGTTTATTTTGAATCATTTATGGCCTTGCAGTACTGCATTAAAAAAATTTTATGGCTCATTGGCCAGTTCATTAATACTTTCTGGTTATTTTTTTTGATCATTCTTACTTAACACTTTTTTTCTTGGATATTATTTATTTTATATTTTTTGATATTATTATTTGGACTTTATTGTTTTTACATAAACATTCATGGGATGAGAGCCAAGACTGCAAAAATTAAGCAATTCTTCAATACTGAAAAATTTGATATTGTTTTTATTTTAGAAACATGGCTTATTCAACACATTTAAGATGATATTTTT
Organism: Epiperipatus broadwayi; assembly: GCA_028023455.1. Classification (NCBI taxonomy): domain Eukaryota; kingdom Metazoa; phylum Onychophora; class Udeonychophora; order Euonychophora; family Peripatidae; genus Epiperipatus; species Epiperipatus broadwayi. Next base: position 757,683 of record JAQFVV010012544.1, read on the forward strand.
ATGGACAGTAGATATAAAGTACTTCAAACATAGATCTTCTGATGTTGCTTCCAATGTGGAGGTATGCTCATTGCCTTTAAGTGTAATTTTATACTTAAGTATAGTCCTATTTCATCATCATCTTGTGAGGCTACATGGTATGACATATGTTTGGAAAATAGTGTCAAATTTCTTTTGGGTACTATCTACATAAAGCTAACATGATCCTTTTTAAAGTTTAATAAGTTTCTTTGGATTTTTGAAGACTTTTTAATCAAATACAAATCATATATAGTTATTACTGGTGATTTTAATATTCATGATTTATATTCAGGTAATACTATCATAGATTCAGTCTCATTTTCACTTAAAGCATTGAGAATGATTCAGTTTTGCAATTTGTTAAATCTAAAACAATTTAATCTACATGCCAATTTTAATGATCACATGTTGGATTATATTCTTAGTAATTTTCCTACAGTTGAATGTTTAACTACTTTTTCTTTTTGCATTGATTTGCATCATCCTCCCTTAGAATTTTATATTAATATTAAATTTAATAGTCTTTTTCCCTTTAAAACTATGAAAAGAAACTGCAAAAAGGAAAATTATTTGTATCTTTGTTTACAATTATCTAACTTTAACTGGAAAAATTTGTATTCTTCTTCAGAAGTAGGTTTCTGTATGAAGTTTTTTGAACAATCATTTAGAGAACTAATTGTCAAATACATTACTAAAAAAAATTTTTAACTAACCATTTTCCTGCCTGTTTTCAGTCTTTTTTAACGAAATTATTAAAAGGAAATCATTTCACCATCCTAAATATTGGAGAGCTAAAAATTATTATAACAATTTTGTTAATTATAGAAGATTGTCAAAGGTTATATATCATAAAGATTTTCAAAAATTTATACAAAATACTGAAAGTCAAATTTCTGATAATCCTTTGCAATTTTGGTTTCTAGTCAAGGATTTAGGTATTACAAAAAAAAATTACAGAGTAATAATTCAAATCTAGTTGCAGATGATTTTTCTCATTATTTCTCAAATCTTTTTGAACAATCTAAATCTTTTACTAACTTAACTGAAAATAATGATCTAATTGAAGAAAGGATAGCATTTAATTCATTTATTGAATCTGATATTATTTTTGCTATTAAGCAACTTAAATTACATTCTAGTGTGGGCAATAGTCCAGTTTTTATTTATAAAGAATGTGTTGAATACATTGCTTTTTCTCTTTTGCATATTTTAAATTACTCTTTAGGAAATGGTACTTTTCCTACATCCCTTAAAATTGCTAAAGTTGTATCTATTTTTAAAAAAAGATCTAGAGATTTGATAAGTGACTATAGTAGACCTATTTCAGTTCGAAGAACTGTTGCTCAAATATTTGAAAGAGCTTTATATAATAAAATTATCTTGAACGTCAATAAAGTTTTGGCACCAGAGCAGTATGGCTTTTGCCTAATAGGTCCATTGAAATAAATTTGCTATTTTTGATCACATTTCCAATTCAATTGAGGATCAATCTAAATTGGCTGTTATTTATTTTGATATGCCCAAGGCTTTTGATAGAGTTAATCAAAAAATTCTTCTTCAAAAGCTATGTAGATTAGGTTTTTCCAAATTATTACTTAATTGGTTTGACTCTTTTCTTAAAAATAGAATGTCTTGTGTGAAGTTTAACAATAAATTGTCATTACCATATTATTGCTTCACTGGTGTGCCTAAAGGTAGTGTTCTTGCACCATTATTATTTAATATATACACTGATGACCTAAAAAATTACATTAAATTTTTACATCTTCTATGTTATGCAGATGATTGCAAAAAATTTAGGCATATTTATTCTATTAATGATGGTTTTTTTACTTCAAAGTGATATAGATAATTTAATTGATGTGAATGTAATTATATAAATATAAATATGGATAAGTGCTCCATTGTCTCTTACTCTAGAAAATCTGAAATCTTAAGGGTTTCCTACTATATTTGTGATTTTAAAATCATAGCAAATGATCATCAAAGAGATCTAGGATTAGTATTTTCCAATAATATGTCTTTTTATAACCACATTAATTTTATGATGAGTAAATCTTTTAAAATTGTAGGAGCTATTTACAGACATGAAAAAGCATTTAATAAATTTACAAAAATTAAACTTTTTATATCCTTAGTACTTCCCATCTTGGAATATGATTCATTTATATGGAATCCTCATAACAAGACAGATATCATAAAAATTCAGTATGTTTTGACAAATTTTTAAAAATTAAATAGCTTAAATAATGAACACAAATTCTGAGACGAAAACAAGAGATCTTAAATTTTTTCAAAAATTTATTTCCTAGAATGTTTCTGCATCTAATTTGCTTTTTAGATTAAATATCAAGAAACAGAATTACAACACTCATACTTACAATATTTTTTACTTAAAATTTGTAAATCTGATATACATCTTTATCCTGCTTAGCTATTGGCTACTTAGAAATATTTTACAATAGCGATCATCATCAATTTGTATCCACTACTTCGATGTACAATCGATTATTTGCTACAACAATTGGGAAAAATTTTTTAAAAAATTTTTTTGGCAGCCATCTTGAATTTTGCATCACTGATGACATCAGAGAATAGATATTTTAAATACCTTTTACCCAAAAGCCAAAAGTACATTACTGTAATATATATACAGGTATACATATACTTTGCTGTAATTGTATAGCATATACAATGTTTTATTCATAAAGCACAATGTTAGTGCTGTATTCAGTATTTTGATTGTAAAACATATAAATTTAAATATATAACAGAATGTTAAATGTCTTTAGAAAAATTAAACTTTATTTAAATATAATGTATAGTACTTGGATTATTTAAATAAAGTTTAATTTTTCTAGACATTCAACACTTATATTAAATGATGGAAACAGTATAACTAAAATACCATCATCACAAACTTTCAGGAAAACACTAAATACTAATATTAAATTGTGGGAGTGTGTTCCTTCATTACATACACACAGGTGGTTTCAAATCAAAAGAAAAACATTTTAAAATGAGAATGTTGAATTAAAAAAAAAATTAAAAAGAAAAATAGAATGCATTTAAAATAAGTGTTAATGAATAATTTTTCTACACGAGTGGGGGGGTGGGGGGCACTATTACATTAGTAAAAATATACAGTAAGAAAAATAAACTTAATGGATGTTTTAGAAAATTAGAACTTTTTTTTTTCTTTTAAAATAAGTTGATTTTTTCCCCTAAAGTTGACTGATTTACGATATGCATTAAGCTTTTTGTTACTCGGGAGTACAGTAATAAGTCTTTATGTTCAATTAAATAATTTATAATTAATCATTGTTTTTTAATTTGAATAATTTCACATAAGTAATAAACATAAATGTACTGTAATACAAAATTTAAAAAAATGCACTTCAGTATGGATTTTTTTTTCATTATCATGAAAAACTTCTGTGGAAGAATATAAAAACTCTTAAATTCAAATTTAGTTTCACTTTCTCTTTCTTTTTGCTGTACTGTAATTTTTAAACTGAAAATATGCATTTTTTCCTAATGATATAAAACTTTTTTTAGATACTGTATTTAGTCATCATTGCCATCAAAAAATCACAAAAATCTTTGAGCTTAGAAACTAATGTGGATATTTTACATCGATTGGAACTAGACCCTCATTATAAATACATATTCTGTATATGATATTCTTGCTTAATGATGAGTTTTGGAGGACCAATTGCCATTGCTAAGCAGGGTAAAGGTATATTAACATTTTTCCCTTTATTTCGTTTACCTAGAACTTAAAACAAAGATTTTGCTAATAAATATATTTTTAATTTAGATTTTAAACAATTCACTAAAGTCATCTTAATAAAATATTAACCTTAATTTCATTTGATATATTTACCTTTTTACTTATTTGTTCATTTTATTGTTTTTCTATTTTATTGTTATTCTTTTTTTTATGCTTATTTAGATTTGTATATAATAATTAACTTACTGTGCAATCTATAATTGGCTAAATGCTGTTGATATGTACATAAAATAATAAAGGAATTATTATTATTATCATCATCATTATTATTGTTATTATTATTATTATTATTATTATTATTATTATTATTATTATTATTATTATTATTATTATTATTATTATTATTATTATTATTATTATTATTATTATTATTATTATTATTATTATTATTATTATTATTATTATATTTCAAAAGGCACTTTATTAACTCAAAGAAACTTTACATTGTTTGCATGTTTTACATTGTGTTACATTGAATTATTTACATATATTAATTTGCTCCAGAAATGGATGTTTCAATTGAAAAAACATTGTCCATTATTAGTTAGTTCAAGCGAGAACATACTTCCTTGTCTTTATGTTGTGTGCAGTTTCTTCCAATTATAAACTACTGTAATTGTGCATGGTCCAATTTTAATTGATTGCTCATTATTTCTTGCATATCACTATAGTTCATTATAATGTCTCTCTTTTTATTTAAATTGATAAAATGTTTGTGAATTTCGCTGATATTGGTTTAACTGAGTGTGTAATATACTTACAACATTGATGGCTGTTTTAACAGAGACCAAGTTGCTTCATATAAAAGTGGACAGGTAATTAGCCTATCTCTATTTTGAATGCATGCTAATTTGTTTTTAAATGTAGATGGGTGGCATCTGGTTTTTTTCCAATCAAGAAAGTGCATCTGGTGCACCAGAATGCATATAATATGAATGTGGCCACTCTAATGCTGGGTATTGATCTCTCCCGGAAAGCACCAAGTATTTGATTAATCATGATACCAGGCTTTCTGTATGCATTACACATAATCTGTCTTGTTTGGTTTAGAGCCAAACACTGGTATATAAGGTGGTGTAGTGTCTCCTCTGCTCGGTGACACAGTCCACAGAAGGGATCAATGGATAGATATAGTCTTTTATGATATAGAAAATGTGTTGTTGGCATCGCAACTAGATTCATTTTGATTATGAAGTCAAAATATTTGGGCTCAAGCGCCCATTTTTTAAATTCCTTGAGCAATTTTTTGTTGTTAATTTCTAACATAGGAGGGGAATCACTCACATCAGTTTGAGTGTTAACTAAATCATAAATTTCCCAGTATGAATATTTATTTAGAAACTGATCTGGATTATGTACAGTGGTTTTGTATTGATAGATAATGGTAGCAAAGAATAATTCTTTTGGAGGTGGCCTATCTGTTGGAGTGACCTCGACCAAGTGTTTAAGTCTAGGGAATTTTGCAATTGTGGTGACTATTGGGTTTCTCAGCTTTTGTAATTGGAAGATGTTAATGCTATGCAAGCCAAAACCATTTTTGATAAGGGGTTTGTTGAGTTTTTTAGATGAGTCGCTACAGTTTTTTAGAGTTAGTATTATATATGGTTTTAATTTTGCATAAATCTTTTGAAAAAAACAACACATAATAAACTATTTTTGTTGTAATAAGATTAATTAGCGTACTTTATTATTATTATTATTATTATTATTATTATTATTATTATTATTATTATTATTATTATTATTATTATTATTATTATTATTATTATTATTATTATTATTATTATTATTATTATTATTATTATTATTATTATTATTATTATTATTATTATTATTATTATTATTATTATTATTATTATTATTATTATTATTATTATTATTATTATTATTATTATTATTATTATTATTATTATTATTATTATTATTATTATTATTATTATTATTATTATTATTATTATTATTATTATTATTATTATTATTATTATTATTATTATTATTATTATTATTATTATTATTATTATTATTATTATTATTATTATTATTATTATTATTATTATTATTATTATTATTATTATTATTATTATTATTATTATAAGACTTTGTAAATATTCAAAAATTTTATAAATCAATGGAGACACATGAATCAATATCTTTGGTGTAACATTATAAAATTTATTATTTACATTTATCTCTGAACTTATATTATAAAATATATTTGTATATCTGTAGATCTATTTTATATTATTTTAATAAAATAATACTTTTATTCATCAAATTTTTAAAACTATAGAGAACAAAATTTTTATTAAACCAGTAAAAATAAATTATTTATTAAACAACTAGATGAAGTTATATTTTCGTGAATACTATTTACTATAAATTAATTAATATATAAAAAATGATTTAATTTAAAATTCAATTTAAAAGCTTTAAAAATGGTTTGTTTTATATTTTTTGTATTTACTTAAAGGATTAGCTTCAAAATAATGACTTAGATTTCTTTTTTCTTCAATGCTGATTTTTCATTTAATAATAAAAAAAAAATTTTTAAACTTCAAATGGCACATGTCAACTCTATCTTTGCTTGTGTATTCTTAAGATTAAAATACTGTGAAGGAAAATAGTTTCAGTTAAGTGAAAAATAAAACAATTATTTTTTACTACTATTATTATTTTAATAAAAGTAACTTTTGCTTAAACTATTAGAGTAAATAAAACAACTTATATATATATCAACATACTGTATATTTTTGATTATTTAAAATTCACGTTACCATTTTTTTATCATGTTGATTCAGAAAACATTTCCACATTAATGGTACTAACAAAATCATCAATCTATACACCTTAATTAATATATATGTATAATAATAAAAAATAAATTCACATTTAAATTTATTTATGTTTCAGTAATACTTTATTATTTCTAATATCAAACCAATCATAATAGATTTATAATGTTGTTCTGATTATCTTGCTTTTTCTATTTGAAGATCTGTTGAGTATGTTGTGTTATAAATGCAAGATGGCATGAACATTAAAATCTTTAGACAATGGTTAGCTGATTGCTTTCCCTATTTCCCTTCTTTTTTTTCTTTTATTGTTAGTTTGGCATATTGTACAATGCCCAGGTCTCTTCAAATGTTTTTGATGATACCAGGAGTTGATCTCTCTTCTGGATTTTTATCATTGTTTTTAAAAAAAAATTGTTTTATAGGAGATTGTGGGTGTTCCATGATTAATTTACAATGCATAGTCCAAATGACATAGTTCAAAAATATTGATAGATGTATTATTGGATATGTTTTTGTATTGATACTGTCCTTCAGAGATGAGATCAGTTTGAAATCTATCTTGGTGTTGGAGAATATGATTTCTCAGATCACTCTGAATTCAGTACACTGTGAGAAGAGGTAATCCAATGTCTCATCACCATTCATGCATATGCTGCAGGTTGGGTCAATGTTTTGGTAACCACATTTGTAAAGGAGGAAGTGATTTGTAGGTACTCTGTTAACATTGTACTTGATGAGGAAATCTAGGTATATGGTCTCTAGACTCCATCTCTTAAAGTTGGTTACCAGTTTCTGATTATTATAGTAAAGTGTGCTGATTATGGGATGTGAGATTGAGTGGAAGATTGTGTACACCTGTCACAATGAGATTTTAAAATTGAATGTGGTGTGCATTGTTGGGCAATGCTGTTGACAAGACTTGTGAGAATGGTGATCCATGTTTATTTGCATGGCAGGGGTCATTTGTTGGGTGTTACTTTTTGAAGCAGGGATTTTTGGAAAATGGTGTTATAGCCATATGATGTTATCAAGTTATATATCACAGTGTGAGTTTTTGGTAAATCAATGCCTGAATGGAGTGAAAAGCAAGACCATTCAGCTTTCTTGGTCATTGAATGCCTTTGAGGCTGATCACAACCATTTTACCTCTCCAGAAAAGCCTGGAGCATAATCCATTTATTCTATTTATGAAGCTCTTGTTGATTTTGACAAATAAAAGTTTTATTCCTAACAAATAAATTTTTACAATAAAAACAAATGGTTCTAATTTCCTCTCTCTTCTTTCTTTAAATAATTCTCCAGCATACTTATTATATAAAATTATAATTAACAGTTATTGTTAACCCAGGTCATTTTATTTTTTTTTAAATTTGGAAAACTTTGCACAGCTTTGAAATTTTTCATAAATGCAATTAAAAACAGGAAGCATATCGATTGTATTTTTGATGCATGTACTATAAACTTAAGTAGTTTGTGAATAAAAGATAATCACTTAGCCACACCTTTATATTAGCTTCTGATTGTTAACTATCTTCATTAAGAAGCAATATTTACCTTGGCATCAAGAAGCTTTAGGAAATTATATACTATGCTCCATAGATATGAACCGTCCAGTTACACTATCCGGCAGAATTCAAAACTGCCTTGCCCACTTGAAAGAACAAGAACTACAAGACATCCTTATTAATTATGGTTCAGTTAGCAAATTTAAACACCTATTAAACCCTCACTTCGAAGATCAAATCCTGTCCAATACAGTTATCTTCACACTTACATTAAAGAAAAACATTATACCCACTGACATACCCACCATTATTACTGCAAGAGGCTCTCCTATGGTTTTGACCTTCAGGGGAGTACAGCCACAATGTTTCTTCTGCCTTCAAAGAACATACCTCATTAAAGATTGTGCAGCAAGAATATGCACACACTGTGCTATTAAAAAGAATAAAGTTCACAGTTGTCCTGGTAGACCTATTAATACGGCTATCACATCCTTAAATAGATGATCACCACATGGGACTAATTCGAACAGCAACCTCACAAACCCAGACAATCGGATTCAAATAAATCCTCCAACAAACCCTTTCACATCTAAACCTATCTCTCAAAATGAAAATCTTCAAGAAAGAACAAACACCAACCTCTACACTAATAGTAGTGAATCAGAGAACCAAGCAATAACATATACTGCTACTAAACCAATCTCTCAAACTAATAATACTCAAGATCATACATACGATACATATTATACTAATCACCGAGAAACAATGCTAGGTCAAACTCTTTCTACAAAAGAAGACAATATGACCAAACCATCTAACGAGAGCAAGGAAAACCCAGGCGATAAAGAAAATACACTTAAAAAAATTTCAAAACAATTCATCTATAACAACTCCCATCCAGCTTAAAACCAATGATACATCCTCATTCAGGCCAGCTAAGTCTAACAAAACTAAACAAAGTGATCCACAAATTGTCCTCAATTCTTCAATGCCTGCAATAATTAACCATCCAGATGAAAAGACTTATCAAATACTCAACCTGAAAGTCAGCATAATTAATGTTTCACAACAGTTACAGCAAACCGAAAATGACTCAGGTCTAAAATTTAAACCAAATTCTTATAACAATAAAAAAACACTTTCATCAAAAGAACAGGAAAAAGAAAACAACACTATTAAACTTAAAAACCCCCAAAAAACCGACACAACAAATACCCAAAATACAAATAAGAAAATTAAAAGAAAATCAATTCGCTCAGATAAGTCAAGCTCTGATGATGACAGCTCCCATCCGATACATTATTCACCACCACCCTCTAGCAAACAAATTTCAGATATATCCAGCACAAAGCTTCACAAATCCATATAAAAAAAAAGAGGAAAACCATGGATCCTATAACCATCGATACCATTGATCCATCTGATGAATCTCAGACAGATTACACTACTTCATCAGACACCGAAGACTTCATGGATGCATTTCCTCAACCAACAAATATATCACCAATCCATCCAAAAGTTCAATCACAAGACTCTGATTGCCAAAAACATCAGAACTCATTAATATGGAGATGTACCACATTGACTTGGTACACTTTGCTGAGGACGGTTTGGACTAATATATCATGTTCTGCAAAATTTCTGGCATTAACATTCACGGCATCAACTCAATTGATAGAGTTTTGCTATTAAAAACTGGCTCTTGCTCTGCTCCCCTCATATACTTCTTATGGGTGAAACTAAATATCACCATAAGACTGATCATAAAATACTATCTCTTCTCTCAGCTCTCGGATTTACTAGATTTTCCATAGGCCATTCTGCTTCAGGTGGAGTCGGTATTCTTCTCAGTAAGTCAACACCACCAAACAGTTTTAGCATTATATTCCTAGATGCCAATATTATTATCATAGAAATTGACTATTGGGGTTATCCGATCATTATAGCTTATATATATATACAGCCAAAGACACCTCTCAATATCTAAAAATAATCCATATCCTAAATGCCATCAACGCTAACAGAGCCTCCCCTGCTATTCTTCTGGGAGACTTTAACACCACATACAATGACTTCAACAAGAGATTCTTGCATCTAATAAATCACAGATTAATGTGTGGAGAGGGTTTCTTCCCTCCTGAAGCCTACTTTTTCTATACTAAAACTAAAAAGTCCCTGATTGATTTGGTTTACTACACCCCAGACCTCCATTTCAACCTTGATGCAGCCTTGGCCCCTGTTGCTTTCTCTGATCATATGGCTCTAATCTTACAACTTACATCTATTTCAATCCCTACACCTATTGATGGACCTGGTAAAACCATGAGCATGATCACCCAATCAAATATGACCGAAGCGATAGTGTCTGAGGCATACATCCTTTTCCAGAAAATAAACATCCTTTCCCTTCCTGCTGAGGAGGGCTGGTTTTCCTTCATTGGAATACTACAGTCCATATTAAATCACCACACCAGGAAAATCAAAGGACCTAATGGTTTTCTAAATGACCTAACAGACATTAATATACAACTTCAAGCATCACAGCAAAATTTCACAAATACAGAAAAAATTTATATTCCTTAAAAATCTCTACAAAATCAAGCAAAAGTCCCTTGCAGAATATATATCCATCAGAAGAGCCAAATGTTTCTTACCACAACAATACTGCTGGATGAGAGATGTACAATAAAAACAAATCACTCCCTTATCCATTAATACTAATGGAACCAATCTTATTGGCTTTCCAATGATGCAGCACATCAGCAAATAATTCTGCCAATTAATGCAAAAAGATGGAGCTCCTCCTATAAACAGCTGGTTGGATGCTGGTGACCCCGGCGAACATGGCATCATGGAAATCCAAATCAAAAAGAAGATAACATCTCTCCCTGATGGCGTTCATCCTGGCCTACATGGCATCCCAAATTTCCTTCTCAAACACCTCAGTCAATTCACTGTGCCTATTATTAAAAAAATGATTGATCACCTAGCCTCCGGCAACAGAAACATAACAGATCTTTACCCAGTGGCACTCGTGCCTTTTATTAAAAAAGCAAAACCACTAAACGACATTAACAGTATCCGGCCAATTTCCATGACCCCATTGCTTATCAAGATAATTGTGTCAGTCATTAAAGATCAAATCCAAACTCAAATTCTTAGCCATATCTCATCAAACCAATACAGAAAAAATGGATCATCAACCTCGCATGCTATGTTCAATGTAACTGCACTGTTCAATTACATCAGAGGACATCGTAAATCAAAACCTATTGCTGTCCAGCTGGATGTTGTGGCAGCATTTGATTCAGTCCAGATAAACATCCTCCTGGATATTCTGTTGGAATGTGACATTCCAGCCGAGATTGTACAGATGGTCAGCAATCTGCTCAACAACAGAGAGATTTTTCTCTCTCTTGATGGCAAGATCACACCAGGCTTCAAGCCATACAAGTCGATCCCTTAAGGATCTCCACTCAGTGCTCTTTTCTTCACAGCATACATCAACCCTCTTCTGACGGATATAGAAAAAAACCTCCCTGGAATTTTCCTTCCCTCTCTCAATAAAAACTTCAATGTATTTGCATATATAGATGACATCATGGTTGTGCTTCCCACCATTAAATACCTTCCCCATCTCATGAACATATTAAACAGAAATACAGTGAAACTTGGCCTACAAATAAATTTTAACAAATCTTCCATCTGGAAGATAATGTCTGGTAAACAAATTAACTCTCCCTTTTCTGCAAAACCCCAAAGATACCTAGGTTTCCCAATCTACAAAACTCCAACTGCAATGGCAAGAGAGATTCAAGATGCAATCCTCCATTCAACTGAAGCCATCACCACTTCACTCTGTAGAGTATACCTTTCATTATATGGAAAGGTTGGCCTCCTCAACATGATTATAATGCCAAAAATCTCATATTATCTTCCATTCGTTAAAGTGTCTAAACAGTTTCAAAATAAAATTAACTGATTATGCATCAAACTTCTCTGGAGAGGAAGGACAGTTGCTATTAGCTTGCGAGGTATCCAATGACCATGCAGGTTCAATGGACTGTCATTCCACTCAATACAAGCAATCATTTTACAGAAAACCCACAACACTCTACATAATCTGATCCTCTCCTGTGGATACTCTAACATTATTAAAAAAATTACACCGACAAATCATCCTCCACCCTCTTCCAGTTCATGGATAGCATTTCTAATAGAACACCTACAACTTTATAACCCGATAATGCCCTTTAACCTTAACCAAAAAATCACCTTATGGGAAGCATACAATATAATCAACTAAAATCAACAACCCATTAAAACCAGCCTAAAGGTAACCAACCAAAGACTCATTACACACTTCAAAAGATGGAGTCTGGAATCCAAATTCCTTGACTTCATCATTAAAATAAATCTTAATGCACTACCCACGAATTGGTTTCTTTATCACCTAAGAGGTTTTACCAGCATTGACCCTATATGTGGTCTCTGTGCTTGTGAAGATGAAACCATAGACCATATTATACACCAGTGCCCAAGACTTAAAACTCTGAAAGATATAATTACAATCAATTCCAACATAAGACCTGATATGATTTTCTCACTTAAAAATGTCATTCATAATGGATTTTTTTCAATAATAAGGCTTTCTACCTTTGTCCTTTATTCCATATATCCCGGATAGTGAGATGTAAAAGTCTCTTGGAATTACCCCTGCTACAAATCATACCATTGTTTTATCAAACGCTCAAAAAAATCAAGAAACGTGACCAGCTCTTTGCCTCCAGTAAAGTCTTTGATGACACCTGGTCTTTAACTGCTCTTTCCTTTTTCTGATTATCAATTCCTACCTACCCAGCATTATAGAATAGTCAATTATAAAAGAAAATATTCATGTTTATATTAAAAATGCTAATACCATTAAATAGAACATTATATAATCATATTATTGTACAATTTATTCATTGATTTATCCTTTAATAGTATGTAATCACTATTTATTGTTAATAAAATTTTTATTGAAATGAAGAAGCTAGGTTTATATTTTTATTATCCAAGCTAATCTCTGATATTTTAAAAACCCTGAGGGTTTTAATCAATGCCAACTTGCTTATATAGAGAAGAGGCAAGAGAGATTGATTTATATAGTTTGGGAATATTGAGTAAAGTGATGTGGTCTTGTTGCTTCAATCATTCATTCTTAATAACTTCTACACATTTGAATGAGGATATTATAGTATATTGGTCAAAGCCAAGAAAATTGAGAAGCCATTGTTTTATGATTTTAGCTGCTTTATAATAATATGTGTCTCCAAATTCAAAAATTAGGCACAAAGGGTGACCATCTTTATATAACTTTATGTTCACCAATAATATAGGAAGGTAGTGGCTGATAGATAAATATTAAAGTATTTCTGTTTTGAGAATGCATTGTAATAGTTGAAAGTTAGCTAAGTACATGTTGTTTAAAAAATAAAAATAAAAACAAAGCTTTTCTCTATATGGTTTTTATATATTTATGATTACAACAGTCTGAGTTAAAGCTTATACTTTTATAATTATATATTTATCTAAAGTTATTATCTCAGATAATAAAAAAAGTAAAAGTGATTGTGATATATGGGAGAGCAAATTATGTTTTTTATTGAAAACAATCAATAGCTATAAACTAATCTGGAGATACATATATAACACAATCATATGATAACAATTGATTAGCTTGCAAAAATTGTTTGTGGAATAGATTTAAAAGAGTGAATACTTATATTTTTTTTTATTAAATGACCATAATTTGAAAATATCTTAAGCTTCCTTTAGTTCTTGATGAGATTATTTCTATTCCAATTCTTCTATACCAATATCAGAGTTACCATTTGCAAATAAAAACTGAATTTACTATATTAATTCAGTTAAATAGTTTGTTGGTATTACAGCAATGACTTACAAACTCCATTTAATTACATTTATATATTAATTTAATAACAGACAACATTCCAGTCTGTATTTCATCATATATTCTCCACAAACTAAAATATTTATGATCAACATAAAAGCAGAACTTGATGTATAGCTAGATATAATGATAATGTATTTTCATAAAAATAGACACTATGATGGGGTAATTAAGTAGCCTATATATGCTGTTGCTGAGTAATCCAAAATGTATCCTATTTAACCTTCATTATGGTCATCTCAAGATCTATGAAATCTATCTCCCTAAGAAAATACCTCCTTGAAAATTTAATTTGACAGCTTAAAGAAAAAGTAACCTGAAATATGTATTAAGAGGAACCATGCAAAGAAATTAAGTTTTTTATGGAAAAACAAGAAAAAAACAATAATTAATTAATTGTTTCTTGTGTGAAAACACTTACTGATATTGACCTTTGAATTAAAAATCATAGCCTATATAGTTGCACCTCAAATATTTGAAATATTGAGTGAAAAGATTAAGTTTACTTCCTAACCAAGTTTAAGAACTTTTTATCTTTTTGCTATTACATTTCATCGTAGTTATTTTTTTTTCATTATTTTAATAATATTTTTATGCGCTTTTTAAAAAGTAACTTTTTTTTTTTATTAATAAAGAGCAAAATTTTAAATTAGAAATTTGAAGAGAAGAGAAAGAAGAAAATCTTACTCTTGTTTTACCCATAATTTATTGTACCTAAAAATGATTTGACATAAGAATTTTATATGTATATTGTTTAATTAATTAAAACTTATAAAATGTAAATACAGAAGTTAATTAAAACATTTGAAAATGAGGTCGTAATTTACTTTAAGGTTTAATATTTTAATTCCTGAGATAAATGTTGACTTATACTAACAGTGTTTTATTAAGCATTATATCATTTAATTTGAAAATTTTTATTTTCTGCTGAAATTAAGTACTCTTAATTAATAATTTATTAAATTATCTATTTTTGTTAAGTTTAAAATTATCTTCATTTTTATTCTTTATTCTATTCTATATCTGGTTTACACATTTTTAATAGATGTCTGTGGAAAATAAACATCAATTTATATGATTGCTTATATATAGTACGATCATCTAGTTATGTGAAAAATTATGATCTAATTACAAAAGTTGTGAGCGATCCTCTGATGACATCATCAATTATAAATTCAAATCATCATCACCACATCAGTACTTTTTTCAGAATTTTAGAGAAATAGTTATCTAATTTTACTTTTAAGATATATATTTATAAAATAGTATATTTTTACTAGGCATATCAAAATAGAGTCAAATACCAGTCAAATGTATAATTTTTTAAATTATTGTGATTAGCAATTTTGTTCAATCTTTGTCATTTGAATGCCTCAATATAGTGTTTTATTAAAATACATGACAATGAAATAATATTATAAATATATTCACTGTCTCTATTTTTTCTTAGTACCATTATGTTTAAAAATATCAATGAACAGCCATATAAAATTATTTGCAAGTGATCATATTTATTACCTTCATAAACCTTTACAATCCAATCGTTTTATATGGTGGCTCACTAATATGCCATAATTTAATTTGGTTAACTAATTATTAAATCAATACTATCCCATATTATTATATTTAGCCATGAGTAAAATTTATACCTTAAAAAAATGCTATACTGTTTTGAGATTTAAAGCTGCATTGATAATAAGATAATCTTTAAGAAAATCAAATATAGGAAGGAATAGAGGAAAAGTCTGGAAACATCTAAATTGATTGGGATAATTGGTACATATATGAGAATATAATTAAAAATTAACATAACAGCAGATTTCTTAAAACAGAAAAGAATTGAATAAACAAATGATCAGCAAAGCAAAACTGATAAAATAAAACAATAAATAATAAAGCAAGTAATATAGAGCAATGGGTAATACAATAACTGTAAACAGTCAATAAAAATAGCATAAATAATAGAATGAGAATGAGTAACACAACCATATAAAGAATGAAAAGAGTACAAGACATCATACAAATGAGTAGAAAATGGGATGACAATGATGAAACTTTTATGAAAAATGCTGTAGACAAATGTCAAAAATTGTAATAGAATTATGCTAGAAGTCCAGAGGGGAAATACAAAAATTATAAAAAAACTAAATTGATGTTAAAGTATACCAAGAGAATTAGGCTGAAAGTGATAAAAATTACTAAAAAGAGATAAAAGAAAATAAAAAGTTCATGCAAAAAATCATAAATTCTTATATAAATGTCAAAAGATTTTGCAAAAAGCACAATGGAGAAAATAATAAAAATTAATAAAAGGTCATGGAAAGAAATCAAATGGTTGGATAAAAAAATCAATGAGTTGTGCAAAAAGGATATAATAGTAAAAATGGTTGAACTGGATAAGGTAATGGAAACCATAGAAGATAGCAAAATCCAAGCTGTGGAAGCTGTTCAGACCTATATTAAAAAGTAAAGAAAATTTAATTTCTATTAAAGATTACAAAGAAGTGAAATTGCAAGAACAGGATTTGGGATACAAAAATTTAGAAAAATAGTGGTAGAAAAATCACTTAAAGAAATTTAAGAACAAACCAAGTAAATGATAAACACATGAAAATGAATTAGATATAGATGAAAAAAACTTAATGCTGATTTGAATCATGGTATGCTAAAATATAAAAAGAGACAATGATAAAAGAAGTTTATAAACATGCTACCACAGACATAGACTAAGAAAACAATTATAATGTGTACTAGGGCATTAATCAAATCTTAAAAATTAAGGATTTCCAAGGAGATATCTGTAAGACTTCTATGTTTACATTTTTTTTTCAGATAAAACAGCTAAGACAAAGTGCAATTTGCATATAAACGACTTTGAAGATTTATCTAAGGAATTGAGGAATTTTCTAATTAAGAAAGCAATTTTATGAAGAATATAAAGAGGTGATCATAAAACTTCTGAGAAAAAAAACAGAAAGATAAAATTCAATCTCAAGATATTCAGATGAGATTCTATGTAGTAAGTAAAAAAGCTACCCACAATTTTGTATGTAACCAGATTCTAAGTAAGAAAAACTAAACATGGACTCTATCTGAAGGCCAGATGAAAAAGATATTTCACTACAAACTACCAGCTAAAAATCAAGCAAATGGTTTTGGGCACTGATAAAAATATCATTAGCAAGTTGGCTGAACATTAATATGCAAATTCATTAAACAATGGTGAAAGCAATAAAATCAATTCACTTTTTAAAGTAAACCTCCTTATAAGCCCAGAGATAAATGCTTTAACATCAGTGATATAATTAGATTTCAACTCCTACTAATAAAACCAAAAAAAAGTCTGACTTGGGAAAATGAAAACAATATGAGGTAGACAACAATCCAAATTAAAGACAAAATATTTTTAATGGAATACCTAATGGATCACCATATTCAAGCACAAATACTGGAATAAAAAGACATATAGGTAAGACCAAAAACATACACAGCAGACTGTTCACTCCAGAGAAGAAATTAACTGTGACTTTTAGTATGATAAAATTCAGATTGTCCTGAATGAGAACAGTATCTCATTTAAAGTAATACCTGGGTTAATATAAGAATTGTTCATTATTCATATAATAATATATACAAAGAAAATAGTATTAAACACAGATATTTAAAGAGTATTTAAAGTTAACAAAAAAAAAGTTAGGTATTATTAGTTTGCAATGGAAAAAGAATGATCATGAAGGAGGATTTCTATCTAAATCAACAATTAAGTCCAGTAACCATGATGTTAGTCATAATCTGAATTTAAACTTCACCTTAAGAAAACATCCATAATGCATATAAATGGACCATTTAGTGGCATCACAATGTCATATTAAATAAATACCACATCTGAAAGATTGTAAATCTCTGTGTGACATCTGAGAAATATAATGAAATTCCCTTTCTATAGAACATAGTGATGATGTGTTTGTGGTCAGAGATAAAAAAACAATAAAGAGCCACCTAAATTTTTAAAAATTCTTTTGTAGATGAGAATAAAAAAGAGTTAATTGAAAGTTGAGGAAAAGATTGATGGGTGTGTGGCTATTTGGAGGGATTATTAGAAGTCTAAAATAGTTGTGATTTAAGAGACATTTCTCATATGTTTGTTCATTATATGGTGATGATTTTTTGTATAGATGGCCATGTAACAGTTTAGAAGTTTTATAATATCTCTGATAAGATATGCATCATTGATCAATACAAAAAGGTGTCCCCTTACCCAATATTAACTTGTCAAATGTAACAATTTTTATTGTATCCATCTATCCATGATTATTTTGTTGTATTCAGGTCAGATGAAAATCATTTTCAAATTTTAAAGATATATATATCAGCCTAATTCTGCAAAGATTTTGATGGACATTCTGAAGATTGAATTACGCATTAATCTCTTCCATCATTCAATAAATCCTGGTGGAGCAGCTAAAGAATGAGTATTTACTTTTTTAAAAAAAGGTAAAATATGAGGTGCTTCAATAAACAATTTCCTATTATCCAATGGTACGACTTAAAAGTAAATCAGTACTTATAATAAATCACTAAAATAATATTCAGAATTATACTACTTATTTTTAGAAATATAAATTAGAAAAAATATATTGGCAATTAAAAATACACCATTATAGTGAAAAGTTATTTTGTAATAATTATATTTATTATTAGTTTATTAACTTGAAAGTTTGTAATACAAGGATTTGATTTTAAAGAGAAAAAAGCCGAACTTAAATAATTTCAAAGTTATTTAAATAGTGATTAAATGTGCAAGAAATAAGTTTGAAATATTTAGTATTGACAAAAATTCACATTATGATTAGATAAATATGAATGTTACATAACAAAGTTTTTTTCATATTTGTTCATGATTATATTATAAGATGGGAGGATCCAGCAAGAAATAGTGGCCTATTAAATTTGCTCCTTGGACTCATGAATAAATTTATAGGCAACTAATTTTGTCTGCAGCTCAGAAAGCAGTGCAATGAAACATGGAAAGCTGGTTAATCCATAGTGAAACAACTAAAAGGTATTATTAACTGACTAACCCAAAAGTTATTGTAGCTATACCCCATTGCTATTGTCCCACACCTGTGAAATCTAACCATTTTATGTTCATCATCAACCTCAATCAAAAATAAATATAAAATCCCCCATAAAAAAAGAGAAGACCTCTGTGATCTTTAAAAAATAAAAATAATACCTGAATTAAGAAAAAAAATCTACAGAGAAATGAAGTCTGTGAAATAGCAATAACAAACATGAATTTAATCCCAAGAAACATTTTTGACAGTGTATACCCTTGTTAGTGAACAACCATGAATTCAAAGTTGTACATAAACCTACAATTGCAACTGAGAAATACTAAAATACTAGAAATAAAAAGAAAACTTCAATTCATTTTTCTAATCAAGTTTAATTTATATATATATATATATATATATATATATATATATATATATATATAATTATCTTTAGTTAAGTTTAAAAGTGTATCTTGGTTCATATCTATACTGTATTTAACTCTGTTATATTTTAATATTTTTGAGCATGCTTTAAAAATGTCCTTCATTTTTATTAATACGTATTTATATTAAGCAGAACCATAACGCTGCAATTTCATTGGAGTAAAAAGGGAAAAATCTCACTCTGGCTTCTACCCATAGTTCATTGCTTTATTTAACTATACCTAAAAGTGCCATATCATTATTGATTGTCTCTTGATCAGATGTAAGAATTTTACATGTATATTTTTTAGTTGATACATATCAAATGTAAATATAGAAGTTAGTTAGAACATTTGATAATAAGGTTGTAGTTTAGTTTCATGTTTAATATATTTTGATTCTGATCTTATAGAATTTTATTAAGGACAATTTATTTGGAAATCCTTATACTGTAATGAAAGTCATTGCTCTCATTTAATATTTCATTGAATTACAAATATTTATTTAAGTTTAAAGCCTAGTTGTTTAATATTCATTGCATTTCATGTAAGAGTATACATTTTTATTGGACATATGTTATAAGTAAATATCAATTTACATGTTCAGCAAATGGTAATTATAAACCATCTTTAATAAAACTAAAGTTATCACAAATTTTAAATTACAGTGACAAAATGAAATTCATGTGTAGTTATAGGTGTGCTCTGATATTCTAATCATCACATAATTTAAGTCATTATTATCACATTACTCTTTTGGATGGGCTTAAGAGAAATTTTTTGCAATTTGATTTTCAAAAAATTCACAACGCAGATTTATAATCATTCTTCATACTAATTAAAGATCATGTTACATAATCAATACTACTGATTATGATAAAACAAAAGGTTTTTAAAGTAGTCCAATTCATAAATATGGTAAAATAAAGCTATAGTGTTTATCAGAATTTCTGTTAGATTCTTCACTGAAATGGTCATGTTTTAATAATATTTCCACATATAAATTAATAGCATGATTTAGTAAACTTCCTCAGGTAAATTGTTTGCCTAAAATTCATAATCACTGTGTTACATTATTACTTACTTTTAATTCTAAAAATTAGGCATATCAAAATCTATCAACATTTTGTCTTCACACAGTCCTTTCTCAAAGATCATCATCACTTTGCAAAATTAATTAAAATGATAAAAATATAAAGAATTGATAGCAGAATCCAAATCTATCTTTTAAAAAAATATTGTCTATTTTTAGAAAAACATTAAATGAAAATAAGTTTTAAATCAGAACAACAGCTTCCTACTGATAATATTATGAATTTCTTAACATTTGCGCAAACAACAATCTACTTTTAAACATTTCAATAATATGATAGCTATGTGTTTATTTAAATCACTATTTTTCAGCAGCATTAACATGGAAGAATTTAAAACTATAGCCCTAAATACTATTCCATGTCTAACTAATGTTTAGCTTTAGTATGTCAATGATATATTTATTGCATTGCTATATGATGAAGCACTTTTCCAAATATTCAGAAAACACATTTATATATATTTCTTTAATTAAATTCGCAATAGAATTAGAACAAATACTGATATGTTTTTCCTAGATGTTTTTGTGACAAAATACTAATGATAAAATAAATTATGTTTTATAGAAAAGCCACACATACAGTACAATGTTTAAGATAAACTACTAATTAGGAAAGAAACAAAAATCCAATGATTTGGAAAAAGATCCCTATAAACAAATTCTTATGAAGAGTTCTTATTCATCAATTATCATCAGGTAAGTCTTAATCAGATAACCAAAAAGAAACATCAAAAGAAAAATTAGCTACAAAGACTGTAGTGTATTTATACCTATCAGGCATAACAGATTAATTGAAAAGTTGCTATCAATATAAAAGCAGAACAGTTTTTCAAAACCATAAAGTTTAATTCTAAAGCAAACAAATAAATGCATTTATAATATATCTGATGAATATGGAAAATCATATATCAATGAAATTAGATACATCATTAGAAATGCATTTAAAAAGTCTGAAATTGTAATTAGAGTAGAAAAAAGAATGCTTCTAAAGTATTATTCCATACAAGTAAAAAAAAAAAGGAAGGGAATGTTCTATTGGGGAAAGTATTGGGTAGAGAGAAAAAGTAAAAAGAAAATTTACGAAGCTATCACATCACAATGGCATAAAACAAGTCTTCATATGGGGATAATCTAGAATATTTGGATAAACCATAATATTTGGAAACTAGTCATCTTAGTTTTTCAAAAAATAGAGAAATAATAAGGGCACTTAAATATAAATACATTGGAGCAGTGTGGAACAGGTGTAGCTGTGATTATGTAAATCATTATCCTCAAAATAAACCACCATTTTTCCTGATTATAAAAAGTCAGCAAAATATAACCATTTGAAGTCATATATGTAATTATAATAATATGGTATTATACCAATAATCATCATCAATGATCTTTTTGTAACTATATTTAAAAATCAAAATGTATAATTTTAGGCTAATTATTATCTAACCAATACCAAACATAATGCATAATATAAAAGCAATAATACATATTTTATCTATGTGTACATAGTTGAGTGTTAAAATGATTACATAAAATAAACCAATCAAAAAAAATGGAGTGATCAATATATTAATGTTAAGTCCTTAATGCCCAAGACCATCATATATTAAGAGAATATTGGTTCTCAATAAAATATTATTATAAAACCCTATAACGTAAAGTGAATAGAATATAAAGATGACTTTTATAACTGTAGTAGTATTTAAATAATTGCAAAAAAATTATAGACATAAAATATATCAAATATCATTATAGTTAAGCTAGCCTTGGATTACAAGGATTCCAGAGACTGTGAACAAGAAAAAAATATGTATCACTGTGTAATAAGTTTTCTTTCATTATGTTCAGAATTAGTTTATATTAAAGCATGATTCTATGATGAAAAGCACATGGATAATTCATAGAATAGAAAAGAAATTCATAGAATAGAAAAGACATAACAAATAACATCAGAACTTATTTATTTATTTTTATAATACAATTTATTAACTAATACTGAAAATGAGAATGTCTCCATACAATTTTAACCATAATAAAGAGTTATTTCAACAAATCTATTAAAAAAAATTCAATATTTCAATTATTAATTTCTTTCAAGAAGTAGCATTTAGAAATTTAAAAGTGAATACATAACTTGTCTGACTATAGATTTTTTCTCTTTTTTTAAATTCATTTATGGTTACCTAATTGAATATCTTTTCTTGTAAATTGTGTAAGTTGTAGTTTAGTCAATATTATAGCTCTGACTTTTTTTTGTTATAGCTTTTTCAATGTTACATTCATCCATTTACCTTTTTCTACTTTTTTTTAGCCCTAGGTTTCCAGTTTAACAATTATTTTTATTTTACATTAACATAAAACAGCCATAATTTTGGCTGAAGCAATGCATAAGACTTGTCAAAGTTTATTTCAAGTAATTTCTTTCTCTTATATTCTTATGCATATGACTGAATTAATGATAATCAGTTTTTAATAAGGATTTAACATGTTGTTTTAGTATCCATAAGGTTATCTAGCTTTGCCAACATCACTTTTTAAAGTAAAAGTGATATTTATTGAGTACCATATTTCCAATATGAACTTCCAACTGCTGTACTCATCACTACTGAACTCTCTGAATTCTACTTCCCATTCACCTTTTGTTGAAAAAAACAATCCTGTTATAAATCCCTCATCCAATCATATAACTACCTTAGAAATTACTGTAATAAGCCTTGACCAAATGCTTTCTACAAGAAATATTTTTTTAAAAAAATATTATATTTATACAGCAATTGATAAACAATTTTCTAGATATTTAATTTCTTCATATTTAATTTCTTCTTGTTTTTTTTCTTTCAAAAATTATATATATATGAAGATATACCAGAAAAAATATTTTAATTTATTTATTTAATGGCTATGCCTAGTAGAAATTAATCATTTATATTATTATTATCATTAAAATGCCTCAAATTATTCATATATGTAAATCTTTAAATAATAATAAACTAACTAAACTTCATTGCCTTTAACAGAGTAACCTAATTGGTCTTAGCATCATCTTAAAATCATTATTCATGAATCTAAAGTGCATTAGTTGAATTTCTAACCTAATCTATTACTGGCTAGACTAGCATTTCCTAAAAAAAGGGATAATAATACCCACTTAAAATGTGTTATATATTAACCACTCCATTATTATAAACAGATGAAATATTTTCCTAAAGGTTTTTGATAATGGTATTTTGAAAGAAGTGACATGCTAGTAAGCTTTGATGTGGAATGTTTATTTACAAATGTACCATATGTCTATTGTAAGAAAAAGATTAAATAATAATAGCTTATAAACCAGAGCAACTCTTCCCATTAATAGTATAAAATAATTAATAATATTCTACATAATAACAAACTACTTTCAATACAAGATGTAATTTTTCCAAAAAAATTAAGGAATATCTATAGTCTCACCATTGTCACATCTGATTAGCAATATTTATATAGAAGAACTTGAATCCATAGCCATAAAGACTACTCCATATCATCTAAATTTGGCATCATTATGTTTATAATACAATTATTGTATGACCACATGGTGGATCACTACTACAAATTTTCTGGAAACACATCAATAACATATCCCCATCAATTCAATTTCTAACAGTCAAAACAAAAAAAAAAATTGGTACTAATAGTTATTCTTGTGAAAAGTCTTCCTCATGGCAAAATCAAAATTATACTTTACAGAAAACCACACATATCATTAAAATACTTATCATATACATCCAATAACACCAGAAACACAAAACATGGAGTTATACTATCACTATGGAACAGAGCAAAAGGTGTTTGTTCAAGACCCAATGATTTGAAAAAAGCAAAGATTTACATAGAATAAACTTATAAATAATGGTCATTCATCAGCCGTTGCTAAGAAAACTTTAAGCAGACAAAGAATCATCAAAAGAAAAAAAAATGCAAACAAATTAGCTTTCCTAAGCCGTATCACACTATCAGGAATTTTAACATCAACAAAGCCTAACCTTGAAATGCTGACAAGCAAAAACTGCATCTATAAAATACCATAGGAATGTGAATAAATGTATATTGATGATGGAAGACACTCTATTGAAATACAACTGCAAGAGTACAAACTGATGATTAGAAGAGGGGAAACGTGTCTGAATTAGCACATTCTGTATCCATCAGTGGACATATGTTCAATTAGGAAAATCAAAATATTGGATAGAGAGAAAAGATACAAAGAAAAAAAATAAAAAAAATCTGCTCACATGACAATGACAAAGAAGTCCACAATGAGTGTGACTATACATAATGTATGGAAACCATTAATCAACTTTGCTTGTAAGAAAAAGTGAAGAACTTGGGAGGAACTGCATAGCTAAGAATATGAAATTTCAGGAAGGCTCAGTTGGTTAGAGTTTTACTTTAAAATTTATCATCCAGGAATCTAAGAATCCAGGTTTGATTCCCATGCTATTAGTCAGGCCAGCAACACCTGAAGCAGAGAAAAAAATAATACCTCTTGAAACATTGTGCATTTACTAACCTGTGTGTTGTTATTAACAGTTGAATGTAATTGGAAAATTTAAATAAAGTTTAATTATTTTAAAGGCATTTAATACTTAATATTAGAAGATGTGAATAGTCCTATATATAACTACAAAGAGGTGAAATGTTTGAAAAGTTTAAATAAAGTTTGAATGGCAGAGATCGTGTACTAAAATAATACCACAGATAGAACAACTTCCTCATTCTATTGGACAAAATATCCTTAAATAACATTATTTAGAACAACATTTTTTAAATTATTCATCCTTTTTATTGTGGCAAGAATCGTTTTTTTTTTCAACAAATAGTGGAAAAATGATGAGTCCCATTTACTGATCAATCATTGGAGAGATTATTCGATTTGCTATGCATTTTCTACTTAAAATTTTTTTTCTGAATTTACTTGGAATAATATATATTTCTGAAAAACATTCCAACTTTATCCAATTTTAAGTGGCGATCATGGGAAGCATGTGGTCTAATTATTATGCCAATGGGGGTTGACGCAAAGGATATATAAAATATAAATATAATAATGCTCAAGGCTAAATGGGTTTGTAAGTATCATTAAAAACCTGTCAACCCTTAGACAATCCCAGTATCAATAACAATCAACAAAAAAAAAATATAACAATCAACAATTTCAATGGTAATTGTTAAAAGCAGGTTGCCTTGGCAACAGTTTAAAGTTGTTGATTGATTTTGATATTGGGATTGTCTAAGTGTTGAATGGTTTTTAATGATAAATTATAAAGTATGTGTTATGTTTATGTTAATACTTTTATAACACATCCATAATCTTATAATGAAATAACAACTTATAAAAATAAATTGTGTTTTTGCAGATGTAAAAATCCAAGTTTAAACTAATTGTCTACATTATTATCTTATTTGTGTTAAAAAATAACACACTTTTTGTCAGTGCAAAAACCTATAATCATCCACTAGTCATCTCTACTTCTTGTTGACCTGTCAAATATTCGTAGTAAAAAGTAAAATTGCAAAATCTCAGCCGCATTATTTAAATGCCTCAAGGTCTGCTTTAGAAGATTCAATTATTTTGCTCTCTTTGCTTAGAGTTAAACAATATAGAAGTTAAACAATAAATATGAAAAGCAAACAAGAAATTTAAACATTATTGCTTAAAATTTTGACAATATTATCTTCAGTAATTATTGCCATAATTTATTAATTAAAAAAGTTTTTTTTTTTTTTTTTTTAAAAAAAAGAACAAATGTATATATATAAATGTAACCACGTATACATACGTGTGTGTATTTTATGGAATGCTTATTTCATAATTGGTAATCTAATTCTCATGTAAAACATCAGTTTCAAATTAAGTAATTCTTATATTTTATCTATCTAATGAGAGTTCAATGTATTATGTTTGGATGATGAAATAGCACAAGCTGACTTATGTATATAACTTAAGTACTTATAATAAAAATCATATTTTCAAGGACATGACAACGATAAAGGTTTGTATTTTAGTAATGTAGAGCCCATCAAAATTATATAAATATAAAATTGTGATGCTATAATAAATTATATAAAGATTGTGATAATTATCAAGAATTATCTCTTGATTATCATATTCAGTCATCCAATTTCTGAGAGTACTTAATTCACTTACAACACAATTAATGTTTGACAACTAGTAATTAACAGAATAACATACTATTTGTAGAAAGAAGTAAAATTTTAAAAACTTGAATACATGAAAGCTATTTGAATTATTATTGTTAGACATTTTATTAATATTCTTGTTCAGAGAAAACTTTTGATAAAATTTAGAACTTTTATAGCAATTGCTAAAATTCTGAAATGTCTTATATCTGCTATCAATCACTAGTTTGCCATCCTATGGACAGTTCCTGAAAACACCCAGCTAATTTATCCATTTCTCAATTATGTTTTGTTTGTTGCTCAGATTTTCAATTCAACATATTTCTTCCCATCTTATATTATGCAATAAGATAGATCTTATCCTTACTTTCTTCTTGTTTTCCATCACCAATACCTCCAAAACTCCTTTATTAAACTATACTTTCATCTTAGCACATATCCAAATTCAGTTTTCCTTTCTAATTTCTTCAGTGTGACTGCCTTTTCATTTACCCTTATTAAAACTTCCTCATTTGTTATTTTACTTATCTAATTAATTTTGCACATTTTTCTCTATGTTTATATCTCAAAGGTTACTAATCTGTCTCTAATTCTTTTACTCAATATCTGTGTTTTACAACAGCACAATAATATATTTCATACAGAGTATATATTTTCCTTAATTCTCTTCATAGTTCTACAAAATGTTTCATTTTTCTTTAAAAATGTCTCATTTTCAAATGCTATTCTTTTTTTAATTTCACGTTTCCTTCTTTCATCCTCCCTCAAACAACTATCTAAATATTTATCATCACCCTATCATGAATATTAATATATATATATTCATTTTGTTTTCCTTCCTATCTATAAGTCTTTTGGACATTAAATGAGATTATTATTTCTTATTTCATACATTCTTTCTCCAATTTATTCAACATATTCTGATTATTCCCTTCATACTCAGCTAATCTTATTATTCTTTCTCCAATAATTTGGTCCTTCACAGTCTAAATATTTAACAAACATGTCTTTTTAAAACATTAAAAAGCACAGATTGCATGCACTATCCTTGTTTAACTATTATTTCACTACACACTTCTTCAGTTTCTTATTCTCTAATGTGTTTTTTATTCTTTGCCCTGTATCAATCTTTTTTCTTACCAAAATACTTTTGTGTTTTTCAAGATTGTTATAAGTTTATTTCAGATTACTATATGAAATGAATTTTCCAAATCCACAAAGCATAAATCTATTTCTTTATCTTTTTCAATATATGTCATTGCAATCATTTTTATAATTCCAATAGTATCTCTTGTACCTCTCTCTCTCTCTTTAAAAACTAACAATCTTCTCTAATATGATATTCTACCTCCCTATAAATGCTTTTGAATTAGAATTATCAATAACTTTTAGAAGCAAGAAATAACAAACCTACTGTTCTATAATCTTGACATTAATAACTTTTTTCTTTTTACAAATTGGAATTATTAATGTCTTCAAAAATGTTTAGATCAAACTCCATAATTACATATACAGGTCAACAATTTACTTTATAGTAGATTTTACAATCTCTGCCAAATACTCTATAGGTATTATATCAAATCTGACCCTTTTATTATTTTCATTTCTTTAATCAATTTAATTACTTCTTCTATTAATACAACCATTTTTTTATTTATCTATTTTATCTTCTTCATTTTCATATCATAATTAATTTCATTATTTTATTTTCTAAATAAGATATTCAAGATAATATTTCCATTTTTTCAGTATATCATTCCTATCAGTTAATATTGCCTTTTAAATGGACAAAAATAGCACAATAATCAGCATCCTATAGATCCGGAATACAAAAAGAACAAGTTTCTGTTATAACTTTTAATCATTTTAACTTAAAAATTTCAGCATCAAAACTGTATCACATATTGATTCCTGTTTAATTAAATTGTCTATAAAAATTTCCATGATCGCTGCTATAAAAATTAAAAACAATATTGAAACAAATACACATCCTTGTTTGACACAAGTTTTCATTGCAAATGTCACATTTTCCACCTGTAATAATAACTCTTCATTTCATCAGATCATGTAGATGATGTATAATATTAATAAATTTTGGTGGACAATCAATTAATTTCAAACAATACTATAGACCTGTCATATTAACTGAATCAAATGGTTTAACTAAACTATATATATATTGTTTCTGATGCTTTTCTTGTATTTTCCTGGCAATAAAAAACATGCCTATACTGCTTCTTGTTCCCTAATACCATAGCGGGTTATTGATAAATATTCATTCAACAAAAATCCTTGAAGTAACTTTTCTTTAGTGAATTATGATATTTCATGATAGTCATTGCAATCTAGTCAATCCATTTTTTTTTTAAATATTGAGATGATAAAAGCATGATTAAAAGTGGGTGGCATAACATTCAGGATTTATGTTTTCCTAAAAATTTCTCATATTTTTGAAATTAAGATATTACCACCATAATTTAAAACATCTCCAGGTATTTATTAGAACCTTCAGATTTTTTATTTTTAAGATTAGAAAGAGTTAACTTGACTTCATTAAGCTGGATATCTTGGTCTATATCAAAATAAGTAGATAAAATGAATATATTGTTAAAAATCTTCCTTTCAAGTCTTGTATTATTCTTTAAAAAAATGATGAAAACAGCACTTTCACCTGTTCAAAATAATATTGTCATTATATAAGAGAGGGTCACTGCTGAATTTAATAAGATTGGGATACCATTTCTCAGATCCATCTGTTGCTTTCAATGCAGTAAAGAAATTTAGAATGATCATGATTTGTGTCTTCTTTGCTATTTTGAACCATCAATCAATTTAACCTTCTTATCAGGGATTGAACTTCCACTTTCAGATCTTTATATGTTTCCTTTTAATTTAATTACTAATAACAAGATCATTGTCAAAACACTAATCATGATTCTTTTTTTAACCTAAGAATAGATTACTTGTAGTTGCAACACAATTCATAAGAGAATTACCTGTGCCAGTAATATGACAATCATGAAGACTGAAATCAGCAATTTTGATGTTTATAATAATACATTTAACATGAATTTTATGTTGACTATATAAATCAGTCTGTAAATCATAAATATGTCACATATAAAACATGCTATTTCATTTATTATGTTTATTTAATAATTGGCAATGCTGTCTTCTAACTTCTGCATAAAACTTTTCTTTCTGAAATACTTTAATACCATGTCTAATTATAACTCTCAATACATTCTATTCTTTACATACTTTTCCAATGATGATAATCAACATTGCTTTTTTATATATCTTTCTTAATGTAAACAAGGTCTATCTCTCTTGCTAAAACATGCTAAAGTTCACCATAATTTTTTGAGAATTACTTATTATTCATTAATTTCATATGTCCAATACAATCAAAATGTGATTTTACAATAGTGATCTTATGATTTTGAAATTACATTTATAAGATGTCTTTTAAAAAAATGCTAACAATTTTATATTACATCAATATGTTGTCCATGTCTTATTTCTTATTCCTATACAATAAATTAGATAATAGAACCGTTCTCTATATAGTTAATTTTGTTGCAATAGGTCTTTGACTCTAGTGAAATGTGCCTTCTCTTAATATGTTAAAGCAGTAGAAGCACCTTGAAATCTGAATGGTCCCTCAACATCTTAGACTACCATTCTACTTCTGTTAAAAATACTATTTCTATTGACTTACATCTTCCAAGTATGATGATATATCTAGAGTTGGAAAGGCAGACCATTTTAGAATATATTTTCTAGGGACATTCCATTTGCATAATATGCAGGGGTATATCTTAAATTGGTTGCTTAAATACTGAAATATTACCCAGATAAATTTATGAAACAGCATTCAGTTACAAACAGATTTATTGGTGATTATATTGCCTCAAGTAAAAACCGCAACTAAATACTGATAGCTTATTAAACCTATACCCATCATTACTTTGTTAATTCTTGAAGGAGATAAAATATTTTAAAAGGAAAATGGATTCAAAAATTTTGTGCTTTTAATTAAAAGATGGAATATAGTTGCACAATCCCACAATTTCTGTGTCACAATTAGAATAAAGAAATGACCAATTATTTCATCACAATTATAATAAAGAGATGACCAATACTGATACAATACCTAGCATTTAATGAATCTTCATCCCATGCCATAATGCAGCAAAATATACTCTTCTTCAGAAATTGGTTATTATTTATTCACAATTCTATCTTTAAATAATATTTCACCTGTGAAAATAATTTAATTTTAAACTGATGATTTTCTAAAGAATCCATATTTACTAAGAATATTTTATAAATCAAAGTTTAAATATAATGTTTATCATTGTTAATTTTTTATTATAGTGTTAAACAAAAAAATGATTAAACAAAATGTTGGTGTTACAGAAAAAACTGGATACTAAATTAGGTCTTAAAACAAATGTCAGTAATTAATGAATATCAGTTTAAATTGGTATATTGCAATAAATTCTATGATTTTCAACCAATAAATAAAAATATGTATTCAATTGTAGATATATTAATTAAATAGAAAAATTAATATTTTGGAATCACCCAAGGACATTTTTTGTTGACATTGAACAGAGTAAGTGTATATATGTATGTTGTTAATAATTAGAAAACAATATAATATAGATAGTTGTTGAATGTATATTTTTGGTGATAATTATACATTTGCAATAAAAGTATTATTGAATTGTAATTACATTTATTTAATAATAAAATATTTTAAAAGATTATTTTTTTATATAAATTCGTTGTTTTTACTTTGAAAGGGGGGTTGTTTTTAAAGTAATTAAGAATAAGGAATTTAATAATTATTTCACATTTAAAAAGATATTATAAAAAATAAAATATTGTAAAGTCAAATAAAATAAGTTAAAATATTATATTTTTTTAATAATATTAACAATTTAATAAATTTAAATATATAGAGATTAACATATTCTATTTAAAAATGGATATATATATATGTTGTTGTTTTTTTTGTTTAGTAATTACAGATATATATATATTAAATATATTTTGCTGAAGATTAGTGATAATGGTGTTTTAGTTGTATGTTTATATTGGGCTAGATGATGGAAATAGTCCAATATAAAAATACAACATATTAGATATATGTTAAAATTATGGAAATTGTAAATGGTTGTATAATATAAGTTTAAAATATTTATAAATAATGTTTACAAATATATATGGTATATGTAGAAGTCCTACATCAGAAGAAGACTGTTGACAATAAAAACTATCATAGGAAATTTAAATAAGTATTACAGGAAATGCATAGGGTGGAGGGTGATCGGACATTTTGGAAGAATTATGTAGCAATACATTTTAAAGATATATTCCATGTATTCTATCTAAAGTTGCCTGAACATACAAGAGTTAAATTATTAAAGGTAAGAATATAAAAAAATGATTTTATTAAGGATAAAGTTGATGAAATTATAACAGAAATGTTATATAGGAGAGAGGAAAATAAGATAAAACTAACAAAATTTTGTTCATTTTTAAAAACATAAAATAAATAAGACAATTCAAAAGTTTATTAAAATGAATGAATTAAAAAGTTTTAAAATAATCAAGATTCCATTAATAATATAGAAGATAATTTGGGTAAAAGAAATAACTTTCAATATTTTCTGTCAATAGAAGATACAAAATGTAAATAAGAATAAGAAAATAAGATCTGAGTAAAAACAATATAAAAACTAAAGAATGAACATAAAATGATTAATGAAAATTATAACATAATAGTTAATATGACTAATATGATTTAACAGAAAAAGTAACAAATATATAAATATGTTCCTTGTAATAGTAATATATTAAATATATAAATGGTAATAAAAAATTATATAATAAATTTGTTTAAAATATAAAATTCATAAAACATATATGCAAATAGTATTATGAGTTTTTATAATATTATACATTTTTAAATTAATTATTTTCTTTATAGATAATTAAACATATAACAATTATTTTTAACATATAAAAAATCATGTCTTATTAACAATTCATGTTATATATATATATGGTGAATCTAAACTGAGTTCAGACCCATATAGCTGGTTTGTAAGACTAGGTTTGAAAACATTTACATGTCTGAAAAATTCAAGTTTTTAAACTGATGGTAACGTATTAAATAAGTACTCTGAGTTGGAGCTTTAGAACTAGTTTCTGAAATCTTAACTCTTCACTGAGGTGAGTCATTAAGCTCGAAACCAATTGGTTTGGAGATGAAGATTTTCCAATAGAGATTTTGAATTCTTTCTCTGTTGGCACTTATAATTAAAGCTTGTTTTGGAGCTAGTGATAAGCTCCATCTAGTGAACATTTTAGCACAAGCTTAAAGGCAAGTTGCACAATTTGTGCCATTTTATTAATTATTATAAGTGTACCCTTGAAAGCTTTTGCAATGTAATATTGCTTTAGCTATTAATATATGGTAAAACTGAACTGAGTTCAGACCCATATAGCTATCTCATTTGTAAGGCTGGATTTGAAGACATTTACATGTCTGAAAAATTCAAGTTTTTAAACTGATAGTAACGTATTAAATAAGTGCTCGGAGTTGGAGTTTTAGAACTAGTTTCTGAAATCCTAACTCTTCACTGAGGTGAGCCATTAAGCTCAAAACCAATTGATCTGGAAATGAGAATTTTCCAATAGAGATTTAGAATTATTTCTCTGTTGGCACTTATAATTAAAGCTTGTTTGAAGCTAGTGGTAAGCTCCATCTACTGAACATTTTAGCACAAGATTAAAGGCAAATTGCACAATTTGTGTCTCGTTTTATTAATTATATATATGTAATGAGCAAGCTAATAGTTCTAAACAAGCTTTTCCAAAATAAATACCAGGAGAGAAAGCATTTAAAATCTTTATCTAGATTTATCCCTAAACCCAAATTGTTTTCAAGCTGATGGCTCTCCTCAGTGAGATGCTAGGATATTCAGACACTAGATCTAAAATACCAATTCAAGCACATCATTTATCTAATACTTAACAATTAAATAAAAAAAACATGAAATTTTCAGACATCTATATGTCTTCAAATTTAGCTATCTACTTAAATAACCATATGAGACTGAACTAAATTCAGATACACCATATATTAATAGCTTTAGTAATATAACATTGCCAAGGCCTCAAAAGCAAAACTATAATAATAAGAAATTCAAATCATACCTCATGTGACTTAACTTATTAGTGTTCCTGACTCTTTTAATACTATGTATGGTGTTTCAATACCTAAGATGTTATTAAAAAATCAGAAAGCAATTTTATATATCATACATAGTAATGAGATGAACATTATTTCCTGATCTTTTACCTATAATTACTCATGGATAACCCTGCAAGAATATTTGATATTCTGTAAAGTATTTGTGGCAATATATTGTACAGAATAGTAACACTCAATCTTTAAACTATCAATAACCTCAACCTATAGTTAGGGCAACCTCCTTTAACTATAATGGTGATACCATCTTTATCTGTGGACTCGTATGTTTATATAGACACTAAAGATTGCAACATGATCAAGGAGTGTAAATATTGTATATAATTGTTATTAAATCTAACTTTATTTATAAATGAAATTTTATTATTGCTCTGTTTATATATATCTACATATATATAAGTTTCCTTATTAATCATTTCTTATCATGATAAAACTGTCAAATAGAACATGATTAATGATCATATGGATTTAAAGATAGTTGTATATAGTGTGAATATTTAAAGTTTATTCTCATGGACTTTATAATGAGAATTTATACTTACTGATTTAAAGTTAGCTCTTCATGTAAGCATAATTGATTAGATAGACGATCTATTTCTATGTGAGTACACCTATATGTATATATATATACTAAAATATTTATATTATTATTTTTTAAATGAGTGAAAAAAATAAAAATATTTTTAAAATACTAGTTAATGAATAAATCAATATAAAATTAGTCATACAATCCATTAATAATTGGCAGTGCAGAAAGTAACACATCTTCACCTTTAAATATTTTATTTATAAAGAAATTTAATTTATGAATGTAATACAAATTTAAATAAATGGATATCTTCACCACATGTAATAAACTTGAACAAAAATAGATAAGTAATCAGAATATTACACATAGGAATTACATCTGATTCTATCACAGTTGTTAGAGATATCAAAATTTGATTAACTGTAGATCCTTAGAGACTCTTATTACAAACTTAATTAAAAATAATAATTCTTCACTGAAATCCCAATCATCTTCTACTTTTTCATTAAAATTATTTATTTATTTATTTTAAAACTTGTTTATATTCTTTATTAATAAATAACAGTCTATAATAAAGCATAAAAATTGTGATATTATATAGGTGGACAAACCTTTTGTGTATATATATTAAATTTTTAAAATAATATTATATAAACATGTGGTGATCATATCTGCCATACTAGTATGTTATGGTCAACGATTATCATACTGTCATTAGATTAGAAATATATATGAAATTACAAAAGCGTTTCGTGAGTGTATTTTTGCATTAAACTTCATTTTGTGTATAAATATACTAAGTACTAATCTGGAGACATTTTGTTAGAAAAAACATTAATTTGACTTCAAGTATGTATTATATGTATAGACAATGTCACAATTTTTATATTTACAGTTTCGAAATCTCATTCAAATCTTGTAAACAGTTTGGAGATAGTGGGTGGGATTGTAAAATATTAAAAGCTATTTAATTAAATACAAATTTTGAGCAATTTAAATGATTCCTGTTTTTAGGACAGCATACTTTTTATCATAAAGGAAAAGGCTACATCTTTTGAAGTTTCCTAATCAAAGTATTGTGAAGTATTTAATTATTTTTTCTTGAAGTTTATAATCATATTAGCAAAAACATATATACAGGCGTAGTTATTTAAAGAAAGCATATTTTTAATAAAAAATGAAATATTTTTTCCACTTGTCATATAATTTAGAAATGTCTTGACTTAAAGTGAATCAATATTAATAAAGTTTGATTAATGCAAATAAAAAATAAACTTTAAGTATTATGGTGAAAATCAATTTCAATTTTTTTTCATATATTTGTGAAGTTATTTTGAGATCATTTTTACTAATTTTTTGATTTAGAAACAGTGAGATTAAAAAATAGTAAAAAGAGTCTATTTGATGGCAAAGTTGATTAAAGATAGTGTTCAACTTTGGGCTAGCAAAATTGTGCATTAATATATGCAATATATAGTTTGAGCCTAATCAGATTAAGGTCTTCATAACAGTGGCAGCTGATATGTGAAAAAGTCTAATATATATTTTTTAGTAATTCAGCTTATTTTTGTTAACTATTGGATATATAATATTAAGCCAAAATCATATTCTGATTAGTATCGTTTGATAGTAACAAAAAATAAATGGCCATTTTATTTTAAGGTCTGTTTTATTAACAATTAGCAGAATGCAAACAGCAGCAATTGGTAAAAATGGGAAAAAGGTAAAATTGTCTGTCCAATGCTAGTTATCAAAACATGACATCACATAACATCTGAAATGCATTAAGAAAAGTTTAGAATTGTCTAAATATTTGGAATGTTTTGAAATATTAAAAAAATATTTTTCAATAGATGGTAGCTTATTTAGTTAAATACGTCAATATGAATAAGAAATAACCTTGATATGAATATTCTAAATTATATAAATAGCAAAGAAAATGTTCTGAAAGCAAATCCTGAGGAGTCTTTCCATTGGAAAAGAGATTGAAAAAGGGTAAATCATTAATTATCCTTACTCTGGTTATATTAAAATTTCTGATGGTGCCATTATTTTATCAGCAGTTGTATGATGTCATTGTCTTCCAATTACTGCTGTGACAGTTTTGAATTTATTATGATAATTCAAATGTGACTGCAGTTTGAAAATCAATGGTTGCCCCATTTCTGATTTGCATAAAGGAAGAGTAATAATATATATTTTTTTGGAAACTAAAGGAAGATTTGTGTGATACTGTTATATATTGAAAACTGTGTGTACAGTATGGAGAATGTATTTTATCATTAAGAACTGTGTGTAAATGTAAAACTTCAAGAAAGTTGCACAAATATCAACAATGAAGAAGGAGCCAGATTCCCATGCATGTTTATGACAGATAAAAACATTGACCTTGCATGTTTAACTGATTTTTTTGGATAGATAAGTGACAGTAGATTACGTGGTACATCATTTCTAAATTAATCATGATTCTGCCTATGCAATAATCTATTACAAACTTGGGTTTCAAAAAGTTTATGTGAGATGGTGACTCAAACATTTCATGCACAAACAGAAGTATTTGGTTATCTATAAATAAAATTTAAATCTATATTCTAAGGAATGTGAAAATTTTCTTATAAATAATCTGATAGCAGGAGATAGATTCATCACTATGACCCTAAGAGAATCCACTAGTTTCATAGTTATATTTTATTAGCACCTTTATGTTAGGTTTCCATGTTTTCATATTCTTCAAGTTAAAAAATTATTATAGCAAAATTATAATACATCTCCATTGGCCTTATAACAAAATAAAACAGTTGTTATAATATTAGATATAGAAATAATGTGGTAGTATATCAAAACCTCAGCAAAATATATGTAAACTGTAAGTAAATGTAAAATCTAAAATGAGCCCATCTAAACTGTAGCTTTGATTGTATATAATCATAACCTGTACTGACATATTTACATCTAGAGCATGATTTCAAGACAACTACTCTGTAATCATTATAACCATTTAGAGGGAGTTGAGCTTTGTATTTAATTATATCTTAATATTAAATTAATCTTCAGTTAGTATTATATATAGATGCATCTTCACTTTTATGGAATGTAAGATCTTGGCTGTTTTTTTGGCAAATTACATATAAATATCTCTGTGTGTACTAATTCAAAACATTTAAAAATGTGTAAGTAGCTACAATTTATTTATCAATAAAAACCTTTGAGTGTGTATTTCTTAGCCCTGTTCTTTTATAGTTAACATATTACAAGTAAATGAATTCACTTCCTGATATAAAGCAGTTATTATAATAATTTGAAATTGCTGAATATACTTCTTTTAAGAAAGGCATATTAATATTAGTAAAGTTTAATGAAACCACGATTAAAAAGCA
Source organism: Epiperipatus broadwayi (assembly GCA_028023455.1). NCBI lineage: Eukaryota > Metazoa > Onychophora > Udeonychophora > Euonychophora > Peripatidae > Epiperipatus > Epiperipatus broadwayi. The sequence goes on from JAQFVV010012544.1 coordinate 795,699, forward strand.
TTGTTTTAAACTATATAATAGAGTCAAATCTACAACTTTTCTGATATATGTTTTACCAAGTTCCATCTCTACCATAGATTGGCTAAATAGTTTGATCCTTACTTTACAATTATCTACAATTTCTATCTTTACTATATGCTCATTTGTAAATATAGAGGATTTGAACTCAGACTTTCAAACGACCTTCCACTATCCACACTATCTCATACCAGATATACACATGACCACACACATGTAGAAAAGATAAATAATTACCAATATATATATTTAAATGGATACTGTCCTATACATGGTGGGGTCAGAGTGGCTTGAGGTCAACATGGGCATAACAACAATATTGGCACCAGCATAGGATTTGGGCATTCTATCATCAGATTTTCAATGGTATAGATGGCTGAAGAGTTGGAGGTTGGAGTAGATTGAAACCTGCCCATTAAAGTATAAAGATTTGCTATCTTAATATAAACTGAGCACTGATTATATATATGTGTGTGTAAGAAATGATAATCTGGACCAACAGATGGGTGGTGGTTCATCAAAAAATGCATATATTGGTGGTTATTTATCTTTTCTACATGTGTGTGGTCATGGGTATCACTAACATGAGATAGTGTGGATAGTTGAAGGTTTCCTGAAAGTCTGAGTTCAAATCTCATATATTTACAATTAAGTTTTAGGTATAAGAATGTCTGTATTTCAAATCGTATGCACTCATTTATAAATGAATATTTATATCTCAGATTAACCATCTATATTGATTAATTTTATTTTAAATTCTTTTATAATAATCACACTCGATCATCCATCAGTCTTTTTATAGACTGTAATATACTTATCTTTTCAATTTTAGATTGTTCTGCAATGTTAATAATAAGTTTTGGTAGATCTACTATCTTCCTATCAATTTTGAATTTCTCAAATTTCTAACTCATTTCCTGCATCAGTTAACATTTTGATTCTTCTATAGTTTTCATAACTTTGATCATCTTATAGTACAATACCTATACAATTCCTTTATTAATTCTATATCCATTTTACCTCATAATTTGAAATAATCCACAGTAACTAAGTTTGCTTTAAATAACTCACTGTTTCTTATTTTTTTTATATGTCAAAGCATTGGCCAGGAAGCGAATCCGGGTCAGCTGCTTGGAAGGTAGCTATGGTAACCACTAGGCCACCAAAACTTGACAAATCACTGTTTTTTTCACATGGTTTTAATCATTTGCTTTTTAAATATTGTGAATCAAGATAATTGCTTTATTCTTAATGCATTCCTTTCAAAATAAGTTGAATTTTCTTTCTAACTATTGTGATCATTTAACTGATTTTACTTATTGCTTTTGTTTTTCACATGCCATGCACTTTATGTTATAACTTTTTTTTCATACATTTATGTATTGTGCTATCATTTTAATTTGCCCATTAATTTAATTTCATCCCATTTAGTACTTTATGTGACAAATATTTTTTTAATTCTCACGTACTAATTATAACTTATAAAAATGCTATGATAATTTAATCCCTGAAATATAATAATGATATTATTAATAGTGCTTTAAACATGAAGAAAAAATTAAATATAATATTAATGCTTTTTTAATTAACTTTGATATTGAAGATGCATCAACTTTAAACTTAATGTTTTCACCAATTTTTCCATGTATGAAGCAGTATTACTATTGTCTCTAATTCATTAATTATCATATGATAAAATTTTTATTGACATACAGATACAGAAACCTAACACTCTCCTCCTTCAAAGCACTAAGAGTAATGGTATTGTATTACTGAGTTAAATATATATTTTATAGTAATTTACATTAAACTCAATAGAATTAATACAAGTTTTCATTTTGCACATTCATTTCAACAAAATTCAATATATTAAAAGTTAATTCCTTAGACTATGTAATATTTCAACTTCTTTTCCTCTTTCACATGTGTAATCTTTAGATATTTGAGTAATTTGAGCTTTTAAATATTTTGAGGCTGAAAATTAAATTTTATATTACATTGATCTCATTTAATATAAACACATTTTTTGTGTTTAAAGGAAAAGATTATTATTTGCAATATCCTGCAATGCTAAGCATGCTTTCTACATATTCATAGCATAAGTAATCTACTGAATTGCCTTTAGTAAATATTTATGCTATGACTTCAAATATTCAAGAGCATGTTTAGCATTGCAGGATATTATAGATAATAATATTTCTTTTAAACATAGAAAACATGTTTTATATTGAATTACATTACAAGGAAAATAAGTAAAATTATTGAATTACATTAATCTTAGTAAGTAGTTACTTTTTATTATTCTATTTAACTCCAGAGATAGTAATTCATTTTGTTTCAGGTTCCATGGGTTTGAGCTACATCATTGTCAACTCTATATATGATGATGTTACTATTCTCTTGGTCTCATTTTAAAAACTGGTGAATTGTTGGCATATATCTTCTAGTAAAATCAGGAAACATTTTATGTTGTGATCTAGGTTTACCAAGAGTAATCAAACAAAAATAAAAACTAGAATGAGGACTCTGATATAACATCTATACTAAATAGCACTACAAAATAAAATTAAGCATATAGTAAATCTAAAAAAAAGCATCATGCTATTATAAACCAGAATGTAAATAGAAACAGAGCATCTAGTGAACATTTTTATCTTGATAAATTAGATATTTATCTTAGTTTACAAAGACTTTCGACAAAGAATACTTAAGATTAAATATTGCAACACATCTAACTACCCTGTATCACCATTATAATAATCTGTAATTGTCAAATGCATTTAAAAACATTTCCATAAGCATTTTCTTATATATCTTTATGCTGCTTTTCTAAGAATGTACAATATATCATTTATCCATTTTTATATTTGTTTTAATAATAATAAACTATATAACTGGCTTAAAGCATTTGATTCTCTATTATCGTATCAACTTTCATGCAAGCTTTCTTTTTATCTTTATCTCACAAGATATAATAGAAGTCATTTAGTCCTATGTTAGGAAGCCAAAAATCATATAATGGAAAAAGTATAATATTGCTTCTAAAATGTAAATAAATTCATATTAGATAATGTTCATGTGATGAAATGCTTCTAGTGAAGATATATTAACAATGTCTATACACACACATATATATATATATATATATATATATTGTAACCTAATGAAATGAATCAAAAAAAAGATAACTAAGTAAAGGTTCAAAATATAACACTATCAAGAATTATGAGGAAATTGTTAATAACCAGTATTATACTCAGGTATATGGAAATCACGTGAAGTGAGTACACTAGTAATTCAATAAAACATAACTCAGGTATACAGGCAGTAGATCTTATCCCCTTTCATTTCTTGGTTTGATGTTAAGTGCATGTTTAAACAAATACTAAGTGAATATGGTCTAGCAGGGCGCCACTAGATTATCTGAATCTAGACACGGTTATATCTGATAACCTTTCACATGTACCGGGTTTGAATCCCTTCTTGGTACTTTATTTATAATAAAATGGAAGATTTTGCTTTTTGAGCCATATCACTATAAGCACTAATATTTAGGTAAAAGTAAAACATCTTTAAACCAAAGTGGAGTATATTAGACATAAATCATTTCTCAGATCTTAGCATAACAAATGTGTTTCAATAGTTTTGTAAGTTTACTAGCTCAGATTATATATAACTAATTTAGGATGGCAATTCACTCATCCTTGCATGAAATAGATGATGGGATGTGGTTATAATAATACTAAGAAATCACTAAATATTATAAAATCAATATTTATTTATGGCCTTTAAACAGTTAAACAGCTCATTAATTAAAACGTTGATGACGATGATGATGATGATAATAATAACAATAATGACAAGGGTTTCAACTACAGCTCTAGGACTAAGCCTAAACATAAAACTAATTTTTATAAAGAAATTCATAATTATTGCTTAATTTTAGCATATTTACTTATATCTTAAATAACTAATATTCAACCATTGATGATGATGAATAATCACACTTAACAAAGACTACACTTAATGAAATATATACGCCTCGTTTAATAAAACAAACTAATATTTATTACTACATTTCTAACATATACATAAAAATTTCTAGATAAATATGAAAATTGACATGAATAATAATAATAATAATTGATTATATAACAATCCTCAGATTAATTTTAAGTTCTTCCCCCTTTCCCTTCAAATGTATTTTGTATTAAGTTGGACGTCACATTGACCATGATTTTCACTCCATGAGAAAAGTATTTAAAAAAAAATATTATCTGCTCATTAGCACACATACTTTAAAAATCCAACATGTAAATAGAATGTAAAAAAAAAATGTTAGTAAAATTGAAAGAGCAAGTTTTAGAAAAGAGTTTTAAATTATTTTCTCCCCCTCCCTTCCAAGCGCTGAAATCTATACTGAACTTGAAACAAAATAATCTAATATTCTAATACTACTCATTATTTCACATTCACTCCCAATTATACACATATAAAAATATTATTATGTATGTGCGTGTTTTATCCCATAATAACAAAATATTATTAAAAACCAAAATAATAATAATATATCAGTTAAAACTAAAATCATAACACCATAAAAAAAAATTGTTTTACACATTAATATTGTAAAATTAATAAACAAATAATTTTCATACATTCAAGGTCATTTATGAAGCTCAAAGTTATTTTTAGTAAGACATTCTTGTTTTTAATTGATCTGAATAGTCTTTAAAAGTTCTTTAAATAAAATATACCACTTTATTGCTAAAATGTTTATTAAGACTGATATCATAAAGAAAATAGATATAAAAAGTCATATTACCGATCTTTTGTTTGTGGCGAATTTCCAAGGGTTCAAACTTGTCTATATTTCTGCAGCTACTATTTCTGTTTTATGTGGGAACAATCTCTTTCTTGAGGTGTATAACTATTTAATGATGATGACTCTATTGAGGTTATTTGCTTTAGTGGACAATTTGGAAATCATTATATTAAATTTTCTTCTCTTCCTGTCAAGCATGTGGATGAAATACAGCAGTTGTTTTCACATTTGTAAATTTTCTTGAGTTTAAAATCAGTTGTTGTAACAATTAATTGGACTTGATGATTAATATTTATCAGTAGATTAATTCATCTTCTTTGAATGCAGGTGAATGCTTTCTTCCTTCTATTAAAAACATCTTATTTATCTGGTCAGTTGAAAGGTGTAGAATATTATTTTAGACACATCTTTTCTTTCCTATGTGATGTGCAGCTTCCCCAGATGGTCCGGAACCGATGGGACATACATATAATTTTTCTAGCAAGGCATTTTTTTATATTTTCAGCATTCAATTTGATAGTTTAACAATCTGAATCAATCACAATAATAATAATAATAATTCAAGACAGCTTTTTATATCCAATTTTTAGCTAACTTAACCAATCAGAGATAGCATCACTTGCTATTTTTGGACAAATTTGTTTTAATTAGATCTCTAATTTATTTTCAACTATATTATTTTTCAACTGAAAAGTTTAATCCTTTTTCCAGACACTTTTGTTTAAAAAAAAAATAGACTCAATCCTTATTTCCTTTCTTTTCTTTTTTTTTTTTTTTTTAACATCCAGGTAACACTTCAAATCTTTGAGCTTCCTTCTTTAGATCTTGAGATAAGACAATTTCAAAAATTAGAGTTCTGACCCATTATAAGCTTCCAAAGTGAAAAACAATTATTTACAAAAAAAAAATTGCTACAAAGATTGATATCTGATTAAACAGATTTCCTCTTTTAACAAAAAATTGTACAAAAAAAATAATTTGACAGATTTAATACTTCCTTTTCTTTCAATATTTAGGAAATGTAAATTTTTGTATGTAATGTACACACATCCTTCATTCTTTCAAATCATTCATAAACTAACCTTAAATAATATGATTGCTAGCTTAGTAATTATAACCCAATTATTTAATTAAATCTGTAACTTTTAAATCCCACTTATAATTAAAGAAAAGCAAAATAAAAGTATAGAATAAAATATTAGAATTGATCAAGCATAGGTTAGTTTTAAAGAAAGTTAAAATGTTTAATATTTGAAATATAAAACAATTAAATAATTTACACATACATTGCCTATATGTATGCATTATAACTTTGCTTTTTAACAGGAAATTTAAATATTAAATAGTTTAAATGTGTGTATTACCTTTCTATCAACACACAAACAAGTAAAGCATGTAATTGTTGACCCATTCTTTCTCTGTTTAAAGCTTTTAGAACTGGACCTTGTAGGGTTTAAACTTGGATGCCCTACAGCTTCATTTATGATTATATAAAAATGTGATGATGATTTTGTTTTACACTTTCTTACATGCACATTACTATAAATTTGACTAGTGACCAAATTGTAATGGCACAATATATATATATATATATATATATATTGTGCCATATATATATAGTATATATTAATAATGTCTATATATATATATATATGATTGTAAATATGTTATATATTTAATTTGATATCATCTGAAAAATACAGTTAAATAAAGTGGGCATTTTATTTTTTGGATGGCAATCTTTATGTATGGATGGTCAACAATAGTTATTGACTACTCTAGGATTGGGTACTCATATATTCTTGCCTGCTAATAAATTTCTTCCATTATATTATTCAACTATCTCATAGATATTGCAGAAAAATCTTACTACCTATTGTTGATGTGCTACAAATTCATATACCAGTTGATTAGAATCATTTATTTCAAGAATAAGTAAGAGAAATCTACTTAGTTTCCAGAGCACATTAAATTCACAATCTAGAGAACCTATAAATCTTGAACAACAAATAGTAATAGGCAAACTTAGATTTATTCCTAAAACTATAAGTCTTTAAATAAAATATAGTATGAATCTATGAGAAATGTCAACTTACAGAACACCATCCAGACTAAATAATGGATGAAATGAACCTTAACATTTTTCTTTTTAAATATTTTATTATAATATAAAACAGAAATAAAGTTGCAAAATAGCAACAATGGATGTTAAAGAGCTATATGGATCCATTAACAAAAAATTGTCTATTCAAATTGTACGTAATGAGCTTTTAAATAATCACTGCCTGAGGGAGCACATCAATTTTATCACTGCCTTCCTGCCTTGGCTAGATGACTATATATTTACAACATTTGAAGGAAGATGGTACACAATAAAAAACCGCTGGCCTGTGGGGCTTCCTATCAGTGGTTTAATCTCTAGTATCTTCATAAATAATTTTGAGAAGCTAATTATACAAAAATACCTAACCAACTACCCAAAGTTTATATATGCTCATTATGTTGATGATGTGTTTGTGGCAGCAATGAAAAAATACGATAACAAATATTCAAAATGAAAGACAATAGCACACCAATCTAATTATTAATACAACTTGGAAAAATGAAAGGAAAGGAGTAACTTATTTAAACTTAAAATTACAAAGAGAAGACAGAGCAATAAACTGCACCATGATTATTAAACCATTTGAAGTTAGAGACTGTATCTATCCCAACTCTAATTCTTCTAAATCTCATAAATTCACAGGTTTGAATGTCTTCCTGTTTAGGAATTTATATTTATGTAAATTTGAAGTGGACAAAAAAGACAACATTAATTGTTATATTAAAGATTTATTAAAAGCAGATTTCAAATATAAAACCATCACTAGCAAGATCAAACAATTTTTTAGAAAAACAGCAAATAATGCCCAAAGGAAGGAACTTCCCCATATTACCCTTTCTTATATTGCTAATGTGTCAAATCGACTAACTAAAACCTTGATAGATAAATTTACAATAGGTTTCCATACACCAGCCAATACCAACAGACTTATTAACAATGCAAAAGATAAAATTGACCTTATCCAATCACCTCAGGTTATTTATAGCATGACCTGCCCTCATCCCGGATGCCAGGCCATATAATATGAGGAGACAAAGACAATAATTAATAACAGAGCTGCTCAACACATGTACACATATAAAAGGGCACAGAAGAACAATGTAAAAAAACGTAAAAAAGTCTGGTCATGTCTTTATTTCCACCAACCCCAGAATTGTGTGTATAGAAACAAATGACTGTAAAAGAAAAATAAAAGTGGCATATTTTATCAGCGACAACAATAATGCAATAAACATATGTAACACCCACTTCAATATTTCTAAATAATGGACAACCTAACTCATTTGCATTTAATTTGCATATATTAAGTCTAATACAAACAATACCACAGTTTTCAACATGGCTATGATTATTAGGCATGGATCCTTGAAAGCATTCAGCCTTAACTGAGTGATAAATTTTTTTCAGGCGTTATATAGTTTCTGCAACTTGCATACTGTATGTGCTTCATAGATTATTAAAAAGTTTAATATAAAAGAAAATAAACTAAGTGGATGAATAAAAACTTACATTTAAAATTGGATATTAAATTTACAAAACTGAAAGTTCACTCTTCTTTTTTTTTTTTTTAACTTTATTAGTAACAAAATATTTACAAGATTACATTAAGAGCTTTTTACATTTTTTTTGTATATAATTTTTAATTTCTTAGGATGTTTTTAGAATATAATGATTTGAAACAAGATGATTACTGTCATCACATTATCGTTGCATTAATGAGCAACTAAGGAATACATTTCTTTGCCATATTTTTTTGTGATATTACTAGGTATATATTTCTGAGCATAAAGATAAATATTATACCATTCTTTGTTATTCTTTTTAAGTACATTGTATTTTTTGTTATCAAATATTACAGCACAATGGGCAAGCCATATTGTTCTCAGAGTGTGAATGGTTACAAGGGCATTGAATGGTTTTAATTTCTTTATATTATTTATTAGGATATTTTTTAAATTGTGTCTTTGTGGAATACAAAGCGACATAAGGTTAAAAAGTATGGACATGTCTCAAAGATATGTGATGAATTTTCCAGGACCAAATTGCATAGTATACAAGTAGGGTCAATGTTTAGTTTAAATCGATTTATGAGAAATAACTTTGTTGGTATTATATCAAGTAGCAGATTATACAGGAATTTTAACCATGAGTGAGGCACGTACAAATTTTGAAATTTAGTTAGTGTTCTTGCAGTAGATAGTGTTGACCAAAGTTGTCTATCAGAGTAATTAATTTTTTTAAATCTTTGTATGACAAACCAATTAGAGTATTAATGTTATAATTGTCCAGTAAATCAGCATGCTCAATGGCATGATCAGTGAAAAAGTGGCGATTTGCATATGGAGTAATAGCAAGCAGAAATAGAGGTGGGTCTTTATGATTGTTACATTTAAATATTATTTAACTAGCCCTAAATGCAAATGCCTATTTCTACCTCCTCCCAAAAGTTGAGAAGTTTGTAACATGGTTTTTTGAGAGATTGTGAAGTAAAAAATAACTAACTAATGTCAAAGTTGAAATTATAGCTTGTGCATAAACCACAATGTGTATATGTATGAACAGCAATGTTGCTCATTGCGCATCTGAAATTATGATTCCATTATGATGATGGAAAATATTTTTTATTGTTTGTAGACTCTCATCCAGTATCTTTTACAGCAGCTATTTTGACAATAATACTATAAGTTTTCTCCCTTAACTGATTAGTTTGGAAAACAGTTGAGATAGTACTCCTTTAGATTTTTGGGCTGATTGCTAATCAATTCTCTAAGTTATCTGTGATTTGTTTGGCTTTTGGTTATTTCCTCATTCAGATATCTGCATAACTGATGATATGGGGTCATCAGATTTTTCTATAAACTGCTTTTCTAAATTATCCGATGATCTGGTTATTGGATTCTTATATGAGTCATCATATAGATTCATTGATGGTCTTGTTATTGGACTATATATTAATCAGATTCCTGGATTGTTTAACAATTTGATGACTGGACTTATTGATAAGATTTTTTAGTTATTTGATGAATGGGTTTTTGGAATCTCTATATTATGGATTGTCTGTTAGACTTTTATGTTTTCTGTGCAGCTGTTCTTCTGGCATCTCTGTGACAAGTATTCTTATATTTATTACATTTCTATTGTACCATAAAACATCACATGATCATTATTTATGCTTATACAAGCTGTTTTTCACAGAAGCAAAACTTCCCATGCAGTAACACCATCCATTGATTACTCTGGCTTGCACTGAGTGGCACTACTGTATGGAGAGTTTTTGCTCTGTGTATTACATTTCTAATGATATCTAAAAGTAATTTATTTATTTTTGACATGTTTTGCTTAATGTTTTAAAGTTACCACTATGATTTAATTATGTAATTATTTTTATTTTTGGTAGTAAGCAAGGTTAACATGGTTCTGAGATTCTCATGAGCTTCTCAACTAAACAATAATTAATCCAAGAGATTTTCTCAGATTGTTGGAGGTCTAGAGGGTTGTATTAAAAGTATTACAGATACACTTCTCCTCAACAATTGGTTTTTGTCTCTTAAACCATCTTTTGAACATGGTTTTTATTTTTTGAAAATGATTGTTATGACATGTGTTTAATATTGATGGATTCACAAATTTATTTGAAATGAGTAGACATGAATGTTCACCCAATTGTCTGATGTAATCACAGAAATATTTGAAATGGGTAGACATGAAAGTTTTTTCAATTGCCTGATATTGTCGCTGTAATACCCCTTGTGTAACTGACATTTCTAGACAGTTTATATAATCAGCAATTATTATTAAAATCTATTTATCCTCTATAGACCTGAGTTGTATAAATAAATGTATGACCATGGCCTTTTACATGTTACCAGACAGTTTATTATTTCTATTATTGATGTTCTAAACTGACTAGCATTATCAAAATCTCTGAGCTTTACCATTAATAAAATGAAATTGTAAGCATTTTAACTCATTACGATTCCAGAATAACCTCAGTAAAGAAGACCTAAGCCAGATTATGCCTTTGGTTAAAATAATAATTATTTAGCAATGAAAGTTCATTACCTTGGGCTTAAATTGCTTAGGAGAACATGTGGAATATTTCATACCTTCATGAACAAAACCATATTTTAAACAATTAAACACTCATAAGGTGCCAAGTCAAAAAAGATTGAAATCTTTATTCACAACATTGTATATATTTTGTGTTCAGTAAATGTGAGTATGAGGATCCATTTGCATTCAAAATTGTTATAATCATTGTTATGGATTCTACTGTAACAAAAGGTTATAAACTTAACAAGCTTAACATGAGCAGCATCTAGATAAAGATAGAGTAAATACACATGATATTACATAATTACATAGTAACTCTGTCAATGTGACTGGTGCTTGTCAATCAAAAGAGCTTTATAATGAGTATACCTTTATGCTACAAATAAAAATTAATATCTGTGATAAAATAAAAACTTCAGTGCCCACATTAACATAAAAACATAGTAAAAAATCACAAATAAAACTAATTTCAGTAGCAAACTATACAGAGTAATGCACCCAGCACAAGCCATAGCAATCAATGAATGCTAAGAGGTTTGTGCATTAAATTCCTATCATGTATCTACTCATACAATATATCAGGCAAGTTTCTAACTTGTTGCTTTCATCAGTGAGGATGCTTAAAACTGAAAGCACTGCACCTAGACCTTTGGATCCAATGCAATCCTATGGAAGCCACCTTTTATCTATTTAGTTAGCTAAACATTTATGAAATCAAAATGAAAATCCAGTAATGTTTCCAATCCAAGATAATTCACCTATTGTTTTCCTGAATATTTGTGATGATGGTATTTTAGTTGTATTTATATATGAACTATTTCCATTACCTAATATAAGTATTGAATGTCTTTAGAAAATTTTAACTTTATTTAAATATTACAAATACATCCAACAATTAATAATAGCTTGCTTGTTAATATACACACAATGTTTGAAGATGTACTACTTTCCTCTCTTCTTCATGTGTTGCTGGCCTGATCAGTTTAATAGCATGGGAATCAAACTTGGACTCTTAGATAATTGAATATTTGGAATATTTAAATAAAGTTAAATTTTTCTAAAGACATTCAATACTTTTATATTAGATGATGTAAATAGTGCAATATATAAATACAACTAATTTACCTATATACGAACCCAGTTCAGTATCTATATATTTTGGTATCTTTGGTTTTAATGATCATAGTCACCATCATTCTATGAGCAAGATTGGTATAAAACCATTAAAGCATCACATGATCACTATTAACTATGCTCACATAAGGTGATAAAACAGTAGTAGGATTTCCATACTATAGCTTGCACTTAGTAGGTGCTACTATTTTAACAGCTAAGTAAGCATAAGAAATAGTCAGCAGCTGCTATTTTAATGGTTTAATCCTAATTTTGTCCATAAGATCAGAATGACTTATCATAATTTAAAAAATCAAAGACATCAAAAGGTATAGATTGATTAACTGGGTTCTGATTTGTGTGACCACACAATTGAATTAGCTTGGATTGAAAACCTTATTGTGTTTTCATTTAAATTTTATAGTTAAGTAAATGGGCATAATGTGGCTTCAGGGGGGTTGAATCATTTTCAAAAATCTAGGTGCATTACTCTCAGATTCAAGGCTTCTCACTGATGAAACCATAATCTAGAAACTAGTCTCAGATAATAATAGGGGTTTTGTGCACATGCATTTATTAATATAACTTGCATTGGAAATCTCTATTGTATGGAAAAATTTCTACTGTCTTAACAACTTGTGTAAGCATAAAAAATGGTAATCATGTGAAAACTAGCTTCACATTCAAACTTTTAGCAACCTATGTTCTGAACAGGCATCAATTTTCATTTTCTCAAAACTAAAAATTTTATTGATTGCAATGTTAAAATTGACATGAGAAATTTAAAGAATTTTTGGCCCCTGTTCACACAATAAAATTTCCACATGACTGGGTATGTGTATTTATATATTTAAACATAGACTAGATCACTCTACACTCAAATTTATATTAATCATGTTTAGTTATCAACTATTCTTATTCGTGTTGTATCACATCATGTCAATAATTAATAGATACTAAGGTAAATTAGTCACCATTTTATGCTTTTTATTTTAACAAATTAAACTTTATTTCTTTTGTAATTTTTACACTATTAAAAATGGTATTTAAAATTTAAGTTTGTAAAATAATACATCCACTTTCCAAATAGAGAAAAAAACAAAGAATCTTTTTTAACAGTATGGATAAATAAATTTAATTTTAGTAAAATAAAATTATGCTCAAAAAAATGTTATCAGTAAAATAAATTTTGATCAAATGTTATGGTTTTTTGTATAATAAAGATATTGAATAATTGTTTAGCTATTTGTTGATAGAATATATTGTTTCAAAAAATATTTACTAAAAATTACATATCAATAAATTAAATTCATGAAATGTACAACAATAAATATAAAACAGCATGTAATTTTTGGAGAAATATGTCATTTGGTAAGTTTAATTACATTCCAGGAGTTGTGTCCATTTTCTATACAAGTGTTATCATCAAACAAAAATAGCATTTTACCTGGATCTTTTGTTTTTCAAACTATCACTTCATAACATTAAAAATTAATAACTAAAGGGGATTTGAATCCAGATTTTTAATAGGTTAAGGAAATACATTTTACTTGTATTTCAATATTAAAAATTAATAAATAATTATCCTGATGCAGTATTTTCATAAAATGATAAGTGTTTTTAAAGAAAATGAAATAACAGAGAGTACGCTTTGCTTTTTGTTTATTTTTCAAATTAAATGATGATTTGGAAAATATTATTGTTGAAAATATATATCAATTAATGCCAATTATAATCACTCACTTTGGATTTTAATTTTCAAAACTGCTCCTACATGTTCATATTTGTATCACTGTCATTTATTATTGTGATTTATTATATTATATTTCTGTTAGTGTTTTTCTTTTATCACTGTGAAGAATTAATGGTATAAATAAAGAAATACTAGAAGATGGTGAAATTAAAAATGGTGCTGAACTTTTTCAAGACTCATAAACTGAAGACACAAGTAGCTTCTTTCAAAAAATTGCTACATTATATAGCATCACATTTTTAATGTATATGACTCATGCATAGTACAATGGTAGCATATTTTATTTAAACTGAGAAATAAAATTTGACCAAAACAAATATTAATCAACAAATTTTCAACAAATAATTTTTTTTTTAAATGAATATAATTTTAAACTATAATTCTATTTTTTTTTTATTTGTACAATTAAAATCAAGATTGATTATAGACAGAAAAAAAAATCTGTAAATAATTAATCACTATAATTTCTATTAACCCCAGTATTATAATCATTATAAGGAATTCCGCCTTTGTTGTTAAAAAGTGGTTGCCTTGACAACATATTGAGATTGTTGATTGTTGTTGATGTTGTGATTGTCTAAATGTTGATTGATTTTAATGAGTAAATATATACATGTGTATATGTTGGAAATAATAGATATGAAATGTTTTGAATTATAAAATTTAAAATATACATTTTATGTATTTTAGTGAATAATAATTATTAAATTAATATCTTTCAAGCTTCCTATAACTATTTATTTTATCTTATACAATTGATATATGTGACCACATGCATGTAGAAAAGATAAATGATCTCCATCATACATATTTTATGCTGAACCACTACTCATCTGTCGGGCTAGATTATCTTCTTCCACACACACACATATATATATATAATCAGTGCTCAGTTTAATTATATTAACTTCTAAATACATTAAGTTCAGTATAGAAAATATACTTGTATTTAAAGATTAAATTAATATCTGTAATTTATATTAGTGATACCATTGTTTTCCTTCATTTTAAAAATTATGGATCAAGATTCCGCACCATATATAACATCAAATGCTATTTAAATGCAATCTTTTCTACATTTATCATAAATAAAAGCAACATGTAAGATCTACACAAGTACAGTTACTTTGACTATATTGTAATAATAAAAAGTCAGATGTTACATTACTTATATATAGCTTGCATTTACAAATATGTAAAATTAAAAGCATGCTAATGAGCTCTAAACAAGCTTTTTTTTAGTGATAAATGCTTCTACTTTTAGATAAATGCTTAGCTTGAGTTGGTTTTTTGAATCTAATGTTCCAACTCCTCACTGAAGAGACCCATAGGTCGAAACCGGTCTGGGAATGGGGACAATCCAAGATAAAAATGATTTGAATGCCTTCTTTTGTAGAAGCATTTATCATTAAAAAAAAGCTTGTTTAGAGCTCATTAGCATGCTTTTAATTTTACATATTTGACTATATTGGTAATATAAGTAATAGGTTACTTATATTTATTTGTAAGCCTTTAAATGTTTGAACGTTGCATTTATGTAATTATTCTTTTTTCAGTAACATCTTTCTTTTTGAGAAACCGATATAAAACAGTTATTTAAAAATCATATGATATATTATGTTAGAATTAATATTTTTTAAAATAATTTTTATAGAACTAAAACAAATTAATACAAGTATAAATGCAAAAAAAAAAAATATTTTAAAAACTGTTATAGTATTTTGTTTTATAATTTATACTTATTCAAAGAAAATAAATTGGTAAAATGATTTGATGAATAATTGACTGATTTTTTATGGAAATAAAATGAATTGTACATCGTTTATTAATTAAAAATAAAAAATCATTTCTAAAATGCAACAAATAGATTTTTAATACGCTTATATTTATATATAGAAAAGCAGCTATAAATTTTAATAATCTTTAAATACTTAAAAAAAAAAATCAAATACAAGGTGAGGAAGAGGAGGAAAATTAATTCCTCAAAGATTTTTTTCTCTTTGCTCTTTTTACAACACATCATTAGTCGATACATCATAAGTTAATATTATTAAATACCAAATATTAAAATTAGTTTTATTTTTTAAAAAATCAATATTAATAAAAACAGGATTTTAAAATAACTATTAAAAATGAATAACTTATTACTTTAAAATAAAATTTAAAACAATTTTAGATTAAAAAATGTGAATTATAATTAAATAATTTTTATGCATTTTAATGACTTGCAGAACTCATTACAGTTTATGAAGCAGCTTTTAAATTGAGATAGAATAAATTATATTAAAAGTCTGACAGGCAATGGAAATCTATGGCAACAATCGAGATTTATCTCTTAATCGTAATACCCTTGGGTGTCTAGTAACCTCAACTACCAATGGTCAGAAAACTTATATTTATATAAAGTTCTATTAAATGTTTGTGAAATATTATTTATTTTTAGATACTAGTTTTAATTTTATACTTAATCTGCTTGACTGTTTCATTTTATTACAAATATAACATATGGATTATTTTTTTCTGTTTAATTATCATCAATATATCACTCTTCTCGAAATCCATTAATTAATGTAAAAAGTTTAAATTTTATTCCAGTCTGTGTGATATAAAAAATAAATTGTTACTTGGCACAATAACATTAACTTATTGATTAACTGTCTGACAACCCAAATCAAAAACTTGAAAACAAAGTTGAATGTAATATGTATTTATAAAAAAACTATCCCAACTGCTGAGATCCAATAGCAAACTACAGATATCAGGTTTGAAGCATAACTATAATGCATTTTTACTTATGTGCTAATGCAATAATATACAGTGAAGATGGACAGCTAAAATTTTGCAGATTAAATTATAGCTGAGAAAAGATGGGATAAAAATTTCATGTTGATCAATTTAAGCATACTTGTGCTCAATCCACCATTACATTAAATATTTTAATGACATAAAACACTTTTTATTTTGTAATTTATTTTAAACATTAATTAAAGTTTAAGAAATAATTTATAAAACTATGGTACTGTAGATTTTACTTTGACAATTGGAAAATAAAATATAACCACTGACAATATTGGATCGATTAAAACTGATATTAGAGAACTCTTTGGTGAATATATGAATGATTTTCATATTGCTCATATCTCTGTATTAACTACAGAATTTTTGATTACAGATGCAAAAGATGATGTAAAATGATGTTGTATATTCTAAACCAAAAAAGTACTTAAATAATATCAAAAGATTGGCAAAGGCTGAGATATTTGACTGATATAAAAATGATAAAGAAATTGGATTTCACTGAGATACTTGGAATTTTTAATGTTATATAACATTATTTAATATACTATCTATATACCCTTTTTGACGTTCTGCTGACAAACCTCACACAGTTTTCCTTGCAACAAAGTATACTATGATTTATTTAGAATTGTTATTTTAAATAAATTGGATGTTCTTTATTCAAATTATGATATATAAATACATCTGTTGATATGAAGCTTAAGCAACTAATAGAAATATGACATCAAGCAGTTATATTTGTGTACTGAAGATGATAGTTTGCTATTGTTTTCTATCTTCTAAAAACAATCTAGTGAAATTTTTTTTTTAAACATTATTTCAAAAACTGTATTCATTATTTAAAAATAAATTATAAAATAATGAAATCTTTTACATCATTAAAATATTTATAAATAATATTTAATTCTATTATAAATGCTGTAATGCATATCAAAATAATTTAGAGCTTTTAATTATTATCATATTGTTTTTTTATCAATCTGAAGGGAATATGTCAGCAATGGTATTTGCAGCAAATGGTTGTAATTTAACTATTTTTTATTTATTCAAAACTGTAGTTTTGTTATGCATTAAAGTAGATCAGTTGTTTTTTTTTTAATATGACTACTCTGTTTAGATAATAATAAAAATAATGTTATAACACTTTCTTGATCATTATATATAAGTTATTTTCAAAGATTCCTATGGTCTATCTTTGGAAAAAGAATACAATATATATTTATAGATAAATAAGCTTCTTTAAATATTTGAAATACTACACATTTTTTGTATGTTTCAATTTTATATTTGATCAGCTTGATTGTTTACATTTTTATTTACGAAAAAAAAAATTAAATACGAGACATTTTCTACTTAGTTTTTTCTAAGAAAGTTACAGGCTTTCTCAGTCTCATGCTATATGTCAAATTTTCTTAGTTATGAAGTACCTTGGGACAGCATTTGAATTGCCTTTATATCGATACAGACCAATACATAATTTTGCGTTAAAACATTTCCATATAACAGTAATGAACTTCGAGTTTCACAAAATTGACAAACTTGTTTATATTTAATCTAATAAGCAGAAAGAATTCTAAATGCAATTTTTGTTTAATGATTGTTTTCTTATTTTCAAAATTATTTTGATTTAATAAAAATAAATGTGCTTTATTTTTATAATTATATCATATTGTGAGAAGAAAGTAAATTTATGATATAAAAAGACGAAAATGATCTTATTCTAGCTATCCCAAAAAGATGTTCTGATTTTAGTATTTTTTTTACTTTTAATATTTTATTTTAGTTATGTTTAAAAGTAATTTTAATAGTAATTATTCTAAAAAGAGTTTAATTTTATCATGAACTTTATTTAAACTAAAAGCTATAAATATAAATAATTTTATCTTGTGAAATTAGTTTTCATTTAGTTAATTTATTTTTCTTATTATGACAGTGAAATGGTTAATGATTTTTATATTATTATCATCCTTAATAACTCACATTACACAAAGATGCAGTAATTAATAATGTAAAAATCTCTGTAAAATGGTGTGGAAAAGAGTTGAAAATGATATAAGAAAGTATAACTGTGAACTAGCAAGGAAAGCTGTAGAAGAAAATAAAAGTCTTAAGAATGTAAAACAACATTTTGGTATTGGTAAAAAAATTATATCTGCAATAAGAAAAAAATTTGGAATTATTACTAAAAAGAGAGATCACATCATGAAATGGGTAGAAGTCTTTTATCAATAATTATATAGTAATAAAGAACAAGTACATCCTATATCTATTACATCTTCCAAATTGCCCAGAATTTTAAATGACGAAGTGAGACATGCAATTAAATGTATGAAGAAAGGAAAGGCTCCAGGTAATGATGGAATTATGATTGATATATTAAAAAGTAGCAGGTGAACAAATAGAAAGAAAATTAGCAAAGTTATATACCAAATGTCTAAATGATAAAGATGTACCAGATGACTGGAAGAATGCAGAATTAATATTAATATTTTAAAAAGATGACAAAGAAGATATTAGAAATTACAGAGCTATCAGCCTTTTATCAGTTTTATCCAAAATTGTTACCAAGATAATTGCAACTTGTCTACAGAGAACATTGGATTTCCATCAAAGAACAAGCTGGATTTAAAAGTGGTTTTAGTGCAGTAGATCATATCCAGGTATTGAGAGAAATTATAGAAAGAACAAATTAATATGAATTGCCATTATGCTTTGGATTTGTAGATTATGAAAAGGCATTTGGTTCTATAAACATTTCTTCAGTGATTAAAGCATTGAATCATCAAGGTATAGATCCAGAATATTGTCATATTTTAAAGAATATTTATAAAAATGCAACAGCAACAATTAGATTACTTAATGATACTGAAAAAGTCAACATTGAGCAGGGTGTAAGACAGGGTGACTCCATATCTCCAAAACGTTTTACAGCAGTGCTGCAAGCAGTATTTTGTGGATTAAAATGGGAAACTAAAAAAGCAGAAGTAAATGGAGATATTTAACTCATTTAGATTTTGCAGATGGTATAGTTGTTTTTGTAAATAATGCTTTAGAGCTGCAGGAAATTCATCAGATGAAAGTAGGACTAAAGATAAATGTTAAAAAGACTCAAGTAATGTTTAATGGATTTTTTCAAAATATGAAAATAAAGATTGATTATGATGAGTTAGAAGAAGTTAACAGTTACAAATACCTTCATCAGATTATTAATACAATGGAGACATAATGGATGAAATAAATCATAGAATTAACCTTGTTGGAATGTTTTTGTTAGAAATAACTTGATACTAAAAGAAAATATGCTTATGTGTTTGAAAAGGAAGGTTTTTAATAAATGTGTTTTACTAGTTCTTATTTATAAATCTGAGACTTGGACACTTAATAGAAGAGAAATACAGAGACTTCAGACCGCTCAAAGAAGTATGGAGAGATGCATGTTGGGAGTAACAAGAAGAGATTGAAAACGCAATATATGGGTAAGAGAACAAACAGGTGTTACTGACCTCATTGAAAAAATTAAAAGACTGAAATGGAGTTGCACGGAACATATTGCTAGAAGAGATGATAATAGATGGACAATTGAAATCTTAAACTGGATTCCAAGAGATTGTAAAATATCCAGAAAAAGACCACATGTGAGATGGATGGATGAAATAAGAAAGTGTGCAGTGGTGATGTGAAGAAGAGAAGCTAAAGATCAGAAAAGATGGGTTGAACTTGTAGAGAACTTCATTTTGCAGTATATTGATAATGGTTGATGATGATGGTGATGATAAGTATTAAATTTAAATTAAATAGATTTATTATGATGGACAGTCCAAATTATAATAGTTTAATCAAATAAATTTGTTGAATTTCATTCTATACTTTTTATCTGTTTCAGTTTACACTTGCATTCACATAATATATTAATGCTGAGACAATTCAAGGAAACTTGAATATTGTTGTCTCTTTATCACTATATACATATATAACGATCGAAATGAAAGTGAAGATCGAATCTAACTGCAAACACAATATCTGCTCTACAAGGGCGCCATCTAGGCATTTGAGCCTAGAAAAATTTATAGAGTAGGCGGATACGCGCTGTTAAGATTCCACTTTATTTAAATATTCAGATCGTTAGCCCAAGTCACTAGCTCAGTGGAGCAGCAGAGATAATAAAATATAAATTTTATATCTTAAATATAAAAGAATAGAAGCCACTGCCAGAAATTAACATATAAAAATATTTATTTACGCACATATAAAATAACATTTAAATTTTGAGGAATAAGTTTAACCTTTTAGATTTTTATATTAACTTGTAAATTTACATTTTTAAAAGATTTCAATAAGTTTAATTTTTATTTAGATAGTCAAGTATGAATAGACTACATAGATCTGCATTTGAAAAAAAAAAAAATTCTTCCCTGATTTAACCTTAGGCAACAAATTTCGCAATCAACTGGCGCCAATCCATCTGATATATTCATGTATTCAATGTAGCATGATACGACAACACAAAATACTATACTGCCAGGAAAGTACATCTGAACAGTAAGTAGAATTAGAGAAGATATTGACTCCCCACCAACAGGAATGTGACATCTGTTGGCAAGTAGAACAATTAACAAAAAACTCCATAGGAATGGACTGCAGTCTTCTGCCGACTTACAAACCCATCCATAGGCAAACAGAGGGTGTGTGGCGTATATCTATAATCCTGCCCGTAGCGGACCTCATACTACATCTACTAATTACACAAATATATCCAATCCATTGAACCAATTCAACTACGAAATGAATAACCTAAGATTACCCTCCCTTAATACAACTTTACAAAACTATATAGCCATTCACGCCCGACTTAATTTTAACATTTAAATACGTTCGCACAGATTTGTTTAAAAATGTTGGGTATAGATCGATTACATAGATTCCACGGTCAAAAACATTTCAAAATAAACATAAACGATCAAAATACAAAATTATTGATACCGACAATCGCAGAGGGAAACTTATAAGTAACCCAATAGTATTCACCATAAGATACTTGCGTTGTCACCAATAACTTAAAAGACATCCGAATAAATACATTTTTGATACTCACCGTAAGGTATCATTATTTATCGAATGTCTATATATTTTGATCAAATATGAAAACCGAAATATAATTAACCGCAAACGAATCCATGCAAGCGTCTATAAACAACTTAAATTTCATACATTTAAATAATCTTTACAATAAGGAAAAAAAAATGGAAATGATGTTTATCAATCGGGAAACATATAAAATTAAACATTATGAATTTGATTGAAAAACTTACAAAAGTCAGATAAGAGTCCGTTTTTTAACATTTAAGTTGGCTTGTTTATGAATTTATAAAACTTGACGAAAGTTCGTAATTGATTTTAATAATTGTTAATTTCCTATAGCTTATGGTATAAGAGTCCAGGCCTCTGCTTTCAATTCCCGTGACGCCTCCGTTGGAAGGTAATGTTCTGGAGATGGCAATAGCTGGTTCAAGGTATCACAGTCTTTTCATTTTTTTTTATTTTTATAGAGAGTGTGGTATGTGCGTCATACCACATCTCTCAAACACCCAACGCTGGAACTGTCCGAAAAAACTGTATTTTCCTTTTTATATTATCCACAAGGATTCAATGAACAAAACGTCACCAATCCATCACTTTCATTAGGGTCCGAGCCAAGGCTTAGTACTTCCATTGGTCAAGCTAAAATCTCTTTCTTCTCTTATCTAACTTTTCATCTGACTTTTTAATTACACAGCTTTTAGATAATTAATAAACAACCATTTCCATTTATAGATTACAGGAATTAATTAATACCTGTTTTTATTTTAACTTACGTTATTTTTTTATTAAAATATTTTTATAAATCTTTTTTTTTTATAAAAAATACATTCAAATACCTTTTTTTATTTATTAAAAAAAATATTTTTAAAGTTTAGCATCTGTGCGAATGTATATACGTATAACAAACATTTTTAATTTTAGCGTTTAGTTTTTTTTACTTTTATTTGCGAACTTTTATGTTTTTATTTTAAATTAATGTAACGACATATTTATATATCGTTACACATATTATTAATTGAGAATTAAATAATCTATCTAGGCTACATGTAATATCTAATTGTTTTAAAATAAATTTATTAAACATAGTAACATAGTAATATACAGTTAAACTTTATAAAAATTTACATAGCATTCAGAATGACACTTGAAAAAGTCAAAGCAGAGAAAAGGGTATTAATAAAATTAAGAGGAAAATAAAACTTTCACCCAAGTATCATCATGTAGACTCACAGGTGAAAGCAGAGAGTCTCGCTGCTTGACTTGGTCAAGAAGCTTAATAAAGACACTTAGAGCCAAGTCCTGAGAATGACCAAAGATGAGCCTGCAACGCATCAACCATAAAGAAAATGTTATAAAGATAAATAATCTTATTGCTGCAAATGATCCCTTATTAAGAGTATTAGAAACAGAAAGAGCATCCCTAAGATCCAGAGAGACATTTGCAACAATAAAGTCCCTAATCAATTTAAGATCAGGACAAATATAGAAAATATGGAGTATTGTCTCATCATATAATCTACACAACTGACACTGAGATGAAATCCTAATGAAGCCTCTGCTGGTCACTAAAAAATAACTTGTTGGGAGCACATTTAAATTTTAGTTTAAATACAAAATCAACATGTCTTGCTTCAATGAATAGAAGTTTCATTTTACGCAAGAGAACTTTATTTGAAACACCTAATGAAGTCAAAAGAGGAGTATAATGTGGAGAT
This sequence comes from Epiperipatus broadwayi, assembly GCA_028023455.1. Taxonomy (NCBI): domain Eukaryota; kingdom Metazoa; phylum Onychophora; class Udeonychophora; order Euonychophora; family Peripatidae; genus Epiperipatus; species Epiperipatus broadwayi. The sequence goes on from JAQFVV010012544.1 coordinate 819,158, forward strand.
TTTAATTTATAAACATCCCAGAATGTCAATTTTCCATCAAGCACAACTTGAACTGAGGGTATTGACTTAATAACTGATTTAGGTAATATCTAGTTTAATGAATAATTGCTAATAGTCATTAATATAATTCTATAATATGGTTTGTGGCAATATTGTGAATTCAGAAAGATACTTGTAATCAAAGTATAGTAAATTATTTATAAAATCCTAATACAAATGATGAAAATATATGCAAGATATTGCGATCTAATCCAACTGAGAGTGCTGAATCCATACAAACTGCACATCTTCAGGCTGATTTATCTTTTTCAAATGTTTTTGTTATATGTTTAAGAAAATTATAATGAAATGGTAGGTTGAAATTAATATATATATAAAGTTAAAGTATATCCCAAAAAAAGAGTATATGAAATAAAAATAACAATAAAAGCTATGTATGTCTTACTCACTTGAAAAAAGGGGATCAGGGTGTTCCAAAAATGCATCCAGGGTGAAAAATATTATTCAGATTTCTGGGCTGATGATTGGATGTGATATGATTGAACTAAGATGAAAGATGTACTGAGATATGAATAGAATTTGAAAATATATATTGTAAATTGCATTATTATTTTTTAAATACATTTTATTTTAATCAAGCTCTCGCATTTTTATATTACATGATGAATCATTCATATTTTGATATAACTGCAAATACATTTTATTTTATATTACTTGGTCTTTAATTATATGCTTCAAATAATTTTTAATGAATAATTATTGAGATCTTTTATTATCAATAAGAATTTATCTGGCTTTAGAAATGCATTTTTATATATAAATTAGGCACTAATATAATTTTGTCTACATAGTTTTGTAGTTTATTGTAGTTTTTCCATACAGTAATGCCATCCAGTGTAAGCTTTAGTAATTAATGGATACAAGAAGTTTTGGGTATGTATATTTATCCAATATTTTCACATTAATTTCTAGCTTGTAGCTTTTATCAGTGATACTTTTTTGATCATTTTATATAAGTGACTTACTGTATGTGGAGTTTGCTACTAGTATTAACAAATTGTGTAAGCATCAGAAAATAGTGATTAAGTGATGTTTTAATGGTTTTATTATAGGTTCTATAGCTCACAGTGTACTACTCTAGTTATTTTGGTACTTATGTATTATCCATAAGCTGGAAGCTTTCAATATATATATATATTTATATGTCAAAGTGTCAGCCAGGAAGCGAACCCAGTACAACTGCTTGGAAAGCAGCTATGCTAACCACTAGGCCACCAATGCTTGACAGCTTTCAAAATATTTTTGTTTTAATTATCGATTTTCAAAGCATTGAATTACTTGTTTATGTTTTTTTTCATCAAATTTATTTTACTGAACATATGTTACTTATTAACTTTAAAAAATATTAACAAATCAATTATAAATTCACCTTAGGTTTTACAAAGTATTAACAAATCTTTTATAAATTTCATTCACAAGATTTAATTTCTTCTTTTAAGTATATTATAGTGTATTAATATTTACACGTTGTTGAACTTTGTCATGACTTTTTTATGTTTACCTAAAATCTTTCTGGCAAGGAGAAAAAAAAACAAAGTGGGGACACTTTAATGGCTTATTGTGCAAAAAGACTGGTGAGTGCTTTATTGTAACTGTTTGTGATCAAAAAAAATGTCACTGAGAGAACCATAAGATTGTTTGAACAATATTTCAAAGTAAATCACAGATATAAGTTTGTGGACCCACATTCTTTTTAATTACAATCAATTTCCACACTTCACATGATCACCATTCTCTCAGATCCAAGGTTCCTCACTGATGAAGGCTACAAGCCAGAAACTAGCCAGGGGATATTGTATGAGTAAGCACTAGATAGGGGTTTTATGTACAAGCCTTATGACATCCATTGATTATTCTGGCTTGCAACTGATTGGCACCACTGTATGGAGAATGTTGCCTGTTTTAATTTCCATACTTTTGTGTAATTTCTTCTGTTTTAAAGTTATATTAAAAATAAATAAAAAGAAATATTAAATATGATAGATTATTGTCAGACATATTGTTTGCAAAATTTATTCAAGACCCCTGAAAATAGATAATTAAAACAAAAGTGTATGGCAATCTTGCAACTTATGGAAAATCATAACTACTGTTATTTTATTTATTTTTTGCTTATGTAAATATTTTGTTTCATTTAATTTTTTTTTAATCACATCTTAAAAAACTTATACTCAAGCAAAAATTTATTATATGTCCAAATTTTTTTTCACTGATAAATCATAAGTATTTTTTATTTTAGATATGGTTAGTTAATCTCTATCATTTCCAATAGTCAATTATCAAATGAATTTGCAAACATAATTATGGTTTACCATCAGCATTATCATCACTAGATCAGAATTGTTTTGTGAATATTTTTAGAGAAGTATGTAACCTATGTCAAGCATTGGTGGTCGAGAGGTCAGAAATGGCTGCTTTACAAGCAGTTGTCCCGGGTTAGCAGGTTCATGTCCTGGCTGATGCTATGACACATGGGAAAAAAAGTATGTAACCTATAGTAGTGCTTACATATTAATTGCATTGATATGGTCGTTTGTGCACTAATTTCATAAAGGCATTAGTAAACTTCGCTCATTGCATATTTTTAATATTATTGTATTTTTAAAATTGCTTTGTTTTTATTTGATTTTTCCATTATTCATTTGCTATATCTGATAACATTAATAATAGTTTAAATAATAAAGCTGGATAAATGAAGCATGTTGGGTAACAAAAAGTTTTGTTTTGACTTTTTAACTGCCTTCATTCAGTTTTTACAGCTTTAACATTAAATTTAAATGCATAAATTTAAAAATTCATTTAATTTTGCCTTGTATGCCAAAAACTGAGTCATCTTTTCTCAAATTAAATAAATGTAAGTTTAGAAGTTATATAGAGAATTAAAAACTGTTAGTGGTATTTTATGACAACAGTATATATGTTTTTCTTAAATATTTATAGAGAGCGTTTGATTTTTTTATCAACAAATTTATATAAATCAATTTGTTTATTGCCTGAGAGGTCATAAAAATTTGAACACCAGAAATGATAGCTAAATCCACAATATTCTTGATTATTTGTTCAACATTTAGAATGCTTCTAATTTATAAGGTGATTTACTCCCTTTGTTTACAAATACTTACATTTTATGGAATTCTTGTAATGAATGAGAGAAAAATAAAAACTTAATGATTTTGTTGATTTAGAACTATTTGTGTCAAGTGAAATTTTAAAAGAATGAATAATATAAGTAGAAAAATGATAAGGCATGGAATACTTAAAAACACATTTAATAATAAATTTAATGAAAATTTCCATACAAATGTATACATAAAATGAATTGAAAGCAAAGTATTTTTAAAACAAAAATAATATACTCATATGATGAAAGAAATAGAATAAAGATGATGCGAGATATAATTAAAAGGAAAGTATAACTGATGGGGTAAAGCAATTTTCACTAAAATAAAAAGTAAAAAAATCAAAATCTACAGAAAAAATAACATTTTTTTTTATCATTATAGTTAAATGTATAGGGGTTTGAACTCAGACTTTCACAGGACCCTCAACCATCCATGCTATCTCAAACTGCTGATATCCTTGATCACACATATGTCGAAAAGATAAATAATCACCAACATATGTATTTTGTGCTAAACCAGCACTCATCAGTTGGTCCAGATTATCATCTCCACACATATATACCAATCAAAATTCAGCTTATATTAAGATAGAAAATCTTCATACTTTAATGGACAGGCTTTAAACCACTCCACCCACACCTCTTCAGCCGTCCAATTTGTGATAAATTATCGTAGAAAGGTATTACCTAAACTTTTTAAATTGATGGCAGTAGATGTTGACGGTCAGAAATGTAATTTAAGGATATTTATTCAAAAAAAAAAATAAAGCAATCATTACTTTCACAAACTTAACAATAACTATTTTTTAGTCTAAATAGAAAGATCCCAAAATTGTGGTAAAGCAATGGTAGAGATTGTCATCTTGAATTGGTCTATCATTTAACTAATGATGATGATAATAATTTTTGTAATTTAAGTATATATATGTAAATAATTTATTTAAATAAAAAAAATAACGCATTTTTTGCTTTTACAAATTGAACAATAATTTATTTTTAGTTTAAATAATTGTTCTCACTTGAGATAACTAAATTGTTTGATATTAACCTTATTTTCACTTGTTCAATCTTGAAGTGTTATGATTTGATGAATCACGTGTTTGAAGAATATTTTTCCGTGAATTTTATTTAGCTTAACTTTCAATTTTTTTTTAGTTTAAAAATATAAACAATTATCTTAACAAATGATTATTATGTTAGAAAAGCATATAAAGTGTCTGCTTTATAATTTGTTGTTTCATTAAAAAGTATACAAATTTCTAATATTTTTACATCATAATTTAATTTCATCTCTTTCAGCTTTAGTATTTAATTTGACTGCAGGATTTATAAAAGGCATTTAATTGTTTTTTTAAATTTCTACATCGTTTACTGCATTATTTGCCCATAAGAAATGTAAAAGAGTCTTATTCTTGCATAAGAAATTAAGTTTTTCTAAAAATATATATCACCACCACCAAATAGAGAATATTTGTATACATATATATATGGATGAATGATCTATTTGTTATGCTTTTTATAGGAATTTTTATATAATTGAAGATTAAACTATTAAACATCTCAGATCCAAGGCTCCTCACTGATGAAAGCTACATGCTAGAAACTAGTCTGTGGATATTAGATGAGTATGCACTAGATAGAGATTTTATGCATAAACCTTCTTGCATACATTGATTACTTTGGCTTGCATTGGATGATGATACTATATGGAGACTTTTGCCTCTGTTATAATTGAAGATGCAAATCTCATTATTCTAGCTATATATTATACCTGTAATAAATAAAATTCTTGATAAATAAGCTATTGTAATTATTAAGATAAATGCAAAACTACTAAATTCGAATGTGGAAACCATATTTAAAGTAGAATGAAGTTCTAATAAAATATGATTTAATTCAAATATTACATTTAAAATGTTAATTTGTAAAATTACTTTTTATATCATATTTGAATACACAGACTTTCAAGCTTCTATTAGCTATCCACTTAACTTTATATAACCGATACACATAACTACATACATGTGAAAAAGATAAATGATCTCCAATATACATATTTCATGCTGAATCAACACTCACCATTTGATCTAGATCATCATTTCCCACACAAAAATCTTCAAACTTTAATGGATAAACTTCAAACTTCTTCACCCCCAACTCTTCAACCATCCATATTATTTAAAATCTGATAATGGAATGGTCAAACTCCTTGTTGATGCCAATATTGCTTTCAAACCTATAATGACTTCAAGTCACTCTGATATCTTATACAGATTTTTTAATAATTTGAATGGGTGAAGAGTTGGATAGTGGAGAAGCTTGAAGTCTATCTATTAAAGTTTGAATATTTATTATCTTAATATAAATGAGCACTGATTGTTTGTATATGTGTATGGAAGATGGTGATGCGGACCAACTGATGAATGCTGGTTCAGCATGAATTTGGAAAACATCTTTTTCACATGTATGTTGTCATGTGTGTCAGTTATATAAGATGGAGTGGATAGTTGATAGTTGAATGAAGCTTGAAAGATTGTATTCAAATTGCCTCTATATACATCTAGAATGACTTTTTATAAATACCAAAAAAGGTTTAACCCAAAGACAATTATCAATATTTCAAAAATATAAAATTTAAAACTTTAATATTTTAAACAAATTGGATAATTTATTCATATAGTAATTGACAAGGTTTTCAAAAAAATACAGTTGTAGATTTTAAAATACTGAGTAAACTTTTTTATTTACTTCATTTTTTTGATAAAAAATAAGGAAAATGCCAACCTGTTTTTACTTACATAAATTTCAGGATGTTTTTGTAGCATTTTAGGAATAGAAGTATTGTCTAGAAATTATGCTAAAAATAGATAGGTGTATTTTATACTTTTTTTAAAAAATAAAATATAGGGAATTTTATTTTGTAATTTGGTTACAACTCATATGATAAGGCTAAAAATAGGATACATTAAATGGTATTCAAAGAAGAAAAAAGTTCAATGATGACATATCCTGCATTACATAACCTAAGAGGACTACAGTGATCCATAGGAACAATGAGAAGGGCCCAGGATTTGGTATTTTTAACCTGTTACCTGAGTTTTTAAAAACATCCTTAAAAAAAAAAAAACCTCAAATTCATTTCCACCTATTTCAAAAGACCTTTTTCTTCTCTTACAAGTTTAAAATGTCAATTATAGTTATCTTGGGTAATTAAAATAAATGTATATAACTATGGCTTGGTTATATTTTTATAAAATATTTAGATGTAAAATGAATATTTACTATAATTAAAACCTTCCACTGGTCATCCTATATAATAATAGAATGGGAATTATATCTATAACAATACAATATGGTAATTTCTCAATTGAAATTTAGTCAAAGGATTAGTTTACTATTTTTTAAATATCTCATTCTTTTCATAACTTTGATCAAATCTTGTCTCTATAAACATGTTATGATATATTAATTATCTTGCCCTTTACTAATTAATGACTTTTGTTTCAATATATTAGAACTATTATTATTTACTATCTTCACTACTGAAAATTTGAATTTATATATTGTAGAGAAATTATTTACTGTTAACAAAAACACAAAAGTTATGTTTGCAATTAAATCTTTTTATTTAGAGTATGCAAATATTTACAATACAAAGAATGTCAACACATTCTATTCTTTCATAAAGTTAATCATCTTAAAGGATGCAATAAATGAGGTTTCATACAAATGATACTTTGAAATGAAATGCAAGAACTGATGAATATCTCACCAAACCCATTTAGCATAATTATTAGCCCAATATACTATTTATATTATATCATGAAATTTAATTTTCTCATTCTGATTTGATTTTTTTAAATTGGCTTCTATTAACTTATTTATTTAACATTACTATAATCTTTGGCAACTAAACTTCTATCTCTCTTATTATTATTATTATTTTTAATAATAATATAAACTAGATATGTACTTAGTTTTCTTATATATTTATAGAAAATGTAGGTTTAGATTTTTTTTTTTTAAATTAATATTTTTATAATTGGATTAGTATCAGGTTTTTTTTTCTTTTTTTTTTTAAAAATTATTTAGTTTCAATATACATTTTATTAATCATTATAAAGATTCAAACATATTTTAGTTTCAAAATGCCTTATAATATTTTTTTTTTATCTTTGAGAACATTTATATCTTAGCCTATTATTTTAAGTTAAGGGTTAAACATAATGGGTTTTTTTTCTGTATAACGTTAAACAGATAACTAAATATATTAAAAGAAAAATAATTCTGCATTAAAAATTATCAAAATGGCAAGAAAAACTTCTGCTTTAAATTTAATGTGGTGGTAATTTAATGTTGTGTTGTTATATAATGCATACGAAAATAAAAATTGAACAATTACCCATATTTTTTATTTATGTCTATAAGCAAAATGAAAAGTTTAAATATATAATCTTTCATCATTTTTTTTAACTACAATAGTTGAATTTTGTTTAAAAAATCAAAGACATTTGAGTTTATTGTAATATGTAAATATATTAAATTTATTAAATGCTAGCATATGATCTAATAATAATGTGAAAGGCTAAAACTTTTGACAGAAGCATCTTAAAAATACTTATGTGACAGCCAATCAGATGTAATAATGACTGTCACATAAGCATTTTTATGGCACTTTTGTCAAAGGTTTTAGCCTTTCATGTTATTATTAGATCATCTGCTAGCGCTTAATAAATTTAATATATATACATTTGTAACTATCATTTCATTAGATTTGAAAATTGCTTGGTTGTAAATTGAAAGATTTCATGCTGTTTATTTATATATAATATTTAGTGAATTAAATGTGAAGATGTTTTAAGCTTCATACTCTTAATTCAAAATGCTTGAGTCTGACTTATTTATATATAAATTTAAGTCGAGAAGGTGGGTTCCTATCTTTTTCTCATAGTTCTGGCTTGTATTCTTGAATTGAGAGTTCCATGTGCAGTCATTATTACATCTGATTGGCTGTCACATAAGCATTTTTAAGGCACTTCTGTTGAAGGTTTTAGCCTTTCACGTTATTGTAATATGTAAAAAAATTGAAATTTGTTTAGAAATTGATTAATCTCATTCCTTGATCTATGGATTTGGTATTTAATTTTTGTTGCTGTTGTTGTTACATATCCAAAAAAAAAAAAAGAACTTGAATCCTGTGTTGGGTGTTGAAAATATGTTTTTGTGCTAATGACAATGTTGAACTTTTTTATCTTCTTAAAAATATTCTGTAAAGTAACAGATCTTCTGATCTGCGATAATATGAGTTTGAATATGTCAATAGTACATTTTATAGTAATATATAAACTCATATTGGGATATACAATAAGAGCAATAATCTACATTCACTTGGTATTCAGCATTATAATATTTTAATGATAAAAATGCTATTTGTAAAGTATTTTCATAAAATTATTTTTGAGATAGATGATTAATTTCTAAGAAAAATTAGTTATATTGTGACTTAAGGTCACTTTCAAATAGCATAACTGAAGTTGTAGTTTTTTGATTCAGAAGATTATGGTTGTTTTGTAAGTTACTTTCCTGTTACTTTGATTGAAAGATTAACAAATTATTTTTGTGAATTTAAGTATTAGTGCTTAAATAGGACTTTAAAACTCTATATTATTTTTAAAAACTTTATACTTACGTAAACATCTTTGTAATTGTCTTCAATATAAGTGATTTTCTCCATTCTATCAGAAAAAGATTAAGATATGATTCATTGCCTTCGGATTTCCTATAGTGTCTGTATTTATATACTTTACAAAGGAATCAATGTTATAAAACTTAAATAGTCTTGTTTATTTAAATCTCCAAACATCATTCACCAAACACATAGACAATGAAAGTTCAGTTTTCAAAATGTTTGTTAGAATTAAAACGCTTAATAATAGCACGAATAGAGTTTTTTTGGTTGGATTCTCTACAAATTATTTTTAAATGATTATGAAAAAATGCATATACTAAATTGGGACATTTAAAGGACTGAAATAATAAACATATTTAAATCTACTGAAATATTTGATTATTTTGAATTCATTAATTTTTTTTTATTTCATTTTTTAATATTTTTTTGAAATCTGTAGCTAGATTATGTGAACTTAGTTTTTCGATCAAGTCCTAAGTAAATTCTTGTCTTTTGTTTTTAAATCAAAAATCTTCATTTAAAAATTAGTCAGTTTTACTATATTATTAACTCAAAATTGTTACATTTTTATATACCGTTGTCAAACGCACTCCACTCACAACTTTGACACCATCCATCTCAGATAAATACAATAATAATTATTACTAATCATTTTCTAGACTAGAGATTATCTCTAGCACAAAAATTAAATTTAAACCTTAGTTAAAGATTAATAGATCTGATTTTTTTTTAAATTTTAAACATACACACACATATTAATTCAAAAATTAAAACAATAATTTGAAAGATTTTTTAAATTAATTATTTTAATCTATTATTTGAAATTTAATATTTACAGTTATATCTATAAAAATGCAGACTAATTTTATTCGTACATATATATATATTACCCTAAAAAATTTATTCTTTTATTCTAACTTTCTTTAGTTGATATTTCTTTTTAATAAGTTTACCTGAAGTTAATAACTTCATGCTACATAAATACTTACGCATGTGTAAATTTTTACCTTTTCTTTTATATATTTTCTTATCTATTAATGTTAGTAATAAAAAATTATCTTTTTAAAAAAGTGAGTTTGCTTTTTAAATTTAAAAAAAAAATCATTAAAGCTGTTTAAAAAGAAATATTTATTGCAGAATAACTCAAATATAACAGCTGTCAGAATTAAAAAGTTAATTTTTTTAAATAATGAAGATGTGTATATTCTTATATGTGAATTTATATATATATAAAAAAAACATTAATTAATAATAGGAAAATGCAAATAAAAGAAGACTGAAAGCATATATTATACCGAAATTATATATTTTAAATAATATTGCCGCTAAGTATTAAAACAAAAACAGTAATTCAAAAATCATAAAGCAAAAAGAAATACTATAAAATAAAGTTATATTTTAAACTACATTCATACATACATTTGCAAATTTATGTTTACTATTCTTTTTAGACTTTTCATAGGTAAAGTGATATCTATTCAACCAAATATTTTATTTATATTTTTATAAAGATATTTTCATTATATGAGGGCCAGTGACATAATGGTTAGTGCATTAATATTTCTCTGATTTGGAATTCCAATTCTTTGACATTAACCATAGAATATTTTCAGGCCTTATGAAAAATAAAGACGTTTTAAAAGTAATTAACCCAAAACTAATTCAGCTATTTCTTTAATATTTGTCAACAAATAAGTATTTAGTTGTTAAGAGCAGAATGAAAATTTCAGATTAATCTAATTGGGTTGATGTATTATCTTTATATATAATACAGTAATTAATATTTATCACAGGTAAAAGACAATTTATTTAAAAGAAAATAAACTTTTTTACTTGTTATTTATAAAATGAAATATCTAGCTATATGCTACTAGATTTATATTCATATGGATTAGTGAATAAAATATAATCACATTGTAGCATAAAAGAGGCAAAACTCACTATACGTATTGCCACACACAGCAAGCTAGAGTAATCAATGGATGCCAGAAGGCTTGGGAATAAAATCCCCATCTAGTGCGTACTCATCCAATATTCCCAGACTAGTTTCTGGCTTGTGACCTTCGTTAGTGAGGAGCCTTGGATCTGAGAGCACTGCACCTAGATCTTAGGATCTAATGGCATCCTCCAGCAGCCACCTTTTATCTCCACTTAACTACAAAACTATGAGTCTTAAACTGAAAACACCTTAATGTTTTCAATCCAAGCCCATTAGCTTATATAGTCATATGGGTCTGAACTCAGTTCAGCACCCATATATTTTGGTGTCTTTGGTTCTTTAATAACCATGGCCACCACTATCCTATTAGGCAGGATTGGTTTTAAGCCAATAAACATCACATGACCACCACTTCTTATGCTTGTGGTTGTCATGTGATGTTTATTGGCACATTGTAGCATCTGAGATTACATAATAATTCACATGCAGTTCAAACACCAGAAGTGAAATGAAGCAGCCATGATCTATGGACTTTGACCTCTAGACTCTTCCACTCTACCATTGTTCTAATGCACAGAAGGCTATCAGTATTCTCTGACAATAGTGTACTAAATTAAGTTAATTTGTAACTTAAGACACCTATAAAACATTAATCTTCTTTGATGATTAAAAAAATGTAATGTAGAATGTTTTTTTATTATTTCTAAATCATATCAGAATTATGATTAAAGACATCTTTTCCATTCCTATTTTTCAATTTGTCTGCTTTACTAGTTTTGGTTTTCTGCATCTTAATACTATGACTATGTGTTTAGAGTTTATTTTTATTACCCTGGATCTGTTTTGCTTAGGAGATATATGAACAATTAACCTATTGTCAACCAAATTTTCACACGTTTAGATAAAAAAAGGCTTCTTGTTGAGCTTTTTCTTCATTTTTATCAATCAAAAATTGAACTAGGAACATTTACATTTTATGTACTTCTGTATGATATTTTTTTTTAAATTTAATAGAAGTTTATGGGATCTTTATTCCCACTTCACTTTAATATTTTATTCTTTCTTTAAATGAAACTCATATTATAGTTGGATATATTACTCATAAATAGTAAGAGGTATACTGATCACATGATTAGATTCCCACTAGATTTCTTGATAACATGATAATTTTTTTTTAAAAAAGAGTATTTTCAATTATGCACATTATTCTTCAAGCTAGTTAGTCTAGGCAAAATATTTATCCTTTAACTTTTAGACAGTAAGTTTTCAATTATAAATAGGGTAATTTAAGGAGTTTGTGACTGATTATGTATTTTTGATACTTATGGGAAAGTTCAGGAGAAGATATTGCCCTAATTTAGGTTATTTAAAGCTGCTACATTATTTTATATTAGGAGTATTTATTCATATTAAGAGAAATGAAATTTCAAAATTATTTTTAATATGCTGTTAGTATAACTATAATGTACACTATACTTGCAATTACATTAAAATAAAATAAATCATAATTCTTTAAATTTGAGTCAGTTAATAAATGAAGAAAAATTCTGGTTAATTCTTAATTGAATAAAATAAAATAAAAATCTTTGTTTTGTGTGCTCAACTGATGATTTGAATGCTAAATATTCTTTTTTATTTTTATACAATAATTTTTACACTTCTTGATACTCTGAAGTATTATTTGCAAAAACAAATACATCATTTGCAAAATCTCAATGATTTCAATAATCTCCATATAGTTTTATTTCCTTAGCTTTTCAATTTAATCCATGCAATACTGCTTGGAAAACTACTGCAAAAATTTTCAGAGATGTGAAATAACTCTGTCATACATCATTATCATTGTTAATTTTATTAGTATAATCATATAATCTAAACTTTCCTCTCTATATATAAATTACACATCATAGACTTTATGTGTAAACAAAAGAATATTTGTTACCAAGACAACAATACAATTTAGCAGTTAATTGAAATCCACTTACTATCCATGTCTAATAGCTTAAGTAGACTACAAATGAAGGCAGTGACTAAAACAGATTGAAATAAAATCTGCCTAGAAGTGATAAACTGTTTAAAGATAAACTAATAAAAATCATGTTTACAATCTTTTTAAATATAATAAATCATATGTGTTAATTGCTAACTGATTATTATAATAGTTAAATTTCATCTCATGCTTAAACAAACCAAAGAATATTAACAATTTGTTGCCAAGATGATAATTAGGCAGTAAATCGAAATCCACTTATTACCCATATCTAAGGTTTTTTAATAGACTATATATAGATAGCAAATCAATTAAACAGCAAATTTTATTATAATAAATGAGACCCTCCCTCTAATTATCCAACAGTACAGCAATAAGAAAGAGCCAGCCATTTTGCAAATTGTTTTTCTTTATATGTTAAGAAGATTGTCCTGAACACCTGCAAAAAAAAAGTCCAGAAAATAAATCAATCTAATGTAAATTATTTATTAAAAGATTAATTTTTATATGAGGACAGAAATAAAGTTAGTTCTTACTTTTAATCTTTATAATAATCTTTAAAACATAAATATGTAATGTAAAAATATATGTTAAATATATTGCTTAAATAGTAAATACTGTTATAATAAATGAGATATACTCCTAGTCATCTGATATGTCATTTTTGTTTTTAAAAAAATTGTCCTGAACAACTATATAAGGAGGTGTGAGAATAAATCAATCTAATTACTTATTGTAAATTATTTGTTAACAGATTGATTTTTATATAACAAAGCAAATATTAATTCTTATTTTTAAACTTTGTGTTACATCTTTAAACAGCATACCATTAATTTATACACTTTAACTTTAATATTAAATAGAATTATTAATGGTATTTAAATAAGAATAGTATAGCTATATCTGTGGACTGTTACATGATTCAAAGGTAGATGATAAGGGTGGTTATTAACTTTAAATATATTTTGTAGCGGATAGCTGCTTTTTAATAATGTAACACCATTTATAATAGAATAGAAAATATGCTACATAGTGGATTTAAGATTTAAAATATTCAATATCTTTCATATTTACTGTATCATTTAATTATTCATTATATACATACTATATGGGTTAATGAAAATAATTTCTCAAACTAATATTACAGGTAACCAGAAATACATGCTGACATGCCCATCAGAATGAATAAATAAATTCTTTCAAGATATTTATTTTATTAAAAGGAAAATTGTAGATTCATAAAGAATGCTAAAATTTTAAACATATTCTCCATTTGCTTACTTAACAAGCCACAATATAATATCAGTCATCTGCAAATGATTATAGTTTGAGATTGTAAATAATGTTAAATTCACATATATATACATCATTTCATTATTTAAAAAAAACAGTTGAAAACACATTCCATAAGACTGGGATAATCTCAAACACTAGTTTATTCACTTTATATTTATTTTTTATATTGAATAATTCAAAACAAAATGTAGTGATCTGGACTAATTGATGAGTGCTGATTCAGCATGAAATGCATTTATTGGAGATAATTTAGCTTTTTCACATGTCTGTGGCTATGTATATTGGTTGTATCAGTTGGAGTGATTCGCTGTAGGAATCTTGAAAATCTGAGTCAAATGCCTTCTAATTACATTATAAAGTTTAGTATAGATGATATACTTGTATTTAAATATTATAATAATATATATGATAATATCAAAGTATTTTTAATTGCCATTAATTCTTACTATGAAACTAGAATAATTTATTATCAGATGTATTTGCGGCCAATTGGAGTAAAACTGCAAAATCGTACACAATTCTTTCCAAAAGATAAATAATTAACATACCAACCGTACCCTAATTCTAAAGTGTTTCTTTCAACCAACATTTGATCTCAATATTACATAAACAAGCCACACCTTTAGGTTATAGCTTGAGAACGTAAAGAATATAAAATTCACACATTCACAACTTATCACTATATATTTATATATTACAACAGATTCAAATAAAAATAAAGCTACATTTTTTAAAAAAACTTCATTATAATTAGGATTTTTAAATATTTGTCTCAGAACATGAATTTGCCTCCTCTTTTTTAATCAAAGAGATTTTTTTCATGTCATCATAAATTTATGCAATCTGCTCTAAGCTATTAACCCTCGCATGTTAGCATCAAAAATATAACAATAAACACAAAAGAGAATGTTTTTCTCTTCTAGTATTAATAATTAATTAAATGATTTTTTTGTATCAATTAGAATGCCTAAGGTCAAATTTTCCATATACAGTGTGTATAATTGTAAATGAGATATTGTATAAGCAATGCAAATATGTAAGGTTAAAAATTAATTATACAGTATGAGGTTAAAAAGTGACTTAAAAGTATATACAGACATAAGCTATAAATACTATGTAAAAATCAAAATTGAAATCTACCAAAATAAATGTTTAAAAGCATCCATCAAATAAACTTTATACATTTTAGAATATTGGTGGTAATAATCACAATATAGCTACCAATTTTAAAAAGTGATGTTCCATATTTAGGTAGTACAATTTTAAATATTTTTAAAAGAAAATTTTGAAATTCTAGTTGATATTTAAGATGATGGACACAAAATTAAGTCAGTTTTAAAATGTAGCTATCCAGTATTATAATTTAATTTATTTTATGCTATTTTTCGATAGATTCCAATTTTTAATTGTAAAACATATATATGTATAATTATATTAAATTATAAGGTAAAGTTGTAGGTTTATGAAATATTGAATTTTCATATTCTTTCCAAAATAATAATAATCCCATTTGGAATGCAATTGAGATAGCAATAAGCAATCATAATTTTTAAACAACAAAAAATGAGTGTTAATTATGTTTAAAGTGAACAGTATATAGTACAATTATCATTAGTCAGGCATATGATTTGTGTCATTCCAATAAAAAAAAACATAGTTATGTTCTGAGAAAGATGTGATTATTCTTTTAGATGCCATCTAATCCTAATATAAATGTTTTTTTTTTGAAAATTTATTGTAGAAGTTTGTGGTTATGGAATATTTTAATAAAACTGTCTTCAGATTTTCAGTTTGATTATAAGAGTCTGATAAAATATATTGTCTATTCTTCAATCTGTTCAGAAAATGTAGAATTGGTGATTGGTCATCTTTACTGAAACAACCCTACAAAAGAATAGCTTGTAAAATAGAGATATATGATGACACTATCCATAAGAATACCTGGTATATGAGAAAAAGTTAATTATTTATAGACAGCATCACAATCAGTTTTATATCAATTTTTTTGAAAATACTGATTTGTTTTACCTTTTCAGTTGTGATGAAATAATGATAGTAAAATAATCTTTCAGAATTCTTGTTTGTTTTTATATGGTAATGATTCTATTAATAATGCCATCATTCGTTTTTTATTTTGAATGTATTAACATTCGTACTTTTGGGTATCATTATTATTATTTAAAATTTTTAATTTTTATGGGATGACTAATATAAAATTTAATGAATTTCAAAGACTCTACCCAAAGAATTTGTATAAGTGCTGCTTCAGGGTATCATGTATATATATATATATATATATATATATATATATCAAGTATATATATATAACTACCTCATGAAGTAATAGTAAGTATGTCTGCACTCTATAGCCATGAATAGAGTTCAAATATGAATGAAACTAGTAAATATTTTTAGATTTAAATTTTAAAAATTTCCTCTTTCAACTATATGGTACGTCTGGTCATTCAATTATTAGTAGATTAATGAGAGTGTAACTATTCTTAACTAAAGAATAAAAAAGTCAAAATTTAAAAATAAAGTCCATCACAAAAATCCAGAATTTAAAAAAAATCAAGCTTATTAAAAATAGAATGAACAACATAATAAGAAAAATAAATTCAGAATAAAGTTCTAATATATTCATATACTTTAATTTTTAACAAAAACTTAATTTACATTTGTGTTTTTCAACATTAAGTTGAATGTAGACCAATCACTTTATGTCCTTTTTTAACTGAATACATGCTTATGCATATGAAATAAAGTATTTATTGAAAAACCAGATTCCATTTTATAACATTGTGATTTAATACATTGTACAGGCTTAAACCTGCATTTATATATGTAATATATGTGAGATTTGAACTCAGACTTTCACATGACCTACAACTCTCAGTGCCATCTTATATTGCTGCCCCAGCTTATCACACACATGTTGAACATGAAATACATATATTGGAGATTATTTAAATGTGTGTGATCAGCTGGGTCAACAATATAAGATGGCACTGAGAGTTGTGGGTCATGTGAATATTGTGATTTGTAAAATATACACTGAGTTTTGAGATCATTGAAAAAATTTACAAATGTTAACTATGAAAATGTAAATGTTAACTATAACAACCACAACAAAGTATTATGATGACTACTAGACTGATAAAATAAAAACAAATTGCATAAAGCTAGAAGCCATAAAATATCTCAGATATTAAATCTCATCCAAAGAGAGATTTTTGTGACTAGAAAACACAAACATTGTTATTATTATTTTCAAGCATTGTCAATCTGCTTCATGATGAAAATCTGCCTTCAATTAATCATCATATTTTCTCCTCTTCATAAAATTCCTCTGTTTCATCCATATCAATGCTCAATCTTCTACATCTTGGAATTCAGTTTAAAAATTTAATTTGTCCATGTATAACTTTTACTTATAGAAATACATACAGTACAATTTGATTGAATCTTTTAATTTTTTTATGACATCAAGGATAACTGTTTCTTCTTTCATTCATATATTTTGCTTTTATTTTTGTTAATCTTAAAATGCATTTTTCTGTCTTTGGGTTCTGTATTGCTCTTCTATTAAGTAATCAAGTTTCATAACAATTAGAACTCACTGGTAAAGCACATATAATTTAAAACTTTTCTTTTCAAGTTAAAGAATTTCATACAAGTTTATTTTAGTGATTAATTTTATTTATTTGTTTTAATATTGTAATGGGCACATACGTACGTTACATTGTTTTTTATTATTAAACGTGAAAAGAATAAAAGTTCGCAAATAAAAACTTCTTTTTTAAGAATTAAAAATTGAAAATTAAAAAATCATCTTAAACTCGTATATATATAAAATCGCACAGATAAAAAAAAAATATTAAAATAAAACTTTATTAAAAATAGAAAAACTAAATCTTTCAACAAAAAGATTTAGAGATAAAAATATATCTTTAAGGTGGAAAACACATTAATTAATCAGAAATGGAAATGATTATTTTAATTAGTCAAAGTGAACTAGCCTTTGGGCATTTAAATGTATAAGCAGCGGTCAGATAGGAAAACAATAGAAACTAATAGCAAATGAGAGAAATCCATCAGGAAATCGGACCTCAATGGAAGGATCATCATCATCGATGACATAATGTCAATTGAATCCTTAAAATTAATATAAAAGGAAAACTTTGGAAATTATTAGTTAGTTATTATTAAGAGTGGTGATATGTATTAATGCGGAGTTGTGGGAGAAGGGATTGAAAAGGCGCAATCTTCAATCCCTTCAGTTTTGTTAAAAAAAAAAAGAAATGACATTGTTTTCTACATTGAGGACCAGCCATGCAAAAGACCTCTGGATGAATAAATAAATTGGCCAAAAAAATACCAATCTCTTTAGGATGGCGTGGGAATTCATGTTCAAATGGCAAGCAACGGATAAAAGGAACATTTTGAAATTGTAAGAACTTTTTGAACTCTCAGCTTTAAATATATATAATTAATGAACATTTCTAAACAGTAAGAACTTCTAAACTTGTTCCGTATTTAAAAAAAAATAGAAATAGATTCCTATCTGACCAAACTAAATTATTTATTAATTAGGTATAATTTTATTTGATGTATTTCTTTTGTAAAATCATTTCCATTTATTTATTTATTTGTTCTTTAAGTTTTATTATAATTTCTGTTTTTCGTTAAACTAGTTATATAAATGTTAAATTTAAGTCGGGCGTGAATGGCTATATAGATTTGTAAAGTTATATATATATAGTTTAAGGGAGGGTAATCTTAGGTTATTCGTTTCGTAGTTGAATTGGCTCAATGGATTGGATATATTTGTGTAATTAGTAGATGTAGTATGAGATCTGCTATGGGCAGGATTGCATATATATGCCACACACTTCTGTTTGCCTATGGATGGGTTTGTAAGTTGGCAAAGGACCGCAGTCCATTCCTATGGAGTTTTTTGTTTATTGTTCTACTCACCAAAAGATGTAGCATTCCTGTTGGTGGAGAGACAATGTCTTCTCCAACTCTACTTACTGTTCAGATGTACATTCCTGACAGTATAGTATTTTGTGTTGTCGTATTTTCATGCTACATTGAATACATAAATGTATCAGATGGATTGGTGCCGGTCTGACTGCGAATTTTTGGGCTAAGGTTAAATAAGGGAAAGAATATTTTCTTTTCAAATGCAAATCTATGTAGTCTATTCATACTCAACAGTCTAAATAAAATGCATTAAATTTAAGTTGGGTATGGATGTTGCATGAATTTGTTACCAGTTGATTATGTTTTTGGTTTTCATATTTGATCAAAATATATAGACATTCAGTAAATACTGATACCTTACGGTGAGTATCTAAGATGTATTTATGTTGGATGTCTTTTAAGTTATTGGTGTCAATGTGGTGTCTTATAATGAACACCATTGGGTTTCTTGTATTCCCTATGCCATTGACGATATCAATGACTTTGTATTTTGATCGGTTATGTTTATTTTGAAATGTTTTTAACCATGTAATCTATGTAACCGATCTATACTCAACATTATAAAACAAACTTTCATAAATCCATCTGTGCAAACTTAATTAAAATGTAAACTTATAATATTATAAAAATTAAAATGTAAATTTAAATTCTAAAATCAAATTAAAATCTAAAATAAACATACTAAAATAAAAATGTTAAATTTTATATATATATATGTGCGTAAATAAATGTTTGTATGTTAATTACTGGCAGTGGCTTATTTTATTCTTTTTTTAAAATATTCTTAGATAAGAATTTATTGTAAATATAAATCTCTACTGTTCCACTGAGCTAGTGACAATGGGCTAATGACCAGAATCAAAATATATAAAATAAAATTATTTTTTTTGACTTATGTATCTGCCTACTTTATAAATTTTTCTAGGTTCAAATGCCTAGATGGCGCCCTGTAGTGCAGATTACATTTAGCTCATCTCTCTGGATCATTGCAACTGGTGCCCAATGTGGGCTGGACCTAAGAAACAATAGTAAATAAATACTTTGTTTCTTGTTTAAAAAAATTTTCTATACAAAAGCTAAACTACGTATGTTAAAGTGTTTTAATTTTTTTTTTTTTAAAAAAAAGAATTGACCGAAACTTTGTTTTTTTTAAATGAAAATAGATTTACACTATTTATGTTATCTAAAATAAATCATTATGTTAAATCAGAGACAGTTGGATGTTTGGGCGGAGTTAAAGCATTAAGATTGGGTGGAGAAAAATGGACAAAGGAGAAGCGGAGTCAGCGTGTATTTCCAGTTTAGTAAGAAATAAATAAAATAGAAATTAGTAAACTTATGAGTGTGAATAAAATATAATATTAAAGAAAAATAATATAAAAAAGTAAAGTTTAAAAGTATAAATATGACAAGAAATAAACCTAGAATGGAGACTCAAGGTACAAAAAATAGAAAATGTTCCCAGCAAGGAACAAAATAAAAAGAAAGGTGAAATAGAAAAGGAGTGAAGAAAAAAGGAAAAAGGAAAAAAAGAAGAGGAAAAAAAAAAAGAGGTGGAAAAAAAGAAAGTGAAATCATAGCTTTATTAACTTGCATGTTTGAAAAACAAAAAGAAACAGCCAAAGAATATAAAAAATAGCTGAAGAGCTTAAAAACCAAAATAATGAAATGAAGAGTAAATTGGAAGGGCAAGCTGAAATGCTTGAAAAGTTAAAGGACCAGATCGAAATGGGCCAGAATAAAATGAAAGAAGAAATTAGGAAAGAAATAGAAGAGATTAAAACACAAGTAGAAAATCAAATAGAGACTGCTTACCAAGTAATAGAAAAAAATAAGATAGAAGATAGAAAAATAATTGAAGAGATAAAAGTTGAAGTTACAAATTTAACTGTAAAAGTAAATCAGATAAATCGTAGTCAAAATAGCCCACAAACTGAAATAAAAAAGCCAGACCAGCTGAGTGCGAACATGCACATTACAAATAACTCCATGAGTCATCCTCAGAAACACATTTATAAAAAAATTCAGATGATTTACAAAAGCCCATATAGTATAGTCCCTCAAACTGACTTCAATGCCTTTGTGATAGCCAAAGGAAATATAGAAAAAGGAACATGTAATGCTAGGTCACTAAAGTTATTTGGAGGGCTGAATAATAAAGAACCACCAGACAAAAATTAAAAATATGTAATCTGATGGATTCACCGGCTTGACCTAGTATATAATGACCATGGACTCGGAATAATGGAAAATGTTTAACAAAGTTTAATGAAATAAATGTAAAAACGAGTATCAATGATAGTTTGAATAATTAAAAATGATTAAAGTTAGTCTTAGTAAAATAAAATAACAATCTTAGAGTTTTTAAAATGTCAAAGCAACTATAAAACAATTTATGTCAAAAACCCTCGATTATGTCTTATCGATTATATTGATATCCCAGCTCATAAGTCTAGAACATAGCGGAGCATGACGCAAACAAAATAAATGTGTAAATCAAAATAGACAAGCAAAATGAAAATGTTTTTTTTTTTAAAAAAAAAAAAAAGGGAGAGTAAAAATAACGCTTTAAAAATAAAAATGAAATAAATAAGTGTATAATGAAAGTATTAATGAAAATAAAACATTATCAAATAAAATTTAAAAAAAAAGTGTATTAAATTAGGATTGAGGTGTGTGCGAGTATTTGGGCAAAGAAATTAAAAGTTGGTTTAAATCAGCACAAAATCTATCTGTGTGTTTGAATTGCCTTATACTTTGCTGCCTACTTCTCTTAACATTACATTTATTACCTAATGATGAAAATAAAAACTAAAAATGCACTCTAGAAAAATAAGAATTTGAAGTGGTCAATACTTAGGAAAAGTGATCAACGCACATATTAATTAAGAAAAATGTTCGTAAATAAATAAGTAGGTCAAATAGTTAAAATAAAATCGATAAAATCAAGTTAAATAAATAAGCGTAAATATATCTGTAGTAAATAATAATAAAAAGTGACTCGTGATAAACTAATAGATTTTTTTTTTTGGAATACACGCATGGTAATAAAAGGAAGTAAATAAATGATTTAAAGTCAAGTCAAAAAATATATATATATCAGTGTAATAATGAATCGTAGTAAAGTAAGTTGTTTTTGAATATACGCAAGTTAATAAAAGTTGAGTAAATAATGAATCGTAATAAAGTAAAATAGTTTTTCTGAATACACGCACATAGATAAAAAAGTTGAGTAAGGGTTGAAAATAATATTGTGAGATTAGATTAATACAAATGTTAGAATAATGTTCATATGAATTTAAAAATAATGTTGTAAGATTAGTAATAAAAATATAAAGTCAATCTAAGGTGTATTAAGAGTGTGTAAGTATACATGTGTATATACGTGCACATACACTGGTAATATTCGGTAAATACGATACCTCATGATGCGTATCTTAAATGTATTTATCCAGATATCCTTTTAGGTTATTTTCTTGGCACTGCTGCACCTCATGATGCGTGCAAAAAGGGATTTATTTATTATAGATTCCCTGTAAGCAAGTCCAGTAATAACTCGATATCTAGAATATTAGTAGGTGTAGAATTATGCTGCATGTATACACATGTGTAGGAATTTATCTAGAGCAAAAGGGAATGAGGGTAGTATAGAAATAAATTTAGTTAAAGATATGTTTAAAGCTGCTGACTGGATAAGTTTTAGTACCCGTAACGGACTTGTCAGGGATCATTCCTCTTTCCAAAGCGTAAGTCGAAAATGGACAGTTGAAAATTCCTGCCATTTCGCAGCGACCCTTTCTTTTTCCAAGTCCGATCAAGAGAATCGGCAAATGAAGTTTCGATTTTATACACGTGTAAGTCGGTGTAAGTCAGCGAATCTGCTTCCGCGTCATTTCCAAAAGATCCCTGTGCCACAAAATTAGTTTGTCCCGGTGGTCATTATCCATGATTTAGATCATTGTGAGCAATGTATTCGGCATAGATAGAAGGAAAGGATAGTCAAAACAGATTGCCCTTTGTATGTTAAGTAAAAGATATTAAAAAGCTAACTTAGAAAAATAATAAATTAATAAATCTTTAGAGTCAAGAATTAAAATTGCAAGAGATAAAATGGTCAAAAATGATGCATTTTACTCTAAAACGGAGGGGGGTGTAATGTGCCAAGGCCAATTTGGCACATGTATATAAAATAATTTTGTCTAAAAAAATTATTAAAATAAAAAAAAAATCTTTCGTAAAAGAGTTTGAAATAAAAGATTAAAAGTGGGAAGGGGTTTTTCTTAAAGTCAAACTAAAAGTGTTATAAAAGAAAGTAAAGTTTTTCTAAATTAGTATTCGTAAAAATAAGTAATTTAAAATTTAAAAAAAATATAAATCTCTTTTCATTCAAGCTTATTATAATAAATTATATATGTGCATGCGAGTGTAAATAAATGTATGCGTGTTAGAATAATATTAAAAAAATATATATGTAAATGAAAGTTAAAAAAGAAATTATATTTGGAAAACACAGCGATGGCTATTAAGTTAAATAAAGATTTTAAAAAACCACACCAGCGGTGGGCTACTAATTAAAGATATAAAAAAACAATACGTTTATGAAAGCTACTACTAATTAAACAATCGTCAAAAACACGTTGTCATAGGATTAATTACCAATGGAATTCGACAACAGATATTTGCCGGAGGATATTACATGGACAACACGTCGCAGGTATAAATAGACTTTTTTTTTATCGGACAATTAATTGAGAGTTTTTTCAGTCTAGTTTGCAGTGACAGTCTTGTTTCAGTTGAGATAACAGTGCATTTCTATTATGTATTCAGAAACAAAAATGCATTGTTGAGCAGCTTTTGGAAATATACGCTCGTGCTTCAGCCTTTTTAGTCCAACAAGATCATCAAAACCTGCCTGTGAAATAATGTCTGCATAACAACTCAGAAATCCTCCGTCAAACGTTCAACTGTCTTCAAGAATAAAACCAATGGATTCGCATAAAATCTCTTCAAGAAACGTCCAAATCTAACCGGTTAGATATAATCCATCAGAAGCAGCCAACAACAAGCAATATCCACGTTCCAAAAATCCTAGGTAAACATTTATTTATTATCATTTATACGTAGTAGCCACCGCTGTAATTCGTCAATCCTACCGAGTAAAGTAATTTGAACTCTTAAGCATGCATAAAATGAACTATTGATGTGCGTGTGTGTGAATGTGAGATAATTTAACGATGTCACATATTATTTATGCTTTTCACCAGATATATGTTATAATGTGTTACTTTAAAAATGTGCGTGTGTTAAATTAGATTTATAAAGATGTTTAAATTTAGTCAATTAATGTTGGGTAATAAATTATCTTTAAACTTAATTAATGTTAATTAAAATAAAATGTCTTCAAACTTAAACTTTATTTGTCGGTCAATTCTTTTTACCAACCTTTTTATTAATTCTTTCCACCACTAATTTTGTATAATTTTGTTATTGAATTAAAATTAGACTGAGCTAGTTTTAGGGAATGTTTCGAGCGCTGGATTATGAGCCTACTGCCCGAATACGTTAGTCATCAGACTAGCTGGCACCCCGGGGTTTACCCCAAAACAAATAAAGTATTTGGATAGTAGGGGTTTGAATCTAGCAGCCGAGATGGGCCATTGTTGATAGTTAAAGCTATCAATAAGATCTCCCATTTTGCTCGAACGTGCCGGTTCGTTCACGTAACATTTATAAGATTATAAATGTATTATGAAGGAGTTTGAAACCGGCCAAAACTTATATATACGTATAAGTAAGTGGTTTCAGCGGTTCGACCTGGTACATAAATTGTTTAACTTTAGGCCAAAGGTTCGCAGTCAAACCGAACTTCAACCCATCTGATATATCGATGTGTTCAATGTAATATGAATACGGCAGCAAAATTAGTTAAGAGAAGAAACTGTTCTGATATATAGGAATATTAAATCTATCTGATGATGAGAGAATAAAAAAATACATAGGAAGGAAGTGTGGTTTCCATTTATAATTCCTAATAGAAAATGAGTGTGCCCCAACAAGGAAAAAAGAGAAATCATAGCTTTACTAACCAGCATGTTTGAAAAACAAAAAGAAACAGCCGAAGAATATAAAAAAATAGCTGAAGAGCTTAAAAACCAAAATAATGAAATGAAGAGTAAATTGGAAGAGCAAGCTGAAATGCTTGAAAAGTTAAAGGACCAGATCGAAATGGGCCAGAATAAAATAAAAGAAGAAATTAGGGAAGAAATAGAAGAGATTAAAACACAAGTAAAAAATCAAATAGAGACTGCTTACCAAGTAATAGAAAAAAATAAGATAGAAGATAGAAAAATAATTGAAGAGATAAAAGTTGAAGTTACAAATTTAACTGTAAAAGTAAATCAGATAAATCGTAGTCAAAATAGCCCACAAACTGAAATAAAAAAGCCAGACCAGCTGAGTGCGAACATGCACATTACAAATAACTCCATGAGTCATCCTCAGAAACACATTTATAAAAAAATTCAGATGATTTACAAAAGCCCATATAGTATAGTCCCTCAAACTGACTTCAATGCCTTTGTGATAGCCAAAGGCAATATAGAAAAAGGAACATTTAACGCTAGGTCACTAAAGTTATTTGGAGGGCTGTATAATAAAGAACCACCAGACAAAAATTAAAAATATGTAATCTGACGGATTCGCCAGTTTGACCTAGTTTTTAACGACCATGGACTTGGAATAATGGAAAATGTTTAACAAAGTTTAATGAAAAAAAAAAATATTTTAAATGTAAAAATGAGTATCAAAGTTAGTTTGAATAATTAAAAATGATTAAAGTTAGTCTTAGTAAAATAAAATAACAATCTTAGAGTTTTTAAAATGTCAAAGCATCTATAAAACAATTTATGTCAAAACCCTCGATTATGTCTTATCGATTATATTGATATCCCAGCTCATAAGTCTAGAACATAGCGGAGCATGACACAAACAAAATAAATGTGTAAATCAAAATAGACAAGCAAAATGAAAATGTTTCTTTTTTTTTTTTAAAAAAAAGGGAGAGTAAAAATAACGCTTTAAAAATAAAAATGAAATAAATAAGTGTATAATGAAAGTATTAATGAAAATAAAACATTATCAAATAAAATTTAAAAAAAAAAAGTGTATTAAATTAGGATTGAGGTGTGTGAGTACATTTGGGCAAAGAAATTAAAAGTTGGTTTAAATCAGCACAAAATCTATCTGTGTGTTTGAATTGTCTTATACTTTGCTGCCTACTTCTCTTAACATTACATTTATTACCTAATGATGAAAATAAAAACTAAAAATGCACTCTAGAAAAATAAGAATTTGAAGTGGTCAATACTTAGGAAAAGTGATCAACGCACATATTAATTAAGAAAAATGTTCATAAATAAATAAGTAGGTCAAATAGTTAAAATAAAATCAATAAAATCAAGTTAAATAAATAAGTATAAATTTTTTGGTAAATAATAAAAAAAAAAATGGGTTGTTTTAAACTAATTGATTTTTTTTTAATAAACAAATAAAAAAAATAAAAAAAAAAAAATAAATAAAATAAATTCATATATATATAAATATATATATATAAAAAAGTAATGTTGAATTGTAGGTAGGGGGAGTTTAATAAAAGTTGAGTAAATAATGAATCGTAATAAAGTAAAATAGTTTTTCTGAATACACGTACGTAGATAAAAAAGTTGAGTAAGGGTTTAAAATAATATTGAGATTAGATTAATATAAATAAATTTTATGAAACTGATGTCCGTGGTAGTTTAGAATAATATTGTAAGATAGATTAATACAATTGTTAGAATATTGTTCATATGAATTAAAAATAATATTGTAAGATTAGTAATAAAAAAATTTAAAGTCAATCTAAGTGTATTAAGAGTGTAGTAAGTATACATGTGTATATATGTGCACATACACTGGTAATACTCGGTAAATACGATACCTCATGATGCGTATCTTAAATGTATTTACCCAGATATCCTTTTAGGTTATTTTCTTGGCACTGCTGCACCTCATGATGCGTGCAAAAAGGGATTTATTTATTATAGATTCCCTGTAAGCAAGTCCAGTAATAACTCGATATCTAGAATATTAGTAGGTGTAGAATTATGCTGCATGTATACACATGTGTAGGAATTATCTAGAGCAAAAGGGAATGAGGGTAGTATAGAAATAAATTTAGTTAAAGATACGTTTAAAGCTGCCGACTGGATAAGTTTTAGTACCCATAACGGACTTGTCAGGGATCATTCCTCTTTCCAAAGCGTAAGTCGAAAATGGACAGTTGAAAATTCCTGCCATTTCGCAGCGACCCTTTCTTTTTCCAAGTCCGATCAAGAGAATCGGCAAATGAAGTTTCAATTTTATACACATGTAAGTCGGTGTAAGTCAGCGAATCTGCTTCCACATCATTTCCAAAAGATCCCTGTGCCACAAAATTAGTTTGTCCTGGTGGTCATTATCCATGATTTAGATCATTGTGAGCAATGTATTTGGCATAGATAGAAGGAAAGGATAGTCAAAACAGATTGCCCTTTGTATGTTAAGTAAAAGGTATTAAAAAGCTAACTTAGAAAAATAATAAATTAATAAATCTTTAGAGTCAAGAATTAAAATGGTCAAAAATGATGCATTTTACTCTAAAATGGAGGGGGGTGTAATGTGCCAAGGCCAATTTGGCACATGTATATATAATAATTTTGTCTAAAAAAATGATTAAAAAAAAAAAAATCTTTCAAAAAGAGTTTGAAATAAAAGATTAAAAAATGGGAAGGGGGTTTTCTTAAAGTCAAACTAAAAGTGTTATAAAAAAAGTAAAGTTTTTCTAAATTAGTATTCATAAAAATAAGTAATTTAAAATTTAAAAAAAATATAAATCTCTTTTCATTTAAGCTTATTATAATAAATTATATATGTGCGTGGGAGTGTAAATAAATGTATGTGAGAATAAATAAAAAATATGCAAATGAAAGTTTAAAAAAATTATATTTGGAAAACACAGCGATGGCTATTGAGTTAAATAAAGATTTTAAAAAACAACACCAGCGGTGGGCTACTAATTAAAGATATAAAAAAACAATACGTTTATGAAAGCTACTACTAATTAAACAATCGTCAAAAACACGTTGTCATAAGATTAATTACCAATGGAATTCGACAACAGATATTTGCTGGAGGATATTACATGGACAACACGTCGCAGGTATAAATAGACTTTTTTATTGGACAATTAATTGAGTGAGTTTTTTCAGTCTAGTTTGCAGTGACAGTCTTGTTTCAGTTGAGATAACAGTGCATTTCTATTATGTATTCAGAAACAAAAATGCATTGTTGAGCAGCTTTTGGAAATATATGCTCGTGCTTCAGCCTTTTTAGTCCAACAAGATCATCAAAATCTGCCTGTGAAATAATGTCTGCATAACAACTCAGAAATCCTCCGTCAAACATTCAACTGTCTTCAAGAATAAGACCAATGGATTCGCATAAAATCTCTTCAAGAAACATCCAAATCTAGCCAGTTAGATATAATCCATCAGAAGCAGCCAACAACAAGCAATATCCACATTCCAAAATCCTAGGTAAACATTTATTTATTATCATTTATATGTAGTAGCCACCATTGTAATTCATCAATCCTACAAGCAAATAATTTGAACTCTTATCATACATAAAATGAACTATTGTATGTGTGTTTATATTAATTTATATTAAATATACAGTGTAGTGAATGTTAGATAATTACCATGTCACATATTATTATGCTTTTACAAGATATATGTTATAATAGTTTTCTTTTAAAATGTGTGTGTTTTAAATTAGATTTATAAAGATGTTTAAATTTAGTCAATTAATGTTGGGTAATAAATTATCTTTAAACTTAATTAATGTTAATTAAAATAAAATGTCTTCAAACTTAAACTTTATTTGTCGGTCAATTCTTTTTACTAACCTTTTTATTAATTCTTTCCATCACTAATTTTGTATAATTTTGTTATTGAATTAAAATTAGACTGAGCTAGTTTTAGGGAATGTTTCGAGTGCTGGATTATGAGCCTACTGCCCGAATACATTAGTCCTCAGACTAGCTGGTGCCCTGGGGTTTACCCTGAAACAAATAAAGTATTTGGATAGTAGGGGTTTGAATCTAGCAGACAAGATGGGCCATTGTTGATAGTTAAAGCTATCAATAAGATCTCCCATTTTGCTCAAACATGCCGGTTCATTCATGTAACATTTATAAGATTATAAATGTATTATGAACAAGTTTGAAACTAGCCAAAACTTACATATACATATAAGTAAGTGGTTTCAGCGGTTCGACCCGGTACATAAATGTTTTTACTCTCCCTTTTTTTTAAAAAAAAAAAGAAACTAATAGCAAATGAGAGAAATCCATTGGGCCCAAAGTTGGGTGCCATTTATGTACCAGGTCGAACCGCTGAAACCATTTACTTATATGTATATATAAGTTTTGGCCAATTTCAAACTCCTTCATAATACATTTATAATCTTATAAATGTTACATGAACGAACCGGCACGTTCAAGCAAAATGGGAGATCTTATGGATAGCTTTAACTATCAACAATGGCCCATCTCAGCTGCTAGATTCAAACCCCTACTATCCAAATACTTTATTTGTTTTGGGGTAAACCCCAGGGTGCCAGCTAGTCTGATGACTAATGTATTCGGGCAGTAGGCTCATAATCCAGTGCTCGAAACATTCCCTAAAACTAGCTCAGTCTAATTTTAATTCAATAACAAAATTATACAAAATTAGTGGTGGAAAGAATTAATAAAAAGGTTGGTAAAAAGAATTGACCGACAAATAAAGTTTAAGTTTGAAGACATTTTATTTTAATTAACATTAATTAAGTTTAAAGATAATTTATTACCCAACATTAATTGACTAAATTTAAACATCTTTATAAATGTAATTTAACACACACACATTTTTAAAGTAACACATTATAACACATATCTGGTGAAAAGCACAAATAATATGTGACATTGTTAAATCATCTCACGTTCACACACACACATCAATAGTTCATGTTATGCATGCTTAAGAGTTCAAATTACTTCACTTGGTAGGATTGACGAATTACAGCGGTGGCTACTACGTATAAATGATAATAAAGAAATGTTTACCTAGGATTTTTGGAACATGGATATTGCTTGTTGTTGGCTGCTTCTGATTGATTATATCTAACCGGTTAGATTTGGATGTTTCTTGAAAAGATTTTATGTGAATCCATTGGTTTTATTCTTGAAGACAGTTGAAAATTTGACGGAGGATTTCTGAGTTGTTATGCAGACATTATTTCACAGGCAGGTTTTGATGATCTTGTTGGACTAAAAAGGCTGAAGCATGAGCATATATTTCCAACAGCTGCTCAACAATGCATTTTTGTTTCTGGATACATAATAGAAATGCACTGTAATCTCAACTGAAACAAGACTGTCACTGCAAACTAGACTGAAAAAACTCTCAATTATTGTCTGATAAAAAAAAAGTCTATTTATACCTGTTATGTGTTGTCCATGTAATATCCTCTGGCAAATATCTGTTGTCGAATTCCATTGGTAATTAATCCTATGACAACGTGTTTTTGACGATTGTTTAATTAGTAGTAGCTTTCATAAACATATTGTTTTTTTATATCTTTAATTAGTAGCCCACCACTGGTGTGGTTTTTTAAAATCTTTATTTAACTTAATAGCCATCACTGTGTTTTCCAAATATAATTTCTTTTTTAACTTTCATTTACATATATATATTTTTTAATATTATTCTAACACACATACATTTATTTACACTCACATGCACATATATAATTTATTATAATAAGCTTGAATGAAAAGAGATTTATATTTTTTTTAAATTTTGAATTACTTATTTTTACGAGTACTAATTAAGAAAAACTTTACTTTCTTTTATAACACTGATAGTTTGACTTTAAGAAAACCCCCTTCCCACTTTTAATCTTTTATTTCAAACTCTTTTACGAAAGATTTTTTTTTTATTTTAATAATTTTTTTAGACAAAATTATTTTACATACATGTGCCAAATTGGCCTTGGCACAATATGTATTGACAATCTGATAAAGTATATTTATATTTATTTACCCTTTCTAATCCTATACTATCAATTTTTATTTGCTCATTTTTTGGAAAGCTATTGAACATTGCTTTAGTACTTTTAACATTTATTTTTTATCCTAATTTTAGCTTTCATTTGACAAATTTTGCAATATTTCCTGAAGTTCTAAGCCATTATTGGCAAGAGTAATAATTTTATTTGTAAAATCCAAATGAATTGAGTATTATCCATTTACCTGTAATCATTTAATATAATACACAAAGTACTTTTCTCAAAACTGTTATAAAAATTTCTGAAAATGAATTGTCTTATTTATATTTTTAAAGATATTAATTTTTATAAAGTCACTATGAAGTGGAACCACACATTTTGATAAATTTACACTCGCATTTTAACCTTTTTATAATTTTATAATTTTAATAATAAAACATCTCATAGTAATATAAAATGTTTGGGATAAAAAAAGCATTGTGTTACACCTATATAAAGTTCTTCTCCTTTTTATCAGAATGAGTACTTGTAGGAACATAAACATGAATTATCTGAAGTATTTTTCCTTGATTGAATTACTAATCTTTCCAACTTCATCTTATGTATAATTCAATATCTTCATATTGTTTTTCTAACTTTTAATTATAATTACTTTTATTTAAAGTGAGTTTCTAAAATGTTATAGTTATAGTAATGTGCATATCCACTTTTCAAATAATTCATCTCTTTACCTTCTAATTATTATAATTATTATTACCTTTACTATTTTAGGTATGCAAACTTTGATTCTCAGCACTCTCTACCCCAATACACATATTTTTATTTTATGTATATGACTTTTACAGCCTCCAGAATAAAAAAGACATAATTTAATTGCAGCAGCTATGGTTACGAAATAAAAAAAAGAAAATGAATATTTATAATACATGCAATGGATTTATCCTATTTTCATAAAAATACAATTTTACGTCTGAATTAAAAACTGTCAGTCATATCTTAATGAACACTACTTTTTGGTCCAATCTCAAAGGTAAAATCCAATAAACCTATACTCCAATGTGTATTGGTGAGCAACAATTTTTAACACTAAATATTTAACATATAACTATTCTGCATAGTAATAATCCAGCACAAAGTTTATCCAATTAATATATCCAAAACATTAATCTGATAATAATATTCATTTTATTAAAGTTCTGTTTTATATTGGTTCTTAATTGAGTTTATTATAAAAGGAGATTGGTTAACTATTTCAAGCTATTTAGCTAACTAAACATTCTCTATTAAAACTTCTTTAAAATATATACAAATAACCATTTAAATAGCTACTTTTATATCAGTGGTTGAAAATCTTTTAATATAAAATCATTCTATTCCTTTTTTTTCATATTTTTTTTATCTTGGTTATATATAAAAAAATTTTAATTCTCTCTGTAGACTTTGCTAATATTGGCTTTTTCGTGTATAATTTACAAAAACAAACTATTTTCATTTTAAAAATTTATATTACTTTTAAAATATAAACCAATTAAGTATTATAATTTAGGAAATACTGACTATCAAAGATCTGAATTTATTGAAAAAATATTTATAAAATTTCTCTGATGCATTATTTGTAATATAGATTTTAAAAAACTGATAACAACACTTGTCATCATTTTTAGAAGTAACTACTGAGGTTTCAATTTTATCCTGATGATGACAAGTGTGATATAACTAGTGTTTATGCTATAGTATATCAATAACAAATAACCAAATATGTTGATGAAATTAAAAACTGTATTCATATTTTTGCTGTTAAATTGTTTACTTTAATACATATTTATATAATAAATTAATATTTAATTATTTCAATAAATGTTTGTAAAATAAAACCTAATATTTATTTTAATTTATGTTACAATAACCAATTCAACCAGGAAGTTTTAAAAACTATTAAAAACTTCAAAAGAGTTATTATAGAATAATGAAAAATCTTGTTTAGTTTCAGAAAGTTATCAATTTAGTAAATGTATCCTGGCAAAATCAATTGACAAAAATTATCTCTGTTTACATGGATATCATTTCCTTATTGCTATTCTTTATTATAAAGCAATCCATGAAAATATTTAATTTAACATAAATATATATTCCTCTGATCAAAGTCTCTCAGTTTCTTTACACCTTAATGCACTAGAAAGTCAATGAAAACATAAAATCAGTGAGGCAAAATCATGAAATCAAACACATAATACCAATCCAACTAGTATGAATAATAAATTCAAAATACATATACATCTTGAAATGCATTATGTAAATTAAACAGTAACTTAATAAAACCTAAATTCTTTTAATAAACCCTTATATTTTTAAACAATGTTAAATATTTAATTCCTAGAAATATAAATATCTAATAAATGAAAAATAATCAGTCTGTATTTAACATGTTTAGAATATACATGATATAAATCAATGCAACTATAAAACTTCTCAATCAAAGAAATGATACAACATTATATTTTGAATAAGTGTTGTCATTTGCTCCAGATTTTTTATATTAGAGAGACAATGAAGTTATTTGTTATATATTTATATCAATACATTATTAAAAATTACTTATTTTAGTGTCAATTTTATTAATAGGTTTTTTACTCATTAGTTAATTTATATTGCAGAATTTGAAATATGTATTTTTAATATTAATATTTTTTTGAGGATTTGCATAGATAATTTAAATTTATTGTATCAGTTTATCTTCTTGTAGGCATTAAGTTTTTGATTTTAGGTTAAAGGGAAAAGACTCTGGCTTTCAAATTTTGATCTGTATGAGAAATGAAACTTTATTTTACATGTTGAATGAAATAATACTATTCTTTATTAAATATTATATCTTTGTAATATTTATAAATTGAAATATTGTAATAGGATTTACCATAAACCTTAATACTGAAGAACTTTATCAATTTATGAGTCTGTTTGCTGGTAATGTTGGCCAAGTAATGATAATATTTTTTGCTCATCATCATTCATTTATGTATATACATCTACCATAAGACATTCATTTAATTACATATAAATATTGTTTAAAAACTGATCTCTTTGGGCATTTTTCATTTGTTTAGGGACTGATACCATTAACCAAGACTCATTATTTCTTGAACTTTTGAATTTTTTCCACAGTTATACTTCAATTACAGGCATTTTGATGAATTTATTCTTTACAAAATAGATTTTTTTGAAATTTTATTTTAAATTTGCTGAATTTTAGTTTATCCATATTCTTTTGTTAGTAGATTACTAAACATCACATGGGCACTACTATATGGAGAGTGTTGTTTTGTTTTGAATTGTTTAGTAGATTACTACTGACTCAGGGAAATATTTTATTGTGTAGGATAGTGGTTTATTATATTTTTAGACCATATTCAACATTTCATCAGTGATTGATCACATTATAGATACTAGATGGTAAGTCATTTAAGCTTTGGACTAATACACATCTTTATTATGATGATTTTATACTGCTATTTTTAGGAGATTTTTTGTAGTAAATAATATAGTTTTCATTACAATAACAAGTACTTTCCTCAGAACTTTTTCTTTCTCAAATCATAAGAATGTATGTGAGATTTATTATATATATATATATTCATAGAAATCAATCAACACTTAGACAATGCTAATATCAATTATCAGCAATCTCAATCTGTTGTCAAGGCAACTTAAAAAGAAATACCACTTTTATCTATGGTTCAATCTAATTATATAGGCACTAAAGATTACAACTTGACCACAGATGTTGAAATTATTGATATAAAGAAGTTTAAATAAACATCTTTAAACAGGTAAATATAACCTATTTTGAATGCAGACTAACAAATAGTCAATTATAGCATTCAAACTGCAATTATAACTTTCAAATTACATGAAATAATAAGTATAATAATGCTCAAGACTAGACAGATATATAAATAAATTCTTAGAAATCAGTCAACACTTCGACAAACCCAATGTCAATAACAATCAACAATTCCAATCTGTTATCAAAACATTATTTTTTAACAATAATTGACTATTTGTTAGTCTGCTTTCATAATAGGTTATATTTACCTGTTTAAATAGGTTTATTTAAACTTCTTTTTATTAATAATTTTAGTCTGTATAGTCAAGTTGCAGTCTTTAGTGTCTATTTAAATATATTGATTAGATCACAATACTGGAATTGTTTAAATGTTGACTGTTTTTTGTAGTTTCTATGAATTTAGTGTTAAACCTATCTAGCCTTGAGCATTATTACACTTATTATTTAAGTAATAGTTTGTTGGAGTGCAATTTGAAAGTTATAAAAGCAACTCTATAATTGTCTACTTGTTAGGTTTTTTTTCCTCATATGTCATAGCATCGGCCAGGATGTGAACCCACACCCATCTGCAACCAACTACTTGCTTGCAAGGTGGGTGTGATGACCTCTTGGCTAACAATGCTTGATGTCTACTTGTTAGTTGCATTCAGAATAGGTTATATTTACCTATTTAAGGTTTATTTACACTTTTCTGTATCAGTACGTTCAGTCTCTGCAATCAAGTTGCAATTTTTATTGTCTACATAAATACATTGGACCATAAATAAGGGGGGGGGAGATTTCACTTTTATTGTTAAAAGGAGGTTGCCTTGACAACATATTGAGATTGTTTATTGTTATTGATATTGGGATTGTTTAAGTGTTGATTGGTTTCTATGAATTTACTTATAAATCTACCTAATCTTGAACATTATTATACTTATATATATATATGATAAATAACTTTGTCAAAGCATCAGTTGAAAACATAAAAATAACTGAAAGATTTCACAGCTGGCTTATTTTAATTCCACTATTAATTTAATTTTTTTTCATATTGTTACTTCTATTGTTCTTTTTGAAATTATAGAATTGATGCCTTTAAGACATTAAACTCTCTATTAGCAGACATCTAATTTAATTGATTGGCAAAAAAAAAGCTCTTCAATTAACAACTGAACTGATAAGTGATTTAAACTAACAAGTTATTTTTAGATCATTATATATCTATACTGTCCACATGTACTAATCTGTGCAGGAGGTCTAAAAATCTAACACCATGCTAGATATTTTTTTAAATAATAGCTGATTTGTTTACTGAATATCTTAACTTGCTTCCAACTCAGTATTTCTTTTAATGATTCATTTCATTAAATAAAAATTGAACTCACATAAAAACAAATTAACTGAAAATTGCATTCTTTCTTTTAAAACATTAGATCCATAACATTTTTCTTAATTAGATTGAATGTTAAATATTAAAACAACTAATTTTTACATAAATTGATTATTAAAATAGATAAAAGTAAGTTCTTTACTTTATAAAAGCAGTCATTTTACAATGTCCCATTTTCACCTATCCATTAATATTAATAATATTTAATTATTATGTCTGAGATATTTATCTATGTGATCAACATGCTTAGAAAACACCTTATATTTCAATATGATCATTTGGTGGGGGTGTATGTGTTTTGTTTCGGCATATATATATATATATAAATGAAAACCATAAAACAATACAATACTAGATTAAATTCAAAAATTTTACCAAAATCCTTTCACAACCATAGTTTCATCTACTACAAATAGACCTTCTCAAGTGAAAATCAAACTATAAGAAATAACAAATATATACACACAATCAAACCTTCCCATAATTCATTTCAAACTCCACCTTCCCTTAATATCAAAAGAAATCTTCATAAGATTGATAGCCTCAGAATCAAGAAGATTTATCATCAAAGTCTCCTTTATTCTTCTTTTTAACTCATTCTTTTCATAAAAAATAACCAAAGCATTGTTAAACAATATTCTATGACTTGTATTCAATTCATGAATATATAAAGCTGAGTTAAGATACCTATGTTTAACTCTAGTTATATGAAGGTTTAACTCTACTTATATGAACCATAATCCTTTCATTAAGGCTAAACTTACTCTGGCCTACATAAAACTTACCGCAACCACATGGAATCTTATAAAGAATACCAGGAATAGTCCTACTATCAATAGACTGTTTTGAACCATTAAGTAACAAATTCAAATCAAGCTTTTATTTAATCACCAAAGACTTACTGTCCATTAAATGCAATGCATTTTTATTTAATTTTATAATTATTATTACAATAATTCTACTTTAATTTTATCTACATGGCTTAATCTTAATACCAAATTTGTCAAAATCCCCCTCCCCCTATCCAAATAAATCAGAAATCTTTGAATTGGCTACACTGGTACTTTGACAATTCTATATATGTGCATATGTATTTTAAAATTAATGTTTTTGTGGGCAAAATGTTTTATACATCATATTTTGAGAACAATTATGCTTAATAAGATAAAACTAAATATGGTTGCTCTTGAAAACATGATTTACACAACATTTGTATTTAAATATACATATACTAATATTGCAGTTTTTATTTTACAAAATCATAAACAAAGATGTTTCAGACAGGGCCTATATAATTAGAATGTAGGTTTGAAAATAAGATGGTCACTCTTGTCTTTTCATTTTCAAAAGCCTCTATCTTGTGTTTGAGTTTGAGAATATTCTCAGTATTTAACATGACCTCATTAAGCTATTATAATACAGTGAATATATTACAGGTGGAAATTGTTTCTCTTTAAAACATATGATCTCTGAACTTAGCAAATCAATTTGAATGTTACATAGTGTCTAAGGATTTGTAATATTAACATGTAGTAAATTGAAAATTTTTATGAATGTTAATATGTAAAAGAAAATAATGAGTTTAAAAATGAATGGGGAAACATTTTTATGCTTTCAAACTAAGATGCTTCAGATTGGTTTATATAATTGGAATGTAGGTTTAAGGATGGCCACTCTTATTTTTCAAATATCTCTATTTTGTATTTGAGTTTGAGAGTATCCTCAGTACTCAATATGACATCATTGAGCTATTATAAGACCAATATATCTTTTAATAAAACATTTTATAACTTTGGACTACTATTTAAAATCACTAACAGAAACATCTGAGTCATATTCTTCCAATGTTTATAGTTATCTTTTATTTAACATTCAAGCTGACACATTACATAGAACTTTAAAAATGTGTTATTACTATTTCAAAAGTATACCAAAGTTTTCATTATAAGCACAACATGTCTGTAATTTAAATGTTAGAAGTTTATTTTAAAAGTAAAGATTTTTAACAATTTTAATAAAAATTATATATATAGTTTATATGCATAAATATATGTATATGGTATGAGGCTGCAGAAAGGAGTTTGCTATTAATTGAAAGGGGACCCTTTGATTCCTCTTGGAGGCCTTAAAGGAACCGAGCAGGGCAAATTCCTAATGTCCATTCCATACATTCTTGTCATTGCAGCTGTTATTACTATGTGATTATTCATATAGTATACAAACATGGATGGGCTGCTCACCAACACGCATTAGCCAGTGTGGTGTGTTTATTGGCTTTTTACCTCCGAGTTTAAGAATATTTTTTCAATATATTCTATCATGACAAACAAAAATAAATCATGGCCCTTATTCCCAGGAGGCTGTAAGGTCACCAACCAAGGCAGTGGATGTGGCTGAAGGCAGAGGGTGCTAAGAATCCCCTGATTGCAGACTCAGGCTGCCATTTGATGATGACTTTTTATTTAGGTACTTACAACTGCAGATCACTTTTAAGTGAAGGAAG
The DNA here is from genome assembly GCA_028023455.1 of Epiperipatus broadwayi. NCBI lineage: Eukaryota > Metazoa > Onychophora > Udeonychophora > Euonychophora > Peripatidae > Epiperipatus > Epiperipatus broadwayi. The sequence goes on from JAQFVV010012544.1 coordinate 858,087, forward strand.
ATTGCAAGAGTTAGAAGAAGAACTATCTTATATTAAATGGGACATTATTGGACATAGTGAAGTTAGAAGAAAAAGTGAAGAAACTTTTGTTTTAAAAATTGGACATGTACTCTACTATAAAGGCACAAATATTGGAAATACAAGTGGAGTAGGATTCATTATAAATAAAAAATGGAAGAATAACATTGTGGAGATAGATGGTGTATCGGACAGGGTGGCAAGATTAGTTCTACAACTTAATAGCAGATACCAAATGTAGATAATTCAGCTTTATGCTCCAACAAGTTCTCATAGTGATGAAGTAGTAGAATATTTTTATATGGATGTGAAAAAGGCTTTTGTTTAGAGTAAACAACATTTTAAAATTGTTATGGGAGACTTTAATGCTAGAATTGGTAAACAAATGAAATACGAAAATGTTGTAGGTGTGTAATAGAAATGAGAGAGGACATAGACTTGTGGAGTTTGCAGAAAAAAAAAACCTTTATATTATGCATTCTTTTTTTGAAAAAAAGGTTAAAAGGAAATGGACACAGAAACATCCAAATGAAGGTACAGCAGAATTGGATTATATTTTGACTAACAGAAAATACATATGTCAAGATTGTAATGTTCTTAATAAATTTAACACAGGAAGTGATGATTGATTAGTAAGATGTAAGATACATGTTAATGCAAAACTAGAGAGACAAAAATTATTGAGAAAAACAATATTTACAGTTGATATTCATAATCTTCAGAAGCATTCTAATGAATTTAAATTAGAACTTACAAATCGGTTTCAAGTATTAGTAGATTTTGAACATGATTCAGATTTGAATGAAATTAATAGGAAAATAACTGATATACTTTTAAAAACTGCAACAAAGATAGCTGGTAGAAAAAAGCAGCAATTGACCAATAAAATTTCTACTGAGACTAGAGAATTTATGAAGAAAAGAAAAAATATGAAGATATACAAAAATGATGTATTAAAAAGGATTGAATATTTCGAATTTTGCAAAATAGTGCAGAAAAGAGTTGAAAATTATATAAGAAAGTATAATTGTGAACTAGCAAGGAAAGCTGTAGAAGAGAATAAAAGTCTAAAGAGTGTAAAACAACATTTTGGTATGGTAGGAAATTTATATCTGCAATAAAAAAAAAGATGGCATTATTACAAAAAAGAGAGATGACATCCTGAAATGTGTGGAAGACTTCTATCAAGAATTATATAGTAATAAAGAACAAGTATCTCCTATACCTATTATATCTTCTGAATTGCCCAGAATTTGGAATGAGGAAGTGAGACATGCAATTAAATTTATGAAGAAAGGGAAGGCTCCAGGTAATGATGGAATTATAATTGATATATTAAAAGAAGCAGGTGAAGAAATGGAATTTTTTTAGCAAAGTTATATACCAAATGTCTAAATGATAAAGATGTACCAGATGATTGGAAGAATGCAGTATTAATATTAATATTTAAAAAAGGTGATAAAGAAGATATTAGAAATTACAGACCTATCAGTCTTTTATCAGTTTTATACAAAAATTTTACTAAGATAATTACAACTCATCTACAGAGAACACTGGACTTCCACCAACCAAGAGAACAAGCTGGATTTAAAAGTGGTTTTAGTACAGTAGATCATATCCAGGTATTGAGAGAAGGTATAGAAAGGACAAATGAATATGAGTTGCCATTATGCTTTGGATTTGTAGATTATGAAAAGGCATTTGATTCTATAAACATTTCTTCAGTGATTAAAGCATTGGATCATCAAGGTATAGATCCAGGATATTGTCATATTTTAAAGAATATTTATAAAAATGCAACAGCAACAATTAGATTACATAATGATAGTAGGAAAGTCAACATTGAGAAGGGTGTAAGACAGGGTGACTCCATATCTCCAAAACTTTTTACAGCAGTGCTGCAAGAAGTATTTTGTGGATTAAAATAGGAAGCTAAAGGAATGAAAGTAAATGGAGATTATTTAAGTCATTTAGATTTTGCAGATGATGTAGTTGTTTTTGCAAATAATGCTTTAGAGTTACAGGAAATGTTGCAGGAGTTATCAGATGAAAGTAGGAAAGTAGGACTAAAGATAAATGTTAAAAAGACTAAAGTAATGTTTAATAGATTTTCTCAAAATATGAAAATAAAGATTGATTATGATGAATTAGAAGAAGTTAACAGTTACAAATACCTTGGTCAGATTATTAATACAGATGGAAACATAATGGATGAAATTAATCATAGAATTAAACTTGGTTGGAGTGCTTTTGGTAGAAATAACTTGATACTAAAAGGAAATATGCCTATGTGTTTGAAAAGGAAGGTTTTTAATAAATGTGTTTTGCCAGTTTTTACTTATGGATCTGAGACTTGGACACTTAATAGAAGAGCAATACAGAGACTTCAAACCACTCAAAGAAGTATGGAGAGATGCATGTTGGGAGTAACAAGAAGAGATTGAAAACACAATGTATGGGTAAGAGAACAAACAGGTGTTACTGATCTCCTTGAAAAAATTAAAAGACTGAAGTGGAGTTGGGCTGGACATATTGCTAGAAGAGATGATAATAGATGGACAATTGAAATTTTAAACCAGATTGTAAAAGACCCAGAAAGAGACCACATGTGATATAGATGGATAAAATAAGAAAATGTTCAGAGATGATGTGGAGAAGAGAAGCTAAAGATCAGAAAAGATGGATTGAACTTTGAGAGACCTTCATCCTGCAGTGGATTGATAATGGTTGATGACGATGATATAGTATGAATTAATTAGAAGTTTATTTTAAAACAAGATATTTCTTTTGTTAATTTTATAATTTTAAAGTGGAAATGGCATTATATTAAAAAATATAATTAAAATTCTTATAAACAGGTTGATTAATTAAGTAGATAAGTATTTGATGTAATTGAGTCCAGTAAGTCCTTTTAAAGATAAAATTTTGTAAATATCATGGTTGGACAAATAAGCCACGGATATAATGAAGTTTAAGAGTTATCTACAATCAATAGGTCAATGGATTAAAACAGCAGATATATCCGATTTTGATGATAAGTCAACTTAAGGAACTATAAAGAGATGTTATACATCATTGTGTTGATTTTTGCATAACTACTTTGATTTCTAAAATACTATTGTTGTAATTCTATGATTGATTTTTTGTATTGATCTTCTTGATTGTGGTTTCAGTATATTTATTGTGTCTGGTGTTGAAAAATACAATGGGAAAGTAGAGAAGCTGCACTTGGGCCATCCAGCAGATTGCAGGCCAAAGATCCATATTGAAATATGGACAGGAGCCATCAGCTAACACAGAACCAGTATTGGGTCCATTATATGCCAAAATTTCAAGTCTCTACTACCATGAGGAAAATCCATCTGTCAATTAATAAATCAGTTACTGTCCAATGCTGTCAGTTGAGTTCAGACCATTATGATTAAAGTGCATTGCCACTATAGATATATTTGAACAAAGTCCTTTAAAAGTATACCAATACCTAAAATCCAAGCTCAATTTGTTAGTGATGAAAGAAGCTGGGTATGAACTTTAAAATATAGTTTTATTTTTATAATATTATGTATTTATATCCATTATACTGATAAATCTTTATAAATTATTATTATTGATTTTCACATGCCCCACCACTCTCCACACTATCTCATAACACTGATACACTTGAACGCATATATGTTGAAAAGATAAATAATCACCAATATACGTATTTCATGCTAAACCAGCAATCATCAGTTGGTCCGGATTACCATCTCTATACATATATGTTATAAGTGCTCAGATCTATATTAAGATAGCCAATCCTCATACTTTAATGGACAGGCTTCAAACTACTCCACACTCCAACTCTTCAACCGTCCATCCAATTGAAAATCTTATGATGAAATGCTCAAAGGCCACCCTGAGGCTGAGATTCTTGTCACACCCATGTTGACCTAAGGTCAATCTGACCCCTCATGTACGGGACATAATCCATTAAATACATATGCAAGGGATGGGCAGACATCTCTACTATGTAATAACTGAAACACACAGGCTTATTATATCCCTGTGTTTATATATGTAATATATAGGGTATATGAGAACAGTCTTTCACATGCCCCACCACTCTCCACACTATCTCATAACACTGATACACTTCAACATATATGTGTTCAAGTGTATCAGTGTTATAAGATAGTGTGGCGAGTGGTGGCACATGTGAAAGCCTGTGCTCATATACCCTATATATTACATATTGTACCGGTAAAAATCACCATGCTTAATCACACACAGTAATCCGAATTCAAACCCAGTCCACGTCTAGGAATAAATTCCAAAATGCAAACTAAATTCAAACCCAAAACCCTGGCATGACCCACCGATGACAATATTACCGGTACAGGGTTTTCCCTTTACTAGCTCATCGAAAAACACAGACTAAATTACCTACAATCAGCTATTTCATCGATCCCTTATAGTCGGGATATTGGTACGGCTAATAATTTAATGTATATATTTAAGTTGTCGATACAGACAGCAGGTGATTGACTAGATGTCGAGAGTAATAATGCAAGAGAGACAAAATTAGGTTAGATAAATTTTTAATAAATTCTTGAAAGCATTGAATAATATTATTTACAGGTACGGTAAAACTCTCATATGTATTTTATAATAAATTGCTGCTAGTCCTCAATAATCGGTTTGTACTGATTAACAAACTCATGCCAATATTTATGTGTTTAAATGGTTGTACAGGTTGATATGAGAATCAGAGTAATTGGAGCACTTAAAATATTTAACTACTAGCTTATATTAATTTGTGTTTTATTTAATAGATTCAAACCATTGCGTATACGGATAAATGGGAGGCGGTTTTATATAAAAATATAATATATAATACTGATGTACTGATGGTTGCAAGGATTAAGGTACACTACAATAATAACTTGTGGTGCATGAACGGAATACCGGGCGGCTTGTACTTTGACAAGTCTTAATGCCCCCAAGTAGATCCGAGACACTACAACCAGCCGGGATCATTTTCGAACCCCGGTGATCCAAGAGATTACCTGGAGAAGAATTTCTTTCTCTCCATATGGTAGTAAAACAAGACGCCAACTTAGGCGAAGGTAAAGGCATTGCCACCGTAACATCGAGGAAGAGTGATCGGAAGTGGATTTTAAAATGAAATTATATAAACCATTTTATCTATCCGTAACATGTTCTACGCAACAGCCTGATATAACTATTCAATAATGACATGGCGAAATCAAACGATCGCAAAGGTAACAATTAATTAATTTCACTCTGAAACCCATAACTCCCCAGATTGTTCGGAAGGTAATAATAGCAATAAAATATCCACTTATTATTATTACTCCGTAATAATACATAAAAAATATAATAAAATTTTAGACTATTTTAAGTATTTGAGATTTGGAGTGTAGATTAAAATATCATGACAAAGTAAAGGAAACAATAAAAATACTTGAATATTTCTCAACTCAACATAAACGAAACAATTTTTAGTTCGATAAAAGAAAATTACTTTTAAAATGAATATAATAAATATTATGAGATAAACTTTACTGACTTTAATTAGAGTTGAGAAATATTATTATTGGCATCGTTTTGTTTGTAAAATAAGTAATAGTAAAAATATAAATGTATTCACAAATGGATTATTAGTAGGCCTGAATATTAATAATTATCATCTAAAGACTAGAGCACAGAAATATTAGAGAAGAAATTTACTGACAGGTTTTTGTGTAACATTTTCAAATGGAAAACAAGAAATTTACATGCAATTAATTAGGTTAACAGATTAAATTTAAAATTATTACTGAGAGGAAAGTTAAAAAAGTTCATGTAACAAAAGTTACCATTTTTTCTTCGTCCGGCTTTTCTTCTTGCGGTGATATGTATGAAGAACGTAGGCGCGCATTTTGAATTTCTTAGAATGGCATGGTTAATTTAAATGTTGGAATTTGGAAGACTGGAAGCACGGAAAACATTACAGATCAGCGGTACAAAAGATTTAAATTGGCAGAACAGGAATCAGCTTCTTGGACTTAGCCCATCATTATTGCAGTTTACCGGGCAACTTCTTAATAATGGTTGAAGTGATTTTTCTGGAACAACTACTTTGCTGTAGCTTGAGATGATCTGAGCACAGCCAAGTCAAAAGTTAGAGTGTCTCTCTTATATCTAAGATGGCCACCGTTGACCTTTCTGCCTAGTTTTTGTTCATGACTCCTCCTCCTTTGATTTTCCGGCCTCCAGCAATATCTAATTTTTGACTATACAATAGCATTTGCCTTTCTTGATAAGAGTTCTACGTTTCTCATTTCCATTGTTCGGTTTTCATTTATTTTTAAATTTAATACATGATTCTAAATTGACAAAACAATTACATTGGAATTCGTGAATACAAAAATATAAATTCATTATCTTAATTTATCAAAGTACAAATTAATTATTCTATACATTTTGTACAAGTAAGATTTTGATTAAAAATACTGATCAAAGGAATGTGACTTTTGATCAGCATTTTTAAATGACTTTGTATAATTTGCAAAATTAAAATTTAAAGAAAATATACACGCAATTGAAACTTTTAAATTGAGCTAATATAAATCCACAAACCACACACACACGAATATTATTCATCATGATTTGTGACATTTATACTCATACTCTTTACATTAAATTCTTTTTAAACAAACACAAAATAAATAACTTAAAATTTATGTGGCTTGGAATAGAAAAAGTCTCATTGCGGGTAAATAGTGGTTTAGAATTACCGTTCTTAAATGACAACCATGAAACTAAGATCGATTCTTCGATCTGTCTGTTTCAATATATAAACACAGGTATATAATATGCCTGTGTGTTTCAGTTATTATTGATTTTGTAAATCTCTTTATAAACTAGTATGACAAGAAATTATTTTGCTTTATTTTGTCATGCCACAATTCATGTGTCACAAAGTTAAAAGAAGAGTAAATTATTTTATAAAAAAAAAATTCGCTTATTATTCCTAATCTCTAGTCAGGCTTTTAAAGACTTTGTACTTTAAACTCAGCAATTTCCACTTCCTGCAAAACTAAAACAATCTACAAAGGCAGAATAAATTAAGATTGCCTTTTTTATCTTTTAATCATTTATAGTTTTAAGCAAATATCCTCCGGTTTTAGGGAAGGATAATTGGGGATATTGTTGTAAGTGAACTGCTGTAACATTATTTCAGGTTGCCTTGTTTAGATATGAGATTCGTTTATATGTGTTTTAATTATTCATAAATGATTGTAATACCATTGTGATTGCTGGACACTTGCAGCCACTATCTTACTAGAGCAATGGTATGTGGTAGATATATATTCTTACTGTATATCATCTACTTTGTTTTTTTACATGTCTTGGATGATACTATTTTGTGATTGTCAGTCACTTACACTTAGTACCTTTACAATAGTATGTTATAAATGCAAATTCATATTCTATATTATATTTCTCGCTCACATGTATTTACTTATCCATAAATAATGTACTACAAATGTTGCCGCTTACATTTGCATATATAGCTTTTAGTTACTTACCTGCATTACAGCCTGAAAGTATTTTTAGTGGTCCAGTTTTTTAAATAACTTATGAAATGATTTGTTGTAGTTAATAAATTCAGAGGATCCTCAGAGTGTAGGTTTATTAATCTTAAAATTGTAATAATAATTAACTGTGAACATTAGTGTATGCAGTGCGTTTATATCAGCTCAGAAACAGTTTTAAAATATGTTCATAAAGTTAATCAATCATTAATTTTATCAACTTGTTTTAAAAATTGACAGGGTAGTCAATTTATGCTATTATATGTGTATTGTAAATTTATATATATTTAAATAAATTGTAGTGCCTCATTATCTTTAACATATGTCATTATTTGGCTATCAATAATTTAATTAGAATATGATGGAGAGTCTCATATGCCTAGCTGATCTTAGCAGGCTATAAAAAGAAAATGTGATGTCAAAATGTGGATGAGCAGTACATTTGGTCAGTTACAATATATGTTTTTCAATGACTTTGTTAATACAATTTTTATTTCATTTTATTATTTGACTAACCACTTAACATTTTTACATTTTACTGTTATAAGGTTACTGTCTGAGTCAGAGATGCTTTAAGTTAAAGTCCAGCAGGGTCAGAGATGCTTTTATTTAAATTAAAGTCCAGCAGTCTGAATCCCATGAAATAAATGAAGTGTATGAGTTAAATACATTTTTAGTGCTAAGTCTTCTTGTCAAAGACAACTGCTATAAAATTTTACAAAATTTTATATTTAGAAAATTATCAATAAGTATATTGAAAACTCCATCACAAAATTTAATCACAATGAATATTAATTCAGAAAATAGGAGGTAAACAGTAGTTAATGAAGTATGTTGTGGATTTTGCTGTTAACCTCCATTTTTGGGGAAAATTTTGGCTTAATTTTTAATATAAATTAAAATAAAATAAATTATATATATTGAAATAGTAGAACATTAAAAAATTATAATTATTTACACTTATATGCTTTTTATTTATACATTAGCTCTCTTAGCTTTGGCAATCACAAAATAACTTTTAGAAGTTTTCTCTCCAATGGTAAATAATGGAAATATGAGTCTGAAAACTTTCAACTGGATATATTGTTAGGGAAATCTTTATTAACTACCTAATTAATAGAATTTTTAATTAATTTTTGCATTCATAGTTTTTGCCAAAGAAAAACAGATTAGTAAAATCTAAAAAAAAATCAGAAATTAAAAAATTTATATTTACAAAAAAAGAAGAGAGATATCAGTATTATAAAAAAACAAATTCTGTGAGATATCACTGGAATCAATTTCCAGAACCAAAATCACAACATTAGAAAAGTTAACATTTGGCAATGACAATAATATTGGCATCAACAAGGGGTTTTAACATTTCATCGTCAGATTTTCTTAATACAAACTGATCACTGATTATATATATATGGGAGATAATGATCTGAACCAACTGATGAGTGCTGGTTCAGCATGAAATATGTATATTGGAAATCATTTGTCTTTTTTTACATGTATGTGGTCTTTTGTATCAGTTGTATTAAATAGAATGGATAGCTTAAGGTAGCTTGAAAGTCAGTGATTGATAAATGTAATTATCTAGTATACAAAAATTATTTAATGTACTGCATAATTATTTATATTTATTATGAAGTAATATTTTTAAATAAGTTTATTTTTAATTAAATTATTAATAGAAATGTTTTTACATATAAGTTAGAATATTTAAATAAAAGTGATTCAGAAATCTAAATATTTTTATTTACATAATTTATTAATTATTCCAGCAACACGGCATAAGCTTATTTATTTTAGCACAATCGTAGAATATATATATACATAGTTTATTTTGAGCAATTGTCATGAGACTATATATGTATTTTATTTTGAACAATTGTCACATCAGTGTGTAAGTAAGGAATTATTATTCAAATATTTAAATAAAAATATTAATAAACTACATATACTTCTAACAAAGAAGTGATTTGGAAATCTAAACGTTTTCATTTACATATAAATTTTATTAATTCTTGTAGTGGCATAGTCACTTATGATAAAGCATTAGTGTGCTTCACACAATCTTCAAATAGTAATTCTTCTAGCTGATATATAGCACTATCATTATAATGTATATACTTTTGACTTTTGTATAATAAGTACTTAATTTGATGTCAGAAATATTTTTGTGAATGGGTTTCTATTTCATTATATATATATGCTTTAATGCATTCATCAAAATTAATTAAACTTTTACAAATATAATAAAATATATAGTTTTTGATACAGTTTTAGTAATGAAATTTTTGAAAAATTAATAATTTACTATTTTTATAATTTAAAATAAAACCGTTTTTATGACCGAAACCTGGTAACATCTGTTTCACTTAGAAATAAAACAATGTTTTATTGATTCAACATAAGTAATTTATATAAATATATATTTATGATTTAAAATTTAAACAAACTAACTTCTAAAACTATGTAATTGTTATGTATTAAAATTGTAGAATAATTTCTATTATATGACTTCAGCATTTGAGTTAATATAATATATGTCTAAAAATAATATAAAAAATATTTTTATGAATCTAAAAAAAGTTTACTATGTGTATAAATTAATGTTTGGTTGCAGTTGAGCGATTCTTATATAAAAACACAAGAAAACAGAATAGAAAGTGTTATGAAAAGAATTGTCTTGAAAGGAATTGTTAAAATAAAAAAATAAAGAAAGGCTGAGAAGAATAAAATGATTTTAAGAAACAAAACAAGTAAAATAACAGTTGAGTAAAGTAGAAACATTTTAAGTGGCGCTATTCCAAAAAAATAGAATTATTTATAGTTATCAACAGTTTTTAAATATTTTTTATTTCTATATAAATATGTATACAAAATAAGCTAGAATTATGTGGGTCATCATATAGTGTACCGGTCAGAATTTTGTTTATCTAACAAAAGCTAGCATCTAGGCAAAAGTACCTAGAGTCCAATCGTGTGCAAGATACATAAATCAGGAACAATAATGAACTCTGCCCTATTGCCTATTTTCCAGATCTATAAAATTATGAACAATATTTCAGATGATAACAAGTGGAATCTTATCTATTCCTGTCCCGGAGCACCAGTGGAGAAATAAGAGATTTACAGGGAAAGATGGTACTACTAGGCTTCAAACCTGCCTCCAACAGGATGAAACAGCTTAAGATTATAATTTACACTTTTCATCAAAATTCATTAATAAATCTAGAAGTTGGCCTAAGGTCAATGAAATGAATTATATATAATGCAATTTAACTAATGATTTATATGTATAAATCATGAGGCAAAGCAGAATTAAGTACTAATTATATGGTTAATAATTTATTAATATTATGAGAAAATGAATAAACAAATAGTTATTTGCACATAAAACTAATAAAATTTTGGGTTTCACCTGATTATGAGCACTGATTTGCCTATATTAAGAAATTACATAATAGTAGAACATACGTGAATGATTAAATAATATGCAAATCCACAATTGAATACAACGACTAAAAGGTTTACAGATAGTTAAGGTGATGCGGCTTAATATGCTAACAGTAGATACCAATTTTACCAAATTATAGTTTGAAATGCTATGATTATTTTATGAGAAATAAAATGGTCTTAAAGGACCAAGAGAAATGTGATATTAGTTACATCAATATCATATACTATGGTTCATTTGAACTACACATAAAAATATTTTATAGTTTACGTGATTTAATTAACCTCAAAATGTTTAAACAGAAAAATTATTTGTATTTTATCCTAGTCTTTTTGACTTGATAGCATTTATTTAGCATTGTTTGTTAGTGCACTCATTGTTTCAATGAGAGGTCGGGTAGCTTAAATAAGCTTTAACATGACATTCCTAACCTATAATATAAACGAAAATATAGGATGGATTTTATAAATCATGTCATTAAGTCTTACGGATTTAACACAGGCAAAAATAAGAATATTAAACAAGAATTATGGTGCTGACTACATGATAATGCTAGAAAAGGTTGAGTCCATTTTAGGATGAAGGCTTCATCAATTATGTAAGTATACGAAAAGTGCCTGTATATGTGACAGGTTGGCATTTGAAAAAGTGGTTGTGTAGGAATTCCATTGTTCCAATTTTTCCAGTGTTAACCCAGGCAGAGCCTATCTACAACCTGACAATATCCTGGAGTCAGGGTTGCCAAATTCCATTCAGAGATATGCCATATGTAAATCCTGGACCTTCAGGTTTTAAGTTTGACAGAGCATGATGTAAGAAAATTTTGTAACATTATCTAAGCCAAGCAATGTTAATAAAAAAATCAGGTTCTTAATGATGCTGATATGTGAATTAAGGCCCTCGTGATTTAATAGAATCTAGTATAATGATATGACAATGTGATCTCTTTCAAAAGGTACGCAAATGACCTAATATTAGTTAGGATGTCAAACAATAAAAAGATGGAAATATTGTTCCCTTCATTAAACAAATATTAATATGCTAACTAGTAATTAATTCCATAAAATAATTACCATGCTAGATGGTGTGTTGGGCAAATGATTTGCCATATAATTATAAAAAAAAAAACGTAAGGTCATTAAGTTTACTTTAAAATATAGTATAGAAATAAAATCAGTAGTGTGAAAATGGCTATAAATTGATATCTTAAATGTAGCAGTGGATAATTTTCCACTATGCAAATAGAACAAACTTAAAAATCTTATTCAATCGAGCAAACCTTTAGTTAGGTAATAAAGCTTACATTTACAATTTAACATCCTATGATAGCAAGGATAGATATCTAATAAGAAAATTTAGGATCAGTTCGTTAGATTGAACTATTAGCATATTACATTAAATCATACAAAAATTTATAATATTGAAATTAAAATTTTGCTGCATTTAAAATATTAAAATAGAAATTGTGAAACCCATTAAAGAAATGCATTTAAAAAAATAAAGTTATAGATTCGTGCATTAGATTTTACAAAAGAAAGAGAAAGTTATTATTTTATAGAATTGTTATAATTAGCACTACAATGCCATGTTTAAATAAGAAGAGAATTACATTACAAATAATTTATATTTTAAAAGTGAATGTTTTAAAAAAGTTCATATTAGTGGCATGATTAGGATTTACCTTCCATTACTTGAGATCCGTACAGATTGATACACATAAGATTATAAATTGTGGAAAACATGGTTGGCAATGCAAAGTTTGGAAAAATAAATGGTTAGCATCTTGATATCATTAATTCAGCATTTAATTTAGGGAGTCTATAAGTGGAGATGGCATACTAGCATAGCAGTATAGAAATGACTTTTGAAGAAGAATGGGGAAGGAAATTTAATCCCTCTACTCCGAATTCATATTTCAAGATTTTGACTGACATGGATCCGTTCTACAACACTGATTAAAATGGCACACAAAGACCCCTAGTCTAAAATTTCATCTCTATTTATATGCTATCAAGACCTCGAATATTTTTTTTTTGGCTGATGAGACTTGGATGTCCATTAAGTGGCCTGAATATTCTTTATTTTCAACGATAATGCAACAAGTTCTGGAGAGTATTGTTTTAATCTATTTAGAGAATGGATATAGATTCAAAAGATATAATTTCCATTAACATTATGTTTGCTAAGGAATTTTAATTTATTAATTACCCATTTTAAATTAAATCAAAAACATTCTTTTATTTATAAGTTTCTGAGTTATTTTAATTACTCTCTAGAACTTTCTTTGGTATTGCATCATATAAAATAAAATACACAACTATAAAATAAATATACAAAATATTTAATTATGATCAATAATATTTTTAGCACATACATGATTATTTAAGGGAATGGAAATTTAAATATTTCCAAATTAAAATTAATAAATATTCTTAAAATAAAACATTTAATTTATGAAAGTACAAAAGGAGGGAGGTAAACACTTGTATGTGTGTCCTTTTGCTCCCTAGTGATTTATAAATATATACCTGGGTTTAAACCTCTGATTTAAGGTTCTGAATTACCAGACAGTGAAGCAAAAATGTGTGTAACACATTTTATGCTTCAATAGTTATACCTACAAATACTTGCAACTGATTTTAAAATTTGTGATACCTTTGAAAAGTCATTCTTATTTTCTATAAACAATTTTTTTCTGATTTATGAAAATAATGTAGTGAAATAGTAAACAAAATCTAAAATGTTTTTATATTATAAGCAAAGCCAATAAGTATGCTAAAATTAAAATGTAACCTTTTTTAAAAAAAGAAGTAAGCCAAAACACTTTATCCTAATATTAAACAAATTTGGATAAGCATGTGACCATAATCATAACAAAATAATTTTATAATGACAATTTAAATAAGATATATAATACTCAATACATCAAATATTGCATTATATTAAAACTTATCATCAACATTATCATCAGCAGCACAAATAAGTTTATCCATTCCAATTCAAAGAGACAAAAAATAGAAAAGCAAATAATATATTTGTATTTTATATTGGACTATTTCCATCATCTAATATGAGTATTGAATGTCTTTAGAAAATTTTAACTTTATTTAAATATTCCAAATACATTCAACTGTTAGTAATAGCACATCAAACAGATTAGTATGTGCACAACATTTTGAGAGGTATTATTCTCCTTTCTTCTTCAGGTATTGCTAGCCTGATCAGTGATAGTATTAGCATGGGATTCAAACCCGGACCCTTAGATTCTTCAGTATTGAATTTTATAGTAATGCTCTAACCAACAGCCATCCTGACAAAGGCAAGTCAGTAAAAATTTCATATGCTTATCTATGAGGTTTCTCCTGATTTCTCCATTTTCTCCTAAGAGCAAAGTTGATTAGTGGTTTCTATACATTATGTATAGTCACAGGTGGGCTTATGGGATTTTTTGCCATTGTTGTATGAGCAGCTTTTTTAAATTTTCTTTTTTGTAGTACCTTTTCTTCTCTATCCAATATTTTTTGTATTTTTACAATTCAACATATGTTCATTGGCACATACATGGTCTGTTATCTTAGACACATTTTTTGTCTCTTCTCATCAATGGTCTCACCAATATATGTTCTGCCACATTCATATAGTATTTCATAGATGCAGATTTTTTCAGCATTTCAAGTTTAAGCTTTGTACATGTTAGAATTCCTCATGTGGTATGGCTCTGGAAAGCTATTCTGATGTTATACTGATTGCAGATTTTTCTAGAAAGTTTATTCATAAATATATCATGTATTGCTTATTGTAAGAAAAAGATTAAATGGTAATAATACTTTACAAACCAGAACATCTCTTCCTATATGGAACTATTAACTTTCTGCATTAAAACAACCTACTTTCAATATAACAATGCTTTCAAACAAAATCAAGGAATGGCCATGGGGCCAACATTGTTTCCCTTGATTAGCAATATTTACATGGAAGAAATAGCCATAAAAACTCCATATCCACCTAAAGTTTGGCTTCACTATATGGATGATACAATTGTATGGCCACATGATTGAGCACTGTTACAAACTTTCTGGAAACCATCAACAACGTATCCCTTTCAATTAAATTTACAATATAATCAGAACAAGAACAGCATTCTTAGATGTTCTTGTGACAGGACTCACTCATGGCAAATCAAAACTACAGTTTACCGAAAACCTACACTTACAGGAAAATACTTAGCCTATACATACAATCACATCAGAAACACAAAACATGGAGTTATACTATCACTATGAAATAGAGCAAAAGAAGTTTGTTTAGAAACCAGTAACTTAAAAAAAGAAAATATCTATATAGTACAGACTCATAAAAATAGTTATCCATTAACTGTTATTAAGAAAATATTAAATAGATAACAAAAAGACCTATCAAGAGAAAAGGCAATTATTGGTACTCTAATGCACCCATACATTCCAAAAATATCTGACAAATTAAGGAAAATCTGCAATCAGTATAACATCAGAAGAGCTTTCCAGAGCCATACTAAACTATGATGAATTCTAACATCTACAAAACCTAAACTTGAAATGCTGAAAAGAAAAAACTGCATCTATAAAATACCATGTGAATATGGAAGAATATATTGATGAGACCAGTCATCCCATTGAAAAGTGCTTGAAAGAACACAAACTGATGATTAGAAGAGAAAAATGGATTTATCTAAGGTAGCAGACCATGTATGGGCCAATGAACATATGTTCAATTGGAAAAATATGAAAATATTGGATAGAGAATAAAAGGTACAAAAAAGAAAATTTAAAGAAGCTGCTCACATGACAATGGCAAAAAATCCCATAAGCCAACCTAGTGTGACTATACATAATGTATGGAAACCACTAATCAACTTTGCTCTTAGGAAAAATGGAGAAATCAGGAGGAACCTTATAGATAAGTATATGAAATTTTTACTGACTGTTGCCTTTGACAGGATGACTCAGTTGGTTAGAGTGTTACTGTAAAATTCAATAATCAAGAATCTAAGGGTCCAGGTTCAAATCCCAAGTTAGTACTGCCATTAGTCAGGCTAGCAAGACCTAAAGAAGAGGGAAGAATAATACCTCTGATAACATTGTGCATATACTAATCTGTTTGATGTACTATTACTAACAGTTGAATGTATTTGGAATATTTAAATAAACTTAAATTTTTCTAAACACATTCAATACTCATATTAGATGATGGAAATAGTCACTACCGCCATCAGGAAAACACTAAATAATATATTTTCATCATTATTATACAAACCAATCTATGAGCTACATATATATATCCATGAATAAAACATGCAGATTCATTATTCCATTTATATGATATTTGGTGATACTGATTTTTTTTATCTTTGTCTTGGCAAGCTTTTTCTTTTAAAACATTTTGAAATTTTAACAATTGTACTCTCTAATTAAAGTTTTTCCTTGACCATATTTTTCTATTGAAATAATCTAATATTGCAGTTCATTTAAAAATATGAACTAATGTAAATATTGGTAGCTTTTTAAATAGAATGATGGATTTATATATTGAGATGCAGCATAGATTCCAATGTGCTTTTACTGTATTTAATAAGTTAAAAGTTGAGATATTTCATCTCTGTGATATAACTACTGCAAGTAATATATATGTGTACTGGTGTTTTACTTAATTACTTGTAAGGAAGTAGTAAGTGTACCTTCTATTAGTGCAATATAAAGGCATTAGAACAATTTCATTTAAGAATGCTTTACAAGTATTCAAAAATACAATGGTAATATCATAAGAATTCTAGAACTAGGTAGTCAATATTTATTAATAGAAAAAAAGAAGTATAAAAATAAACAATAGGATTAAAAATGTATTATTATAAATGCAAATCTCCCATATTTCAGATTTAAATCATTTAAAACATTTTGTCACTAAGTTAATGTTATAAGTCATCAATACTGGAAAACAATAAAAAATTAAAGATAAGCTCAACAATAGATTTACATGAGCATAACCTTCTATCTCCTATCAATGGTGCATATTGTCATATGTACCATGCATAGATACTCATCTGATCAGTCTGAATTAATTTGTTTTTAACTAAGAATGCTATTCACATCTTGATCATTATGAAATGGGCCAACTATATGAAAAAAAATCCAAGGCCCCTTTGTCTCGTAATAAATTTGAAGGTTAAACCAGTTCAGACTCAAATTTTGAAATCATAGGTGTGGAAATTGATACATTATTCATTATAAAATAAAAGTCTTCAATAGCAAAAGCATTTAGTTGTCCTGGTTGTTTTTAAAGAGATTTTTTTTTTTTGTTATTATTATAAATTGTTTTTATAAATATGCAGTACATAAAAGATCATATTTAACGTATGCGGGATTGTGTTTTTTCGTTTGCGATCTAAATATCTTTTTTAATAAAAGGAAATAATATTCATTATCACTAGTTATCTCCCAAAAAATGAAATGACTTTTTAATCCTGTTCATGTTTTTTATGACATTTTATTTTTACTTGCTTGTTTAAAATATGTATATTTACTAGTTTTTCTTCAGATAATCCAACAACTTTTTGAACTTTTTTTTCTTAATTTTTCACACATTGTTTGAAATTGAGATGAAGTTAGAAAGTATTTATTTGTCTTGCATTGGTGGTCGAGAGGTCAGCGCGACTGCCTTGCACTTGCAGGCAGTTGCCCGGGTTGCGGGTTCGCGTCCCGGCCGATGCTATGACACTTAAAAAAAAAAGTTAGAAAGTATTTTGCTGCTTTAAAAACCACTAAATGATTATATGACCACCATTTTCTCTGATTATACTACTATATAGAGAAAATTGCTACTGTTTGACGTCTAAATATCTGAATATGTACTTTATTTTATATATAGCTTACAAAGAAATATTTGTCAAGCGTTGGTGGCCTAGCGGTTAGCATAGCTGTCTTCCAAGCAGCTGTCTCGGGTTCGCTTTTCGGTCAACGATTTGACATATGGGGGGGGGAGAGATAAATATTTTATTTAATATTATTATTATATTCTGTTAAATAATGGAATTATAACATTATATTATTATAATACGTTAAAATAATACATTGTGTATATATAAGACATTATTCATATATTATAATAATGTAATCATAAGATAATGAATTTTGTTCATTACTTATAAAAAAAAAAATCCACAGTAATAAGTAATTATTATTGAGATAAAGAGAAAAAGCCTTTAGGAAAAAACAAAGCAATTATTTTAGTAAATACTTTGCCGAAGATCCATGTATTTAATTGCATCTAAATCATAATTATCTCCGAATGCAGAGATATGTATATATAAACAACTTGGTAATTAGTTTAATACATTGAGTAATATTAACACTGCAGTTATATCTTTTCAAAATGTGACGAAATAGTTTTACATAAATATAAAATGCTAGATAAATACTTTAAATTTTTCTATTTTTAAAAGATATGAAATGTTGAAAAATAGCAAGATAAATTGGAATTTGAAAAAAAAAAATTATGTTAAAACAGTAAGAGCAAATACAGTCAACTTTCTATTCATTAAAAAAAAAAAGATAATATATATTTTTAGCTTTCGTATTTATAAATTATCTCAAAGAATTCAAATTAATTAACACTTACATTCCTTATTTTTAACCACTTACATTACTTGAAGTAACTTGGGAACTACTTGTATATAAATAATGGTATTAGTAGAAATCTATTCTTATCCATAAAATGTGTAAATTGCACAAAATTATTTATGTTAGTAATTTGTATATATATATTTAATGTCTACAGTTATATGAGGGTAATTAAAGTAGTTTTGGGGTTAAACCATGTGTTATTTTTGCTTACTTCCCAACTTTCGATGAAATAGCATCCCCCATTGTCAAGATTAACTTTTCAAAGAAAAACAGATATCAAATAGTAATGACATTGAGTGTGAGGTAAAAAATAAGATTGAGCATGAATAATTTGTTTTAAATAGAGCTAATAAAGGACTATGTACTCCAGCCTTATGGAAACCACTTATTTGATCTCTTCTAATATAAAATTAAAAACAATTACTGGTAAAACTGAAGAAAATTTGTTCACTCACATATTCTGAATGCTCAACTACTTCATACTCGATCTCATTCTTTACCTCACATTCAATTAGTTACTATTTGAGATCTAATGATTTTTCTTTGAAAAGTTAATCTTAACAATGGCAGGTTAATCAAAACATTGAGAAATAAGCAAAAATCCAAAAACTACTTTATATATATATATATATATATTGATTATTCAATGTTATATAGTTGATAAAGATTACAAGATGTATAGTCGAAAGTACTTCTAATAAAATAACTATAATTTATGTGAATTTTATTGTATATAAAACTTCACTCAGTATTATATTTAATTATTTTAAACCATTATAATTGGTGGAATTTATCTTTTATCCATTGCAGTTTCTATGACAACAGATTGTTGTTGTTCTATGGGTTTATTTAAGTTTTGGCTGCTGTGAAATGATTTAAACATGAAAACTAGTTAGCTATTTGAATTTTGTTTAAACTATATTAAAATTATTAAGGAGTAGTTGTATAAAAGATTGTAAAAATGATTATTCATTAATCTTCATTCAAATAATTTATCTGGGGCTGTTGAATGAAATTTATTTAAACCTTCTGGACAGATTTAATTCCAATCTGTTTCAATCATATAATTCATCTGGTATCTGCTCAAAGATTTGACATTATATTTACTGTTATTGTTAATATTTATTGGTTTTATATAAGCTTTGATTATTGTGGATATATATATATATATATGTGTGTGTCAAATTCAGGGACAATTTTATAATGTTTATATTATATACTTTTATTATTTCAGATGTTATTACAATGTGATTATTTACATTGCAAATGAATATAAGATGTGTAACTCACTAATATGCACTCGCTATCATAATAATCTTAGAAACTGTTATTTTTTAGTTTACATCCCAAAGAATGTGATGACTTAATTCTCAGATACCTGATAATTTTAACTGATCCATTAATCAGAATTTTTAAAATGAATTACAAATAAATGAATAAATGCTTATTCTTTTTTAATATTTATGTTGATGATACACAAATAAATTATAGACTCATTTCTTGAGAATTGTAAATTCATTGCTAAAGTATTCTGATTACAGAGTTAGGATGAGATTCATTGATGATTTTTTATTTAACTAATTACATCTATAGATTACATTCAAGGGAAGAAATTCTGCAACAATAGAAAGAATTAAATAATATTTACTGAGACACTATAAGACATTATGAGGAAGAAAAGAACATAAAGATGCAACGGACATAGATTTTAATATTATAAGTGCAAGTAAAATGAGATTTATTATAAATAAAAAACTAAAGAGCAACATTATGAAGCATGATTATTTTACAAAATATGTAATAATATTAAACTTTGATAGATAATGTCACAGACTTTGAGATACTTATTAAATCAAGAAAATGTTACCTGACTCTATTACATAACTGTAGCTTACACATTGCTGTTATACCAACATAATTTTCTTCATCTCTATATCACTTACTACAAACTATATTAAATAATAATAAATACAAGATGATAGTGCTTATTAAATCTTTATCCTGTACATCCTATCCAATATTGCTAGACTAGTTTCAGGCTTATGAATGGAAAGTTTTGGATCTTGAAAGGAGGGTGCATTAGATCCTAAAGATTCAGGTGCACTGGTCCAAGATCCAATGATTTTCCCTGATGAAATCTTGAAACTAGTCTGGGGATATTAGAAAAGACAGCATAGGATAGGAATTTAATAAATACTGTCATCTTACATCTATTACTTACTAAATCTTACAGTAAGTGGCATATGATACTTATTTAGTTGGTTAATAACTTCTTAATAGTATGCTAAGAACTGAAGGATCTTTAATGTAGATTGCTTCCACTAAAACATTTACTAAGAAAGATTACTTTCAAACCTTTGTTTCAATAATTTAGGCTGAAGCATTATTTAAAATTTCCACAAGCTATACCTATATATTTTCATTGCTTTTTAATTTTTAGTATATACCAGTGTAAAATTTCTTGGATTATATTACTTTTAATTTATTAAATACTACCATTTGACTAGTTTGTTTCTGTTTGTTTTGGATATGAAGAATTGATATATATATATATATAAACAAAATCCACTAGAATAATTCTATCAAAATTTAAAAATTCCTTTGATAAAATTAAAGATTAATTTCCTTTGCTATAGCTAGCTTATGACATATTCCACCATCTTGAGTTGTCAATACATTAACACTTAAAGCTCATTAAACTCACACAACATTCCCACATGAATGGTCAACTTTCCATCTGAATACTAACACAATTACACTGTTGATTCAACACATTATCTGTACTATTTATAAAATATAATTTCTTAATTTTTCTTCAAATCCTTTTCCACATGCAAAACAAAAACACTATCAAAGCAGAATTCTCCATTACAAATAACCATATATATATATATAATGATAAATAATATTTTAATAATGAATAAATGTAACATCATGTGAAATTTACCAAATGTATAAATAATAATTGACCTGCCCTCTAGCTGCCAAGTTTGACAACTTTTACAATAAGAGAATGAATCACCTCTTAATGTATTTTATATCTTTTTATGTACAGTTATCTAGAACAATAACAGTCAAATTACTAATTTAAATCAGTCTTATATATTACTTATAATACTTCACTCATATACACTTTAATGCAAGTAATTTTCTTAACCTTCTTTATTTTCTTACAGTTTCGACTGTCCAGCAGTCTTCATCAGAGCTACAAGATTTGAACAATACAAATACATAATTATCATTTCAGATATATATGTATAAATCATATATAAATCAAACATATATATATCTCCACCATTCTACATATATATATATATATACAAAACATACACATACATATCAAAAAATAGAAATATATCTTCTTCATATATATACACATATAAATCCATTTGACCCCCAGACATATATATAATCCATATACATCTCTATATACATATGCATATCCAATACCTAGACATACCTCTTTTAAACATACATCTATATACAGATATACATACACCCATAGACACATATGCAATCCTCATATATCTTTACTAATACACATCTATATGTATATTTTACCTACACATATATATAAAACACAAAACATATCCAATTTACTGTTTTATAATTTTTTTATCTTTTTAAATAATTCCATTTTTACTTTTTATTTTTAAACAACCCTTTAAATATTTTTCTTCTTAATATTATCTTATAATATTTAATACTATTTTATTATTATTATTTTTATAATTATCTAATATATAACATCTTTTACATTACTAGCTTTAATTTTACTTTTTATAACTTTTATCTCTATATCACTAAATAATATTTTTTAACATCATTACCTTAATCCTCCTCACAGTTTTAACCTTAATTAAAATGATGGTTATTTTAAAATCTTGTTTATTCATTTAAAAACAGCTCCCTCTTTTATCATTATTATAAAACTTATAATTCTATGTAAAGTTTCCAACTTCCCAATTATAATCATTAACCATAATCCAATACTATAAAATAACTACTTAACCATTATTTCACATATGAATGCACATATCATCCATATTTCCTACATATATATATATATACTTCTTCACTTTACCTCTATACATATAACTAAAAATAATATATGAAATAATATATAAAACCCAATATATAAAACTATATCAAAATAAAATTAACAATTTACAAATTATTAACAATCCCTACCTACATCTATACCTCCACACATATACATATCCAATATATAACTATATTTCTTAAAACACACTCATATATATATACCTATACTCATAATACATATACATACATATACCAATCCTCCTATACCTCTATACATACCCACCCTCATAAATACTCCTCTTACTTATACATATATAACTATACAAAACACATCTAATGCACCATTTTATATTACCTTTAAAACCTATTTTATTTTTACAGTTATGTTTTCATTTTATTATCTATCTTGTTTAATTATTATCTAATACCTAATACCTTTTCACTTCCCTATCTATAACACTAACCTATCCATCAGGCCATGTTTATTACTTTTAAAACTAATTTATTATTACTTTTATTTTTTGAAATTTTTATAACAAATTTACTAAATCTTATAAACATTTACCTTTTTATTATTTATTATTACTATCAACTCCCTCTGTTATCAATTTTATAAAACTTATAACTCTATTTTTTAACCTATATTTATTAACAATTTTTACAAGTCTTTTATGTATATCCACATATTATAACTTTTAACTTACTTTCTTTTATTACTATTATTATTACCTTTATTATTAATCTATCTCAACCATAACCATGCCAACACCAATATCTTTTCCAAACCATATCTTAATTTTATACTCAATATTCACTACCCATATACACATTTATATACTCCTAAAACATATATATATATATGCATTTATTTTCAATACATAAGCCTATAAATCCAATATTATACCTACCAACACAACGTTCTTAGTCCCCCATCCCTATTTAAACTAGGCTTTATCTTCCTAATTAGTATTGCCTCTTTTATTTTTCTATCTCTTCTTTTATTAGTATATCCTATCATTTTTATACTGTCTTTGTCAAATACATGCCCTGTTTCCATAGTATGCAATTTGCATACTATGGAAACAGGGCATGTATTTGACAAAGACAGTATAAAAATGATAGGATATACTAATAAAAGAAGAGATAGAAAAATAAAAGAGGCAATACTAATTAGGAAGATAAGGCCTAGTTTAAATAGGGATGGGGGACTAAGAACGTTGTGTTGGTAGGTATAATATTGGATTTATAGGCTTATGTATTAAAAATAAATGCATATATATATATATATTTGTTTTAGGAGTATATAAATGTGTATATGGGTAGTGAATATTGAGTATAAAATTAAGATATGGTTTGGAAAAGATATTGGTGTTGGCATGGTTATGGTTGAGATAGATTAATAATAAAGGTAATAATAATAGTAATAAAAGAAAGTAAGTTAAAAGTTATAATATGTGGATATACATAAAAGACTTGTAAAAATTGTTAATAAATATAGGTTAAAAAATAGAGTTATAAGTTTTATAAAATTGATAACAGAGGGAGTTGATAGTAATAATAAATAATAAAAAGGTAAATGTTTATAAGATTTAGTAAATTTGTTATAAAAATTTCAAAAAATAAAAGTAATAATAAAATAGTTTTAAAGGTAATAAACATGGCCTGATGGATAGGTTAGTGTTATAGATAGGGAAGTGAAAAGGTATTAGGTATTAGATAATAATTAAACAAGATAGATAATAAAATGAAAACATAACTGTAAAAATAAAATAGGTTTTAAAGGTAATATAAAATGGTGCATTAGATGTGTTTTGTATAGTTATATATGTATAAGTAAGAGGAGTATTTATGAGGGTGGGTATGTATAGAGGTATAGGAGGATTGGTATATGTATGTATATGTATTATGAGTATAGGTATATATATGAGTGTGTTTTAAGAAATATAGTTATATATTGGATATGTATATGTGTGGAGGTATAGATGTAGGTAGGGATTGTTAATAATTTGTAAATTGTTAATTTTATTTTGATATAGTTTTATATATTGGGTTTTATATATTATTTCATATATTATTTTTAGTTATATGTATAGAGGTAAAGTGAAGAAGTATATATATATGTAGGAAATATGGATGATATGTGCATTTATATGTGAAATAATGGTTAAGTAGTTATTTTATAGTATTGGATTATGGTTAATGATTATAATTGGGAAGTTGGAAAGTTTACATAGAATTATAAGTTTTATAATAATGATAAAAGAGGGAGCTGTTTTTAAATGAATAAACAAGATTTTAAAATAACCGTCATTTTAATTAAGGTTAAAACTGTGAGAAGGATTAAGGTAATGATGTTAAAAAATATTATTTAGTGATATAGAGATAAAAGTTATAAAAAGTAAAATTAAAGATAGTAATGTAAAAGATGTTACATATTAGATAATTATAAAAATAATAATAATAAAATAGTATTAAATATTATAAGATAATATTAAGAAGAAAAATATTTAAAGGGTTGTTTAAAAATAAAAAGTAAAAATGGAATTATTTAAAAAGATAAAAAAATTATAAAACGGTAAATTGGATATGTTTTATATATATATTTTATATATTTGTAGGTAAAATATACATATAGATGTGTATTAGTAAAGATATATGAGGATTGCATATGTGTCTATGGGTGTATGTATATCTGTATATAGATGTATGTTTAAAAGAGGTATGTCTAGGTATTGGATATGCATATGTATATATAGATGTATATGGATTATATATATGTCTGGGGGTCATATGGATTTATATGTGTATATATATGAAGAAGATATATGTCTATTTTTTGATATGTATGTGTATGTTTTGTATATATATGTAGAATGATGGATATATATATATATGTTTGATTTATATATGATTTATACATATATATCTGAAATGATAATTATGTATTTGTATTGTTCAAATCTTGTAGCTCTGACAAAGACTGCTGGACAGTCAAAACTGTAAGAAAATAAAGAAGGTTAAGAAAATTACTTGCATTAAAGTGTATATGAGTGAAGTATTATAAGTAATATATATGATTATATGAAGATATGCAAAGAAAGTGAAGGAGAAGAATAACATAGTTAAATCAGACTTTCTATCTTTAATGTAAATTGATCTTCAAATAACTGATATTATATATACCTAATGATAAATAATATTTTAATAATGAATAAATATAACATCATGTAAAATTTACCAAATCTATTTAACAAATGTAAATATCAAATTTATTAAGTGCAAGCAGATAACATTGTAATAATGTGAAAGGCTTAAAAACCTTCAAAACCTGCACTTTAAACATGCTTGTGTAACATGTGAAGATATTTTAAGCTTCACACTCTTAGTTCAAAATGCTTCAATCTGGCTTATTTGTATATAAATTTAAGCATAGAAGAATGTGGTCCCATCTTTTTCTTATAGTTCTGACATGTGTTTCAGAATTAAGAGTTCCATATGCAGTCATTATTATATCCGATTGGCTGTCACATAAACATGTTTAAAGCACAGGTTTCAAAGGTTTTAAGCCTTTCATGTTATTACAAATCTATTTAAATAATAATTGAACTGTCCTCTAGCTGCCAAGTTCGATATCTTTTACAATAAGAGAGTGGATCACCTCTTAATGTATTTTAGATCTTTTTATGTAGGGTTATCTAGAACAATAGTAGCCAGAGTGCTAATTTAAATCAATTTTACTATCTTTTAATGTAAATTGATTTTTAAATAACTGACATTAAATCCATATACATATTTAAATAAAGACAGCTGAAAATTAAATATTTTTTATTATTCCTCTTTTTCCCAAAATGTTATAGTGATGTTCATTTTGTGATTGTATATAATTTTCATTTCGGAAAATTTATTTCATAGATGTATTTGTTCAACGTGATGATGTCAATTCATTTCAATTTTTAAAAAAAACAATTAAACGAACATCATTCTTTCTTTATAAAGAGTAAAATCTTTATAATTCTGGGTAATTAGCACTGCATTTTTATTACCAGTAGTATTATTAATAAAGTAATATGACTTATCAGATATATATAAAAAAAAGATTTTGAAAATAAGAGACTAATTTGAATTTATATATATTTTTTCCAGATAGTTCTGTCCAGACATCTTTCTTTTCACCAATAAAAAACATAATCATTATTTTTTCAGAATAGTCTTGATATATTAACCAATCAAAACTCCTGATTTTTAAGCTGATTTGATATGGAACATTTTTAGCTTGTTTTTTTTTTTTTGTGTGTGTGTGATGTATTAAAGAAAGGTGAAATATTTGTCACGGAAAATGAAACATTTTTTTTTATAATAAATGATTTTATAAAAGTTTTACAAATAATATTATTAATTTATAAAACTTCTAAAATAATTGAAGATTTCTAAAATAATTAATCCAATATTGTATGAGTATGCACACATTAATCTCTAACTCTTATACAAATAAAGAGCATCCCAAACTCTTAAATGGCTAAGATTTAATTAATTCAACTTTAGATTTTGAAAGTAAAAGCAATAATTATTAGACAATTGATAATTTTTCCAATAAAAATTATTAATAATTATTAGAATTTGTCTAATTAATTATTATAGATTATTGTAAAGCATTAGTAAAACAATAGATTTAATATATATGTATAACCTTTATTTTCTCTTTGATACATTCTATTTTTTTAATTAAAAATATAAATTATCTACCTGACAGAAATATTATGTTATATTATATATATATAAAATTATATAATGTAATACAGTTTTTTTAAAAGACAAAATTAGATGTATTTGTCAATAGAAGGCATATTCATATAAAATCAATTATTAAAATTGAGTTCTATAAAACTATTTCATGCTACTTTAAAAAAAAAAAATACTTTCTAAATTTATTCATTTTTTTAAAGAATTATTTTTTTCAAAGTACCACGGACACATTTCTCTTTTTTATTTTATTTCATTTTAATAAAAGTTATTATCTTCATTTTAATATATTTTCTTCTATATTTCATTATTGTGATAGAGACCTAAATAAATAATTCAAAATAATGTCAATCTCTTTGACTCTGCTTAACTTTATTTTTCTTCCACTCTACATCATTATCCTTCCCAAAATAAATATTCTTTATATTTTTTATTATCTCCATATAAACCACATCTTCAATTCCTTCATAATTTATATATGTGTAATAATATTATAAATTGATGTATGTATTTCTTCAAAGCAATATACAGAATCTTATAATTAAATATTTGTAAATAATCAAAAATTTTGAAAAATGCAAAAAATATAATTGTCACTTAGGAGTGCTTTCGACTAGCCTTATAGTCTTTGTCAACTAATACTTTGAAATGTTAACCTTCCCATAATGCCATTATCTTAATATTTGCTGCCTGCCTATTGATTAAGTCCTGATTGTATTTATATATTAGCATAGCTTCCTTTATTTTCCTTTTATTGTTATTTCTCTCAATTTGCAATATTTTTACATTATTATAATTGAAATTAAAACCATATATACATGATTTATTATGGTCGTAAAAAATAGAGAAGCTGTTTTATGACCATAATAAATCATGTATATATAGTTTTAATTTCAATTATAATAATGTAAAAACATTGCTAATTAAGAGAAATAACAATAAAGGGAAAATAAAGAAAGCTATGCTAATATATAAACACAAGCTGAACTTAATCAATAGGCAAGCAGCAAATGTTAAGATAATGGAATTATAGGAAGGTTAACCTTTCAAAGTATTAGTTGACAAAGACTATGAGGATATCCAAAAGTGCTCCTAAGTGATGATTATATTTTTTGTACTTTTCAAAATTTTTGATTACTGTATTTACTAATATTTAATTATAAGATTTCATATATATATATATATATGTTTTCTTACATAACATTAAATTATTTTCATTTATAATAATAACTCTACATATATTTTCTAATCAGTTTATCAAATCCTTTTTACACTTTTTTAATTATCACATTACATTACATTATAGTCTCTATATAGCTATTTCAGCACTCATATAATACTTAATAAAAATTCCTTTGGTTAATATAAATTATTTCTAATTAACTTTGCTATTTTTTCACTATACATAGTCTATGAAAATAGTGTTTATATTAATTTATTTCTGTTATATTTTATAAACCTCCAATTATTTTCTGTTAAATTCACCTTAATTTCTCTCACATAAAAAAAGACTATTTCAACAAAAATTATCACATTTTCTGTTTATAATTTATTATACAGCATATATTAATCTACTTTCTTTTGAATTATGTCTAAAATTTTCCGAGTCTTCTGTCTAATATAGTATTCCCTATTTCATATTGTTAAAACAAGATATTTATTAGCCCTTACCACATTATTCTACATATATTATATTGGTTATAAAAGAAAATGCCTTACATTAAGTCAATTTTTCTCTGGTTCAGTTCTAATTTTTAATTATCCATCTAATTTTTTATCAATCTAATATCAATTTTTATGTTAAATATTTCCCAATTCACATCCTGCAATATTACTCTTTCCATTAATAGCTAACATTCTAAAATTTTCCCTACTGAGTTTAATTTTTATATTTCTTTATATTTTTGCTGACTTTTCTAATAACAACTTAAATATTTTAAATTATTTTCAAAAGTATTATCTCTATCTTTTTCTGATTTTCATGGTAGAAATATCAATCCATTTTTTTTCTCCATCAATCTCTAATTCTCTTGAAAGCAAATAAATTAATATGTGAGCGGAAACTCAAATATAACTAGAATTTGATGAAAAATATGTTTGTTAATCTTTAAGTGTTTAAATTTAATCTTCTTCAAAGTACTGTCCATTTAATACAATACACCAGCCCAAATATATTTTCTACTTTTCAAAATAATCTGGAAACATAAAGAGAAATCTTTTAACTCCCATGGTATTTTTTTCACCGCTTGCATTTTTTTATTTGAGAGAATAAAAAGAAATCACATGGTTAGAGATCGAGGTAATATGACTGATAGGTAAGCCAGATCTTGTTGAATTTAATTAAAAATTATTTCACACTCAAGTCTGTTTACAGATGAAATGTCATTGTGAAGTTTAAACACCTCACTTTGCTAAAAACAGGACATTTACACTTTATCATATCATACTAACATTTCAAAAGTAGATAAAATATCATTAAGAATTAATTTTGAGATAAAAACATTTGCATCAATAAAAGAAGAATACCAGCATTATCTTGGCATTGAACTTCTTGTCATGCTTTATTGGAACATGGAGAATTTTACAATGTCATTAAGTCATTTATAAATTTGTCTTTTCCCTAGAACAGCTTTCTTGTAATCCATTTCAAGCAGTACAACTGTTTGCTCTGCTATTTTGTCTAAAAGAAAACAGAATTTCACATTATTCCAACTTTTCAATCATTACAAAAAAAAAATGCAAAATATGCAAAATGCACTTTGCAAAAAATTATGCTCTGTGGCCCATGAATTCACACAGTAATATAATTTAGCAGATTGATGCAAAAGGATCCCCTCAAAAGGTATGTAATGTATGACAATAGATGCACTTACTAGAGAACAATTCCACTTATTTTAGCATCCACACTTGCAAATGATATGAGATATCCCTTTTCAAACCTAATTTAACATTCATCTTTCATAAAACTTAATCCTCAAGTAGTATTTATAAAACTTTACTCAGCAAAGATCTACATTCATTCTTAATAACCATAAATCCATTTTTATAATTTTCAAAATTTATCTAACATCTATTTTTATGCACCCTATTATATTCCTCTTCAGCAGA
Organism: Epiperipatus broadwayi; assembly: GCA_028023455.1. Classification (NCBI taxonomy): domain Eukaryota; kingdom Metazoa; phylum Onychophora; class Udeonychophora; order Euonychophora; family Peripatidae; genus Epiperipatus; species Epiperipatus broadwayi. The sequence goes on from JAQFVV010012544.1 coordinate 888,683, forward strand.
ATATTAATAAAATAGATTTCATCTATGTAGTATCTCAACCTCTCCAAAAATTTGCATTCTTCAAGATAATCTTATTTTCTATTCCATAAATAAATAATTTATATGCTGTCTATAGCTAGTTCTCACTTGAGTACCTTCTCTTTTGTTATAATCCTCATACTTCTTCATTCCTCTGGAATTTTACTTTTGTCTATGCAACCTTATTGTTAAAGAAAGCCTTACATACATTTAGACAACTGTTAACATGTCAGATGTTAAGCCTTTTATAATAATTATTGCTTAGTTTAGGTATGAGTTTATCTCTGCATTTATTTTTTGTAAATATCTAATAAAATGGATTCATTTATTAACTTTTCTATAATACAAAGTTTTCATAAAATATTTTTAAGAATAATTTTTAAGTTACTTTCTATCTTTATATTTATTTATTTTTTAAACTTTATAATATGATTCTTTTAATATATTTTCAAATATTTTTCCTAAGTCTCTCTGTCTTTTTAAAATTTCTCAGCAAACATTTTATTACATTCATCTCAATGCATCTTAATTTCATTCTAGTTATTTATTTTTTATTAAATATTTATCTTATGTAATCACTATGTCTTTTTCTATTTATTCCTTCCTTTTTTAGTTCTTTTACACTTACTAAAATATTTTTATTCTAAATTTTTATGTGATTTCTATATATTATTAGGTCTTGTTAATTTTGATTCATCTTTTGCTTTTTATTCTCCATACCAATCTTTACATAAAAAATTATTATAACACTAATTCTATTATCATAAAATTATAATCTTCAATACAACTTCTTTCTTTATCATAATAAATTTTCACTTTATTGTTTCTAGTTTTTTTTTTTTATTTACCAACTATAATCAACACTAGATCTCAAATTCTGATTTGATCATACAAACTTCTCATTATATACTTTATTCAGATTTTCAATTTTTATCCCATTTTTCTTATTTATTCTGTGAGATAATTCTCCATTCATATCTTCTATTTTATCATTTTTGTAAATATGATCTTTCAAATGAATAGATATTGCATATTCTTTTTAAAATCATTTATATTATGCATAAGCATTCCTATGTGCTTTTAAATAAAGTCACACAAAAGCATTTTCTATTGAATTTAGTAGAGAATGATTTATTTATTATAAGATTTAACTCTTTATAATAAATTATATAATTACTTATGTTTTGAATTCATTCTGATTTTAATAATATATATGTTATTTTTCTATTATATGTCCATTTTTTTTTTAAAAAAATTTCATTAAGTTGGATTTTTTCCATGCCTAAAAAAAATTGACAAGTATTCCATATTACCAAAAAGGAAAGCAGAGGAAAACAAAATGTAGATGAAAATTATTTTGTGATCATGAAAAATCATGCTTATGGAGACATGTATATATATAAATTAGTAATCAATATCTGTATTTCAATTACTGTATTATCAAATATATATAATTCTTCGAAAAACAATACAATAATTAATACAGTAAACAATATTTTAAAAACAAATATCTATTATAATTTAATAGAAGTATTTTCAACTTCTATGTAATCATTATCAACTATATTCAAATTCTATTACAAAAAATTGTTATAAATGTATACAAAAACAATTATGTCATACATCAATTTTCCCACAATTCATTAATTTTTAAATTAGCAGTTTGTCTATTTATCAAATGCTGCTTTCCATTTTTATTAACATAGCTAATATAAAAATTAATGAATTGTGGGAAAAATTGTTGTATGACATAATTGTTGTATGACATAATTGTTTTTGTATACATTTATAACGGTTGTTTGTAATAGAATTTGAATATAGTTGATAATGACTACATAGGTAGTTGAAAGTACTTCTATTAAATTATAATAGATATTTGCTTTTAAAATATTGTTTACTGTATTAATTATTGTATTGTTTTTCTAATTACAATATATATATATTAATAAAGTGTAATTTATATAAGACTTATATATAACAGTGAATAAGTTAATGAATTTTTAAATGAAACCAAAATATCTCCTTTTATTTCTATAGCAATGCTTTTACAATGATTACCATAGATTTATACCACATTTAACTTATATTCCACATCATGTATGATCATCTCAGGAAATTTTGAATATTAATAGAATAAAAATATTTTAAAATGTTTTTTACATGATGGACCTGAGAATGAAAGTGTTTTGCATCAATGTAAAATGAACTATTTTACTTCTTACAATTTTTGGATTTTTATAAATATTTTTTTAGCAATGACCTTAAAAACTGATCCTAGAATAGCTATTATTTAATGACTATTTACTTTTCTCTGAATAAATAATGAGTGACTACCCTTAACTGTAAAGAAATTCTGATAAATTTCACTTTAGCTTTAATTCAATAAATTTTATGTGTCAGTTGAATTTGCAAATTAGTAATTATATGTAATGTCAGCCATTCCATAAGTGCTACGATATTGCAACACTCTCAGAAAATGTTACAAAAATTAATTATTAAATAATTGTTCAATATTTTGCAAAATTATTGTATAAATGCAACTAATTTCATCATTGTTAAAATAATTATTTTAACGTATGCTTGAAATTATATTCAAAATGGCTGTTAATTATAGCAATATCAGAAATATCATATTTGATGAATTTCATCTGGTTTCATTGAGATTTGTTTTGTTCTTATCAATGTGCAAAATTAGCACCACTGGAGCAGCTTATGGCAGTAACATCATTAATTATTTGAAAATAATATGTTTATCTGTTCTGGTTTCTCTTAAAAGTGAAGAAATTTTTATTTTCATTTAGGATACGCAATAACATTCTGATTTTTTTTTTCTGGCAATTAACATTTCCATATTAACATTTAAGTATTTATTACAGAATAATATAACAAAAGAAATATTATTTCAAATATGTATCATGATTGAATATATTTAAAAACATTACATTTTCACAATTGATATTACAGAAAACAACTGAAATAAAAACTAAAGCTCAATCTACTCTAGATATTATAATTTGTCAAACAGTAATTAGTAAAAACAAAAAATTCATTAGATCTTTTAACAATGTTTGGTGAGGACCAATAAAATGGTTGTGTGGTTGCAAAATTTAAAATGCTCTGTTTTGTATTTATTGCTTACTTTTTGGCAGTGATGCTGTACCCATGTTTAAAAATATCACGGGAAGCCTCTGATTCTATTATATGTAAAATGCCACATTCCAATAACATCATTTAGGCTATTTCTATTAGATTGATTTGAGAAATAAGTTTTATTACTACAACTCTAGCTATGAGGTTTACTTCTTAATTTAGAAGATTTTTTTTTTTCAGTCATGATTAACTTTCTTATTATTTCACTTGATAAATATGTATAATCTATTCATGTGTGTGCGCACATGCTAAATAAAAAATAATCAGTATAATGTAAAAAAACAAGTCCAACCCAAAAATGTGATATTTTTTTTATTATTTGTTGATATACAATTTTTTTGAATTTTTATTTTTAATTATTTATTCAGTAATAACATTTATCTTTCAATGGCTTTGTTGTTTGTGAGTAAAGTCATTCGCAAATGTAGCTGAGTGATTAAATTATTTGATGAAAACAAATCAATTATCTCACTTGTCAGTTTGTGTTATGGTTGAATGATAGTTTATGCAATATATCAAGGATAGATTCATTACTGTTTTCAATCTGGTTTTTATAGTGGTAACTCACTTGAATGCTTCAACAAACTGCTGGTCGTTCCATCAATATTTTTCTAAAAATCCATACCCTGTCTTCCTAACTGTTTTCATAAAGTACTAGCCAACATTGATTCCAACTTTGTTTTTCACTTTTGTTCTTGATAAAACGACATTTTGATCGATATAATATTTCTAAAATTATTACAAAATCATTATTTATTAAATAAAACATTTATTTTGAATAATTATTTCATTGGATTTCTTATTGATTATAAAAAATTTTCACTTGGTTTAAAAAAAGTCGAAGAGATATTTTTATAATCATATAAATATATACCTGAATCATTACCTGTTTTTAAATTGTGTAATTGAATTTTTGAAATCAAAGCTTACCAGTGTTTGATGACAAATGTGACTTATTTTGATTCTTTAAATCTCTCAAATACTTTAAATTAGAAAGCATTGTTGAATAATTGTATCCCATCGAATCGTAACTAAAATGAATCTTGTTTTTTTTTTTAAAAAATAATGACTTTACTCATCATCAATTTATATGATTTAAAACAAATAATTCATCGACACATAAAGATTGAAGCTTTTTAATAATGATGCTTAGTTTTAGTATTTATGTTTTATTCAACAAAACTATTAGTGCTCAAACGTCACATAATTCCTCTAGAAATCACCTACAAGATCTTTCTATTATTTATCTTGTAGTTCATGTTAAGTTTTCATGTACAGAATTTATTTTTATTATTACATTTTCATTTACCATTGTCAAAATCCCTCCACTCACAACGTTGACGCCATCCATTTAAGATAAATACAATAATGATATTACTAATCATTATCGAAACTAGAGATTATCTCTAGCACAGATATACTTTAAATCACAGTTAACTGATAAGTGCTGGTTCAGCATGAAATGCATCTTGGGGGTCATTTGTCTTGTATTGTACCTTTATTTATATGAATTTAAAAAGAATGGGGAAGTTTGAAGGTGTTTATTATGTATATATAAATAAATATTTTTATTAACTCCATACATCTTTTAAATTATCTAAATTCCGCTGTTATACATCATAAATTTATTTTTATAACGATGTTTTTTTATATAAATGATAACATACATAATTAATAATTATTCTGTAATAAAATTTAATTGAAAAATTCAAGAAAAAAATGATATTTTATTTAAAAATCCTGGAATTGTTATTCCATTAACATAATCATTTTAACTTTCAGATCATGAGCAACTTTTAAGTTTTCAATAAAGTGCTAACTCACAGATGTATATGTTAATACTAATATAATCTCTTTAAGTGTAGAAGAGGTAAATTCTAAAAAAGTATCTTGTGAAGTGAATACAATAATTCTATTCCATTAACAATATTGATATTTAATAGCTGAGAATCAATACAGAAATTTTTAGCTCTTAAGTCTCACCTTAAACTTCAACCATGTATCTGAAAAAATGTGAAATTAATGTTTTTCTTTTATAAAATAAAATAAAAACATTTACAACTAATATAATAAAATCAGCATTTATTATTTATAATTTAATTATCATAATTACGTGCAACCATTATTAATCCACTGCAGCACGAATGCCTCTCCAAGTTCAATTCATCTCCAATTTGTAGTCTCTCTTCTCCACATCACCCCTGCACACTTTCTTATTTCATTTATCCATCTCACATGTGGTCTCTTTCTAGGTCTTTTGCAATCTCTTGGAATCCTGTTTAAGATTTTAACTGTCCATCTATTATACTCTTTTCTAGCAAAATGTCCAGCACAACTCCACTTCGGTCTTTTAATTCTCTCAATAATACCAGTAATATCTGTTTGTTCTCTTACTCATGTATTTCATTTTTGATCTCTTCATGCTAGTGCTAACATACATCTTTAACTTAATAACATTATCATTTTCTATAGTTAAATAAATAGAAATATTTATTAAAATGATGTCCTTAAACTGAAATTTTTCATATGTCAAATGCATTGACTGGAAGTGAACCCGGGCCAGCTGCTTGGAAGACAGCTATGCTAACCACTAGGCCACCAACGCTGAAATTTTTGAGATGAATTTACTTTTGTCTTTATTTTTGATTTGATTTTTTTAGATTAAAACCAATATTTATTTTTAAGGCTTAATTTTTAAATATTCTACCCATGTCTAGAATAGTTTAATTATAATGAATTTAATTATATACATGTATGTTTATTTGATTATTTTCACAGATAAAAGAGATGCAGTGATCCCACACTACATGGATACCAGTTCTGATATGTCAGCCTTATAGAGCCAACCTCAAAGGGATGAACAATACCAACAGAATGGAATGCTACTTTCTCATACATTAACCCATCAGTGCAGTTAGTGGCTCTGCTATATATCTATCAGACCTAAGACACCCACATTACCAATCCAGCCTTGATGGAAGAAGCCAATAACAGCAATGGAATTGAGCCAACATTAACAAAATGTATTATAATATTCAACTGTATAAATTTTGTTATGTCAATAGAATATTTTTAAAATAAAAGATATTTGCTTACAATCTTTTAATAGAAATTCCATTAAAAGTTTTTCCTGTTAATAAAAGTTAAAAAGAATAAAACAATAAATCCAATTAATAGTAGTCAATAGTAAACTTATATACTATTTCAAACAGTTTTAAAAACAAATAAAAAAAATTGTTTAAAATTAACATGAATTTATAATGCATACTTGTATTATAATTTTTGTCTATTTTTAAAATTATATTCTGCAATATAATATTTTAATAATACATTATCAGAATAATACAATGTATTTTCAAATCATATCAATTAAGTATTGTATACATAAAATCACTTTATTAATGTTGAAAGGTATATGTGGCAATCTAGCAACAAAAGTGTCTGATTAAGCTTTAATCCTGGAAATTTTAATTTTCAAGTCCAGTCCATCTATCACTGGATTCAGGTATACAGGGCATTAAGTATGATTGTGGTTCTTAATAATAAATAATATTGTAATTGTCAAAATGTTAGCTTAACTGGTACTAAAGTGATATTTTTTTAAAAATATAAACAGAATATTTATGTCTGTTTTAAAATATTTAGGAAATAGGATTATGAAATTAGACTATAACTGTATATGATTAAATAGGAATAAACAAATTTAATAACATTTATATATGGTTATTGCATTCTCTATAAGTTTTCAAATATATATACCAAATCTAATTCTATTTCAGGGTTTTAAAATATTTAAGTATGATAAATAAAGCTTAAATTTTTATTATTCATTTATAAAATCTTTATCATTGATAAAGCTAAATAACAAAGAGTAATTTATTTTATCTTAAGGAAAACTGAGCATTAATAGTTAAATTATAAATGCTAGTATTAGTACTACATATCAATAACATTATTTCTAAAATCAGTGTGCCTTTAAATGAACATATCTGAATTTTATCTTTCATATTTTTGCATTCATCATTTAATCAGTAATTTATGGTTACATGTTGATTTTAGAAATAATGTTATTGATATGTAGTGCTGAATTTTATCTTTCATATTTTTGCATTCATCATTTAATCAGTAATTTATGGTTACATGTTATCATAATTTAGTAAATATAAAATCAATTTATTTGCACGCATAAAAAATAAATAAGAAATAAAAAATAATAATTATCATAATAATAAAATTAAGTTCTCATTACATTTCATATCTATATATTTACAACAACTTTTAAATATAAGAGATTTATTCCAATTTATACTGTTCTAAAACAAAATGTATCTAGACATCTTGTGGAATAATCAATTCATTAAAGGTTGTTAGGCAAGTATTAAATAAAACTTAAGTATTAACTAATTATTAAATGACTAAGATAAACAATGTTTTATCTGAGCTTTCTTTATTAGTGTACATTCAGTCTCTTAAAATGGATATTTTTAGTATATATGTATATTTTATTTTCAGTAGTTGTGGAGGGACCATACTACCACCAGTTATTGGCACTGTGCCACCATCATCAACCAGCCTGAAGCTTGCAAATGATAAATTTCTATAGGAAATTAGCCAAAATCCCCCCCCCAAAAAAAATGCTCAAACAATACAAATACATCAAATCCATCAAAAATACAAATTACAAAAAAAAAAAAAAACAAAGAAAAACCTATAAAATTTAAATTAAAAAAAAAAACAGAAATCGATCAAAATAAGCAAAACACAGACCCCCCAACCACCACAACTAGCTAATTTTATCAAATTCTTCACTGAAATTGAAAAGTAAAAGTGCCCGAGGCAATACAAATGCAACAAATCCATCGAAAATACAAATTACAAATAAAAAATAAAGAAAATCCTATAAAATTCAAATTAAAAAAAAAACAGAAATCGGTGAAAATTCACAAAGTAAGAAACATGGAGGAGAGAAAGCAGGAAATCCAAAAACATCAAATTATTTACCTTTCAACATTTGTAAATATGCATCTATGATTATATTCAAAAGCAATTACTTGTTCTCTGGATTTCAATTATGGCATATCTAAATTCATCAATAATATTTAAATAATTAAAAAGCAATACACAAAAAATAGTAACCAACATAAAAAAGCAATACACAAAATAATTACTAAAGTCCTTCCAGTCATTTTTAGTAGGCACTTGAATGTTTTCAGCACAAAAATCCATTAAAAAGAACATTATTTTGATTTAGAGTTCACATTTTAAATAGTAACAGAAGATTGATTGAGTAACGATGGTTATTTAGTTTAAAAAAATACAGCAAAAATGGCAGAATTTTGAAGCTTTTAACACACTTGAATAGTAACAGAATATTAAGTAATGATGGTTATTTGGTTTAAAAAAATAGCAAAGATAGCAGAATTTTGAAGCATTTTGGAACAGATTTTAACACACTTAAATAGTAAGAGAAGATTAAGTAACAGTGGTTACAGCAAAGATGGCAGAAGCTAGCATATTATAATTTAGCAATTGTAAAATTTAGACTGATGGTATATTAATTGCTTGCAATATTGCATCAAATGGATCTTCACCATGATGTAAAAAAAAAATTAATATTACAGAAAAGATGCTACTTAAATTTCAGCTGCTACTGATATTTCAGTGCAGGATTTTTAAATATTGCCTGAAAGTTTGTGCATATTTAATGTATTCTTCTGCATCAGAAAATAATCCATATTAATCCTGTCAAAAAATAAAAATAATCCCAACAACTTGTATTTCTAGCAGTACAAAATAATTAACACATCATATTAAAACTAAGGAGGTATTTCAAAAGTCTACTTCAGTTACATTTTGATTAAATTTGTTGGCTTTGGAAATTATATTTTTCATGTAAAATGTCTATTACATCATATTTCATTTTGAAAGTACAAACAGTGATTTAATATATTATGGTGTAATTATATTTAATTGGTATATGTGTATGGATTTAATTCAGTATTTTCCGAAGAATCTCATATAGCATACATATATGATGAAATGTTTAGGATACTATTAACCAGTTTCTATTTCTAGCTTCAATATATAATTTTACAAATAATTTGACTGACTAGCTAAACTTTCACATTTGATTATAAAATTTAATCTGTTAAATAACTAGTTAAACCTCTACACCAAAAAATTGAAATATTTATATATTATCAGCTAATTTACTAAGCTATTATTTAAGGTAAACTATTGACATGTGTAATTTTAGAAATGACATAATAAATTTGAAACTACTCATCAAATATGATAATACCATAATGTTCTGGTAAAATAATATTAAAGTTGTGAATAGATCTTGTAAAACAGGCAAAACTCTCTATACATATTGCCACTCACTGCAAGCCAGAGTAATCAATGGATGCCAGAAGGCTTGTGCATAAAATTCCCATCTACTGCCTACTCATCCTATATCCACAGACTAGTTTCTGGCTTGTGACCTTCATTACTAAAATGTATAGGTACTGAACTGAGTTCAGATCTATATGACTATATAAGCTAATAAGCTTGGATTGAAAATATTAAAGTGTTTTCAATTTAAGATTCACAGTTTTGTAGTTAAGTGGAGATAAAGGGTGGCTGCTGGAGGGTTGCATTAGAGCCTAAGATCTAGGTGCATTGTTCTCAGATCCAAGGCTTCTCACTGACAAAGACCACAAGCCAGAAACTAGTCTGGGGATATTGGATGAGTAGACACTAGATGAGAATTTTATGCACAAGCCTTCTGGCATCCATTGATTACTCTCTGTCTTATAGTGAGTGGCAATACGATTGGAGAGTTTTGCTTGTTTTAATAATAGTTATAAGTAAGCATAAGAAATAGTGATCATATGATGTTTATTGACTTAATAGAGCTTTTATTTAAAGTAAAATAATAATAATTATAAAACATTGATACTTGAAGTTATTTAAAATGTATATTAAACTTAAAGAATTTATTAGATAAATAGTTATAATATTTTTAATATTTTTTTATACATATACAAAAGCTTCATGGCAAAGCTATAAAATCAGAGAACTGAATATCATTAAATAAACTTAAGGAAACTTTTTGTAGATGGATATGCTATCACAAAGCAATAAAAGATTAGTTAATAAATAGATATTTGATTATTTTAGATAGAAAGGCAAATATAGAAATAAAATTGCTAAATTTTCACTAGAAATTAATTAGTTTCTGTACTGTATATCTTTCAGTATTTCCTAAAACAGCATTATGCAAGAATGCACCCAAAAATAACAAGAGTTATTCTCTAGTAACCATTTCTAGGGTAGTACATGTTTTTGCTTTTAGATATATCTTGCAGGGACCCTTCTATACAAATCTCCAAATGACATCATTGTGGGAAATTGTAGATATGTGTAGCACATTTTTTGTAAAGTATGTTTCAAGTATTTGTCAATTTTTATAATAGCTGACAAGTTGGAATAATATGAAATTGTTTTCTTTTAGGGGAAATGACAGGGAAGCAGTTGTAATGTTTTAAAAAGCTTACAAGCAAGTTTCTCTGGAAAATCACAAGTTTACATGTGGTTTAATAGAAGTGTTAAATTTACCACATCTCAAAAAAGTGTGGCAAGTAAAGTCAAATGTCAAAATGTTGCTGACTTTTTGAGATGGAAATAGCAATTCTCCACTCACATTTCATTCATAATGATCACACACTTAAAATCTACAAGTTCCAAAACTTTTGTGTGATGCAGCAAAATGTAAATATCCTGTTTTGTGGCAAAGTAAGAAGTGAATGTTTCATCATAGCAGTGTGGGTAATGCATAAATCATAAATGTAAACAGTTTTAAATTAAATTCAACATCACCCAGCTTATCCATCAGACACATTCACTCAATCTTCCTCTATGTGACTTCTTTTTAGTCTCTTGAATGAAAAAAGGTCACATTTTTTGGGATGGAGACTTAGAAGTAGTGAAAAAAAAATGACAGAGGCATCACATTTAAAGTGGTTCCAGACCACCTCAAAAAGTTAAAAACATGTTTAGATTGATGCATTGCATTAAATAAACTAATTTTTTTCTCATGTGTCATAGCATCAGCCAGCAAGCGAACCCGCTAACCCAGGACAACTGCTTGTAAAGCAGCTGTTGCTGACCTCTCGTTCACCAATGCTTGACAAAATAAACTATATTTTGAAAGTGATTCAATTTGCAACACCCCAAACAAAAGCACAATTTTTTATAACAAAATTCTGATTATTTTGGGTTTCCCCTCATATATCATATAAAACATTGATTTCACTTATTTATTTCAAACTTGCATTTATTTTATATAAATCACATCGATTTTTACAAAAAGTTTACTTACATTTTGACCATATTTTATGATCATAATCAAGGATTATATATTTTTTTTTAATTATGAGAGAAAATTAAATATAAATCCAAATATCATGAAAATGAAAAAAAAAAAAATACAAAATATAATATTAAATAAATACATATATATTAATACATATTATATTACTACAATAAAAGTAATACTTTATCTTTCTCAAAAATAAAATTTGTTTTTTCCCTATTTTTTTAATCTGTTCTATATTTTATTGAACTTTTTTTTTTTTGTATTTATTTCTTTGTTTGGGTCAAATCTTTTAATCAATTTTTAACCAACTTTTATCAAAAAGATTTTCTTTAAATTTTGAACAGGTTTTTGGTATCGATGACAACACAATATTTCTTAGTTGTCCATCCCAACATTTTTGGTGGGACACATTTTATAATGCTTTTAAACTGATTTAGTAATTTTTAAATAATGCTTAATAGGTGGCACTGACTTTAACACACATAAGACTTTTAGTCACATTAATAATATAAGAAAATTGTTTGTCTAATACTCATGGGAAAAAGAATAAAAAATGAAAAAAATTATCGCATCTACTGGAAATATAGTGATATTTTTTAGATTCTCATTTTTTTTTTTTTTTTAAAAAAATGAATATGAATAATTTTTCTCTTTATGATGAATGATTTTGAAAAACTGGAATAATATGCAAATAGATCTTTTAACAATAAGTTAGTTGTAAAATACTCAAATACTAAAAAAATGGCATTGGTGGTCGAGAGGTCAGCGCGACTGCCTTGCACTAGCAGGCAGTTGCCTGGGTTGCGGGTTCGCGTCCCGGCCGATGCTATGACACTTAAAAAAAAAAATACTAAAAAATAATAGATATAAATATTTTTTAAAAGAATGCTTTTATTTAATTTAATGATTAATGCCCTGAAGAGCAAAGGATATTTTTTTCTTGAATCACAATTTTGATTGTTATACGTAACTTTATATATATATATATGTTTTGCGCAAAGATAATGAAGCTGTTAGCCATAAGTAATATTATCCAAAAGTTACTGCCAAGCGCTTTCAGGACAGTTTATAGTCCCATTCATGGACTATAAACTGTGAAAGCGCTTGGCGGTAACTTTTGGATAATATTACTTATGTTTAACAGCTTCATTATATATGTCCGCAAAGCATATATATATATTGATTTCAAACGCTAATGAAGAAAAGCCTTAACTATGTAACTTTAAATAAAATTGATGGTATTCATAAATTAATTCTACCAATATTAGAGTATTTAATTTGATTACATACTGTCATTATTGAATTAAATAATTTATAAACAGCCCATGATTTTATTTAAAGTTACATATAGCAATCAAAATTATGGTTCAAAAATTTTTTTTGTTTTTAAATACATACATTTTTAAATTAAATAAAAATGTTTTTTCAAAAATATTACATATATTATTTCATTAATTTTATTAAATTATTTATTTTATTTATTTGAATTACATCTATCTTTATTTAGTTTTTACAAATTTAAATTATCTGTTGAACTTTCTAAGAAAAAATAATATCTCTTTACAATTTTTAAGCTTAATTATATTTTTTGTTGTTTGTTTTTACAATTTAGATAAACTGTTTAGCAAATATAACATTTTTCTAACATGTTTTTTATTTATTTACTCAGTAAGATATGCATTTTTTTATAACAAAACTTAATTAATTAATATTTTTTATAAATATATTTTGACCTTTAAAAATAAAATAAAATAATGAAAATTACCTAGAAACAATCACATTATATACATTGTAACAAATGAATGGTCCACAATCTCTTTGGCTCTTTTAAAACATAATATCTAATCAAGAGTTCTAATACTGTCTAAATTAATCTTATAAAGCTGGGTTATATAAAATCAGGATACCATAAAAAGATTATCATTGTAAATAAATTAATCTTAATCAAGCCAGATTTCTTATACAAAATATTTTTAATAATATTAACCAATAATTCTTACTACATAATAATTCATAGCCACATAAAAATAATTATAAATTTAAATATAAAATATTATATCCAAGTTTTTAAACACATTGGATATGCAGACTAGGTACCCAATAATATCAACTTTCTTAAACTATTATGATTGTATCAAGATCAAAATAAAAATATGGTTGGCATCATGCATGACTTTAAAAATTTTAATAGTCAAAATAAAGACATGGTATTATACATGACATTAAAAATTTCTACCAAGGTAAACTAATATAAAAGAAACGCATTATGATGAAATAGACTTAAAATAAACACATATCCAAATGCATATAATGAATTAGGATTTTTGTTACTAATTTTATTCAATATACTAAGAATAAACCATCAAAAAATATATCATTTTGAAGCAATTCAAATATAAAACAATGAAACATAGAAAGCATAATATTTATTTTAAGCAGTATGAAGATGATATTATTTTTTAAAAATACAATTTATAACTTTACACAATGTCATATTGACTTAAAAAGAACATAATATATTTCTTTAAAAGCAAGGCAAAGTTTTATTCAGCAATGAATAATTTATTAGAAACACAGCAGCCCTTTAAAACAGTATGTATTATAAAACAATAAGCAAATTGTAAAATGTGCAGAATAGGTTTTATGCAATATTTATATTTTATCAGTAATAAAATATTCAAAGGCAATAAAGTACATTAAAGCATAAATATTTATTCTATATTTCTAGAAAAGGCAAAATATTTTCTTAAAATGCTATATTTTATCATGTATATTTCATTTGAAGGCAAAAATTTATGAAAATGAAATTAAGTTATTTATTACATATATAAAAATATGACATAATTCATAAAATAATGTAATATAAATGTTGAAGTAAACATTTCATTTACTTTAAAATAGCATTATCATGATTTTTATGAAAAGTCATATTAAATTGTGAAGTAATAATAATAATAAAATAATTTGCTTTCATTAATGAAACAAAGACATTTGTCAGTACTTTAGTATTAAAGCTGCAACACAAAGCATGTTTTAGATCTACTGCACCTGTTCCCATTTGTATCAATCCACTGGATACTTTGTAATCTTGTGATCTGACCAAAATAACATGTACATGGATCTTGTACATGTCTTTTTTCAGCAAAAGAAGAATGTGCTCATGGATCTTGCACATGGTATTTTGGCAAAAATTACAAAGTTATCAGGTGCAGTAGGTCTAATAGATACTCTGTGTTGCAGGACTAAAAATAAATAAAAGTAAAAAAAATAGTAAAACATAATAAATATATAGATCATTTTCAATAACAAAGGCATTCAAATATCTACAACTTTCAACATTATCAAATTTCAAAAAAAAATGTGACTTTCATTAATATGTACAACTTTCAACATTAACAACTTTTAAAAAAATGTGACTTTCAACACTAACAACTTTTAAGAATGACATTTAAAAAAAAAATTTCATCATTACCAAGTTTCCCAAAAAATTGCAACTTTCAACATTAACAAATCAATATTCACAAATATGTATGAATTTTCAATATTAACAAGTTTTAAAAAAAGCGACTTTCATAAATATGTACAACTTTCAACATTAACAAGTTAAAAAAAAATTCGACATTCAACACTAACAACTTTTAAAAATGACATTTAAAGTAAAAAATAAAATGTGATATTACAATAATGATGCCATTAATCAAAAAAATAGTTAGTTTAAATATACATCAAACAAATAGCAAATGATTTTGATTTTTAAGTAATTTGGATAAAATACATTAATTATATTCCTATGACACCTACCATGTAATATATAACAGGAATTTAACAAAGTTTTCACATATACTATTACAACAGAAAATGAAGATCTACAGTAAAAATTTTCACGCCGAAAATATACCACATGATTGCACAGTACGCTGGGATTTTTGGAGAAGTGCTAATAAATGTTGTTCTTTTTATAAAGAAATTAAATCAAAAGTACAAAAAAATAAAACAAATATTAATTATTAGACTTTCATTGCATTTTTATTTATTCTGGCTCTTGTCAGAGAGAAATCTAGACAATAACTGAAAATGTTGAAGTATTACAAAAAAAAATCGCGCTGATAAAAAAATACATGTTTTCACATCTACTTGCAGGGATTATTTTCTTTCAATTTGACATTGTCATGACATTACATATTTATTGTGGGTATGAGAAGGCCTCTTATCTCTCCTACATTGCAGATTTAATACTAAAGTATGCATTTGTGCTTTTATTATTATTATTATTTCACAGCTACTTTTATCATCTGCATCATCTTAAAACTTAGCAAAAGTTTTAATTTGAAAATGACATCAAATTAAGTTCAATGAGAATCTTTTGCAAATAATAATAATAAGTTCAACATTAGAAACATATAAAGTCAATAATTCAGGATAGAATAAAATATAATAAATGTAGTTTTAACTTATATAAAGTTTGGGCATTCAACATTTTTAAAAGTCTTAATTCCATATAATTTTAGCATGACTAAACAAGCAATTGAATATTAATAAAACTTCAAGCAATATAATAATAACTACAATAAAAAAAATTATATTGTCATGAATCAGTGTGACACCATACCACCTGCTTTTACACTTATGCATTGTTGGAGCTTTCTGAATGGTATATACAATGCAATACTGAAGAGTGGTGTTTGGGCCAAAGTTAGCACCCAAGAAGTTTATAATTACTTTAGACTATCATAGTTTAAACTTGATAAAATTAATAAGTAATTATAAAAAAATTATGCATAATAAATAATAAGGTAAAATGATGAAGTGTTCAAGATGCATGTAGCCAGAGATTAAATGCAGCATGTCAGGTGATAGATGACTAATTAAATGTTTGACAATGAGGGTGTTAATCAATAATTAATTTATGTACCCTAATTTAATTGATAAATGAAATAGGCTAAACATAACTTTTTTTAATTACAGTGTTTGGAAATTTTAGACAAAGCAATAAATGACATCATCTTATAATATCATACATTGATAAATTATTTAATAAATGAAATTATTATAGCAATAAATAATGCATTTATTTATATATATATTTTAACCTTTCAAAATATTAATTCAAGTACAAAACTTTTTATATAAAAAAACATATTTTTATAAATAAAACTTTACAATAAAATTGTTTTAGATATTTACATCTTCCAGACAAGGATGTTGAACTATAATCTTTTTTTTTTTTTAAATTTTAACTTTAAATAAAAATAGATTACACACATTCACAGACATTAAAAATATTTAATAGATTATTTAGAAATAATTTAATTTAAAGTTATTGGCTAAATATAAATACTTATAGAAGATTAGACTATTATTAAACTAGCAACTATAATTATATTTTAAAAATGAATTGTAATAAATTGATCATATTAATAAAGATCAATAAAGCATTATTAAAATTTCTTAAATGTTTATTTTATAATGACTTAACTTAATAAATACATGTAAGGACTATATTAATAATGTAATTATATCTTTCAACTACAACACCTTAAGAATAAGTTATACCTTGAAATAGTAACTTTATAGTTTTATAACAGCTATTATTATAAAATAAGCTTGTTGATGAATTAAAATTACTTAAATTTATTTATTTAAATATGTCATAAAAATTATATGTTATAACATTAGTTATAAATTAATATTATTAAGTAATTCACTATTTTTACTATGGAAAAAGAATTTACTTAACAAAAAATAAAATATATAACTTTTTTAATATACTAGCAAAAATTCCTAAAATAAAGCTCTATAGGCAGAACTTAAAGTTACAATGTATATATTGCAAGATTTGGTCTTACATCCCTCCAGAACCATTAAAAATAGCCTTCCTTATTTTAAACTTAAGACCCATGATAATAACATTATCTACATTTAATAGAAAGCAAGATATATGTATAATGAGATTGCAAATCAAATAAAACTTATTACCAAAAGATGATATTGGTCACAAGCACTGGACCTGAGAAACAAGTAATTATTTCTATAATTGTTTTTTTTTTATAATTAAACATTTAATAAACATATGAACACATTATCTAAACTAAACTATAAAACTTAAGCTCTAATACCTTTGTTAAAAACCTCTTCTTAATTATTATGTACAGGGAAAGGATGATCAGATTGAGATATAGGAAATTAAAAAAATATGTAAAAGAAAGAAATAACAAATAAATTTTTATCGTTAATAATCTATCATATATATATGAACTATAAAAAATGATGTAAATAAGTAATCAAATACATGAATAAGAGCCTTCTTTTTGAAAACATCAAATCCACGTCCAAATAGAACAACCTTGGTTTGGTAATTAGCAAAAAATGTAAACAAATGATCTAAAAAAATATCAGACCAAAATCTCTCATCAGCTAACCAATATGTATAAATTTTGATCAGAAAAATTGATATTGTGGTTTGAATAAAAAGATTGCCACCATCAAAGTAAAAACATTAAATGAAAATAGTTCATAGGATATTGATTAAAGCTAAATTAAAGGCATATAGATTCAAACCCACACAACTAAGGTATTATAAATTAAAAACCTCTAAAACAGCTTTAAATTATTCAATCTCTACAAAGTATTTTCAAGTTTAAGCTGGAGAATAGATCAACTCTAACCTGAGATATCTAACAGCAAATATCTTTCTTTTCAATCAACTCCCTAATATTTATTAGCTACATTTGTAGAAACACATACAACCATGCATTGCTAAGTGTAAAGTGGCATCAAGGGAAGAACATCATTTTCCATGGAGCTGTAACTTCCAAAATCAAAATTAATTTGATCTAGCATTTATTTATTTATGCTGTGAACAACACCAACTTAATATTTCGATGTAAAGCTGCAGACTCAACATCTCTAAGCAAGTCATATGAATGGAGAAATTCTGATCATCATAATGGATGTTATAGAAGACTTGAACCCCACCATCTGAAACATCAAATGGATTAATGAGGACATTTATAATTATTTAAGACATTTTCCATACAGACTCTTAATTGATCTTTAGGTTGATATATATTTTTTAATTTATTTATGTATAATTTTTCATGTACTTATTTCTTTTATTATAGATTGAAAGGAGGTATAAATTATTAATATGTTAGAGAAAAGAAAAGCATTGTTAGATTTATTGTAAATTGAAATAAAATATGGGTCCAGGCATGAACTTGCTTGTGGATAAATTTAATGATCACATGGGGAGAGGTAAGATTTTGCTCTATTATACATTAAATGCCAACACTTGTTTTGTGACACTATTATTTGTTTTTTGATTTTTATTACTAATAATTTCATTTATTTATTTGCTTTCAGTATATATGATTAATAATCTCTAGTGTGATGTTATTTCCTATTTTGTAGAGATGAACCACAATAGAATAGAAGATCCCATATCACCACCATGTTATTGATATGAACTCATCAATAAACTTATTGGAGACAATGGATTACGATTTTGATAAAGTTTAAATTCGCAAGCAAGCACAAACATAAATAACAACAAGTTATGATTTAATTTTTTGTGTTATTATTGATATTGGATGAATATTCTTTGAAGGTAAACATCAGTGGATTAATGTTATTAACTGTAATAATCAAAGAAGGTTTATCTATATTTAAACAGATTATTTATTTTTGTTATAACCTTGTTGCCTAAATTATGTTAATTGTAAAAAAAAAAAAGTTAAATATATGATTTTAAATTAAAGACTGTTGTTTGTGTTTTTTTTATATTCAGTTCGCAATTTGTCACATACTTGCACATGATAAATAGTGATATTGATATACTTTGAAGTAGAATTTTATGTGTATATTCCCTAAGTTTGAATTTTGGGATTGATGTAAGTTAAAGATGGAGCAAAAGAGATGAGTATACAACAAGTAAATTTTTGACATCTCAGGAATGAGATCAGAGTAAACATGAGTCTATATATTTAGAAATCATACACAAGCTTCCTTATTTACTCAGATGATCTATCACATTAACTGTCATGTAAGGTCAGGACCCATTCTGTCACAATATATATGTATGTATATATACATATTATAGCAATATGTCTATTTCTAGACTTATGCATGAATATAAAATGTTTATATCTCATTAGTTTATATTTTTATTGTACAAAGTCATTTATCTATTATTTTTATTTTACATTCTTTCATTTATTAATTAATTAGCTTATGTTTTATTTTAGAATGTTTATTTTAAAATGTTATTAATTTGAAAATAAAAGTTAAAAGAAAAACTTGATTATAATTTAAAGTTTAATCAATATAAATTAATTTATGATATTTATATATGTGAACTTAAGATTAGTAAAGAAAAATATTGATCTCTGAGAGCTCATTATATTCATTTTGTATAAAATTATTTAATTTATTAAATATTTTTATTAATCTCAAGAATTCTAAAACACTAATTTGAACATGTGTATATCTAATTCAACTTTTCTGTAAAAAGCTAATTGAATGTTATGCTGCATTGCCTATTCTATAATTCCTATAACAATAACTACATGAAAAGATAATAGAAAACATGTGCTAATAAGATATCAAACAGAATTAAGAAAACTTCACTTACCACATGAAGTAACTGCGCAACATTGGTTGTTTTTTTAGATTCATATTCTTGTTCAAGTCTCAACATGCATTGCTGAAAAGTTGAAATAAAAAAGGATCAAATGATCTGATCCATTCCCAAAGTTTTGCCTATGCAGTTATTGAGATATGTATTCAGAGAAATATCTGCCACAACTATAATAATCCTATCAATAATTTTTTTAAAAAAAAAAATTGAAGGAAAGAAAACTGTTCCATTTAGAAGAAAATCCACTTTCCCTGCTGCTAAACAAAACCCTGGGGAAAACTTTATTTGTATGTAAATGGTCAAAATGAGAACTTTATTGGAAGCTTACATCATTCTTCTAAAAGAGTGCAAAGACAACTGTTCCTGATCAATGCTAATTGTAGCTTAAAAACCAATTTGACCACTATTCATATCAAGCTTCACTACCCTTGGAGATTTTAAAATACAAAACTTTCCATAATTTGAGAAGAAGTTTTTTCAAATTTAATTCTATAATAATAAAAGATTTGATAAATTTGTTTTTAATAAAAATGATTCTATTATGTACGCATATTTCTTTTATTTTAAAGCTCTTGGAGATTTATTACTAAGACAGGTAATATAAAGTTTAAATATTATATTTTATATATTTATGTGTGCATACATTTCCAGTGTGTATTTAAATGATGAATAGGTAGTCAGTTTACATATTACATTTATTTAACATCACATGATCACCATCTCTTATATTAACTGTATGGAGAGTTCATGGGAAACAAACAAAGAGATTAATAACTGTTGTATGTAATTAAAGTAATGGATAACTTATGTTATTCTTTCTTTTTCTTTTCCCCATTCCAGAATCTATTTGGATTTATAAAAAGTTTTATATTTAGCATTTATTTCAAAATGTTCATAGCAGACTTTCCAAATTAAAATTTTGTAGATGACTTAAACTGTTAAAGTTCATTGACTTCTTTTTAAATTTATTTAATGATGTTAAATAAAATGTGAATGATTTTCCTATTATTTAATTCATATCTGTATTATTTATTAATATATTCTCTCATTACACATAAATTTCAGGCACATGTTTAATTTAATTTATTATTGTTATTTCAATTGACGTTATTGACTATTTTCATATTTAAGATCAATAAAATTTGGCCTTTGATTTTTATATATTATTACGAAGCTCATTTTCGCATCATTATTTTGTAGGAATCAATGAAAATAAAATTTAAAAATAATGAAAATCTCTTCATTTCTTAAAGAATTTTGGATTGGAATATTTATAAACCACTACACTCAAATCCACTTCATCCCATATCACCATAACACACATATATATATAATGACAATTGCGACAATATTTTTTCCACCTATAGTAATTAACAAAATGGTAATATGACATTGAATTTTTACAATTGTTTATTTTTTTTTAATTTATAAATATAAGATTTTTTTTTTAGAACAGCTCATTTCTAAAAAATAAATATGTCCAAACAGTATTTCTTAAATGATATTAACAAGCATTATACTGAATGTCCTGCAACATCCAATAATTATCAAAAAAGTATATATTGTCACATACATCTCAAAGCAACATCAAAACTGGGTTTCACCTCTCTTTATATTGGAGATTTGATAGTGCTATATGTTATGTTGGATTATATAAGTATTGTCTATTGTAGCAAGATTCTGTCCCATTATTTATTTATTAGTTTTGGAAATTAAATTATATATTATTCACATACTGTTTTATGATAGATAATTTTGATCATACTAGTATCACTTTATCTGGATGAGGTATTAGTTGTTTATGTATATTGTATGCATGTTTTATTTCTCAATTGCTATGAATGTTTTATAGCTATGAAAAAATGGACTCAAAAAATAAATACTTGTGAATCCAAAGTCATCTTTCTCTTTTATTGTTTGAACATTGCATAATATATCAAATACCTATTGTATCAATTTATTTTTTCTTTACAGAACGTTGAAATATCTAGATAAGAGAGTACTACAACCAGAGGCTCATTAAATAATACATATCTCAGCTAGGCAATTATTAAAATGGATCCACAAAATAGCCAATTTATTAGGATTACTGATTTTCTCCCATTTAAAATACATACGAAATTAAATTAGAAAGCAGCAAAAAATCAAGTAAACTAATCCCAAAGTTTTATTTTACTTTAGAACTATTTATTAATTTCTGAAATGAAGTTAGAATTTATTTATTATTTCCAATAGCAGAAAACTGTTTGCAGCAATATAAACACTGATACAAATTTTCCTCATAACTTGCTACTAACAACAATGCTTCTTTATCTTATGTTAATAAAATTAATTTTCTAAACAAAGATTCTGATAAGCCACAATCTTATGCTTCTACTTTAAAAAACCGTAGAACTGAGATAAATAATTATTCAAGTGATATTCTTGATAATTTTTTTTTTAATGATAGTAATCTCTATTAAAAACAAAAAAAAAACGTTTCTACCCAAGTAGATAAAATAATAAAACTGAGAAAATTATTGGTCAAATGTGTCATAAATATATGCATTAAGTTTAATGTGATTATTTCTAATGGAGTCATAAAAATCTTCTCAGAAATTTCAGAATAATAAAAACCTTATCACATCGGTTGTTGATACTTATATATCTATTATGAAATTTCCACTGAATGGGTTTTATAACTTTTAAACTGATAAAAAAAAAAGTTGAGAGATTACTTGCAAAATAATAGATGATTCTAATAATTTAATAATAGATAATTAAAACTTTAGTTTCATATTGCTGGCTTAAAATAATTATTTTATAAAAGGGTTTAGATTTTCTAGATAACAAAATATTTTTATATTACGTCCAAATTAATTGACTGATCAACCTATCTGAGCAGATTAAACGTTGTATTGTTATATGTTCCCTGTCAGAATTGCAAGCTAAAATCACATAAGATTAGTATATATATATAAAAGGATAGCTGTTCTATTTAATGATATTTCTATTTCTCATGCTATTAATGTGTCACCCTTGATCATCATCTGGCAAATGAGGACTTTTTATAAATGAATGGCTACTATATTTTATATATTGTGCAGCCTTGAGAATCATAAATCTAATCAATATACTGAGATTACATCTAGTGATTCAAAATTT
The DNA here is from genome assembly GCA_028023455.1 of Epiperipatus broadwayi. NCBI lineage: Eukaryota > Metazoa > Onychophora > Udeonychophora > Euonychophora > Peripatidae > Epiperipatus > Epiperipatus broadwayi. The sequence goes on from JAQFVV010012544.1 coordinate 911,992, forward strand.
ACTCAACCATTATTTTATCAGCCAGAAAATACTAATATTATATTTCATAACATTAAAGTTATAGAAATAATATTAATGTATTTATATAATTTATTTTACTTCACATAACCAAATAATGTTTATATTGCACTAAAATGCAGAAAACATGAAGCTATAACAAAAAACAAAAAAAATATTAAGTCTAAGCACTTTCACGAACGTCTAGTTCCCACATTCATAGCATATGATGGATGTGCTGGTAAACCAAATGTTTAAACTTGCAGTGTATTTAAATGGCCCATTTTTTAGAAATGGAAAATCAGGATTCCTTCTGGTTGATGGTGCTGGCTTTGTCTGCTGTAAAATAATATTAAAAAAATTAAAACTAATTATTCTCAATTCTTTTTCTCCATTCAAGGGTTCTCTGAACATGCAGCAAGCATTTTCTAGGATTCTAGCCCAATCTTATCAACAGGCTTTACTTTTCTTAGAAATTTCAATATAGAATCTGATCCTCATGAAAATTCTTATGGACATTATCCCACATATATCAGCCAAAAATTGTCCTTAACCAAACATAGTTGAACCTGCTACTTTCAAAAAGTTTCAGCATTATAAGCAAGTGTTCTTTCAGAATTAGCATGTTAATTAAGTTCTCTAGAAGAAAAAAAAAACTATTACTATAAATTCTTCTCAACATTCTAATGTAAACAGGCACAATAGATTTTCTAGGTATTGGATTCTATAAAGTAAAGATCTATTCTATCTTCAACTTCTAAAACTTATAAGATGGTGTTGTTAAATGACAAGACATTTACCAATATTGAAATAGTTTTAAAAAAAAATTATCAATACAGTTATCTGATGATGTGAATTATATTTCAATCTCATAATTAGTAGTATATAATTTATATTTTTTATTGGCAAAATATATATTTTCATTTAAAATGATGATTATGGCATATTGGACCATTATATATATATATATAATAGTAATATATAATATAGTATATACATAGTATAGTAATATACATATACACATGCATATATAAATATATATCACAGAACAAACAATCCTGAATACATTAAAAAAGACCATTTACATTACATATTCAAACTTGTCTGTTCCACAAAACAGGTTTACATTCTTAGCATTAAATAATTAATAAGCTGCAAAATTATTTATACACTTATTAAAATATAAACATGAATTTCAGCTTGTATGAAATGATAGGGGTAAAAATACTAGGTATAGAGAGTCACACAATTCTAAAAAGGGGGATTATGAATATACCATCCATAATCCAGACACTAACCACCTGGAACACCTGGCCAGGCCCTAGAGGAAGTCATGATTTCCTGGCCAGAGCAGATACATCAGAAATCTAAAATAACTGCTTGTCAAAGGTTACATAGGATAACAGTAATTGAAAGGACCTTTAGGGAATAATATATATATATATTGTACCGAGATACATCAGGAAGGAGTGTGCTTTCTACGGAGTTACACATAATTTTGAAAAAAAATATATAAATTGATAAATGATTTGTGTAAATATTTAATAAAAATAAAAGGTCTTGTAGAGTAAAATAAGAATAAAAAGATTTTTTTTTCTCATAGACAGTTTTATAAAATATAATTTTGAATCGTATTTAAATAAAACCTAAAGAACTAAAATTTGATTTAAGATTGCTTTAAGAAAAAAAAAAACAAGGTGGAATTCGTTTTGTCTTATAGTTATAATAAAAAAAAAAAAAAAAATTTAATCAAAGGAATGTAGTGAACAATGGGGGCTAATGACGAACATAAGAAATTTCCATTAAACGGCTAGTTAGTGAAAATAACTTTAACAAAGAAATTGAAATAATTCTAACAAAGAAATTGAAATAACTCTAACAAAGAAATTGAAATAAAGAAATTGAAATAACTCTAGCAGAGAGTACAAAGAAATTAAAATGACCAATGCAAACACCAGAAAGTCAGCACGGACCGTAACTGAAACACCAGAGGATTAGTTACGTATTGTAGATTGAATCCGCAAGATAAGGACCGTAAAATATAAAAGAGCGAATTTTCTATTGTACTATTATTAAAATTATTTTTATAGATCGAGAGCATTGAATATTAATATACGTCTCAAGTTAAACATAATGCTGCACTGTTAAACCCATCATGTGAACAGCCGGCCGAATCCTTCCCGCAATACCAACAGCCAACAGTTCAAATGTCGATCATGGTCGCGTAAAACAAGAAGGAGATGGAGTGTCCACGTGGAGCCCACAGGATCCCAATGACATTGGGAAAAGGAGTGCAAAGAGTTAGCGCTAACTGACCGAATGAAATACTATCAGAAGCAACGCTCGGAACCGTGCATAAGGGAGAAAGCTAGGTAATGTTTATTTCAATTTCTAATTCACTAATTAAAAGCCGTAATAATAAATGGAAAAATAAACTCTGAACTTTATGGTACGAACAATAGTTATTAGTTGTCTTTAGCTCCATTACCCAGAGATTTTATTGTGATTGTGTGTATAATTATTTTTTTTTATGTATTTATTATATGAAATTTTGATTGTATTAAATATTATTTGAACTTGAACGAAAGTGTAATTAATTATATTATAAGACCAAACGAAGTGTAATAGCGTAAAGGGAGACTTCATGGGTTAGTGATTACTTAAATTAGATTTAAATTAAATAATTAAATAAAAGAAAAAGAGAAAGCGAGAAATTTAGCGCAGAGAAAGATTCATAAATTGATTTTTTAGGTAGGCGTATTATATTTAATTGATTGTTGTAGCTGATCTAGCGGGAGCAGGTACTAGATCGTATTGGTCAAGCAGACTTGTCGACAAAGGTCGGCTGGCGCCCATTGGATTTTTTTCCTTTAAATAAATAAAAAGTTTGATTGGTTAATATGTAATCTAGTAAACGAGTGTTAATGTTATTGGCAAATGTTTGCAAATGATATTGATTACTCTACCCGAGGTACCGACAGCCCCATGATAGGATTTTGTGTAAGAGGGAGGTACAAAGTTCTGATCGAGTCGTCATTATAAACATTAAACATTTTATTGATTTTATATAAATAATGTTTTTTATAAAATTTACGAGACGACGTGTAAAGGGCTAGGTATAAATGGCACGTCAACGTGGAATGAAACTAAATGTTTTGAATGGCAGAACCGATGTGAGTCATGACTGGATGTCTTAAGCGGTGTGGCCAGAGTCGTGTATGAGTGACAGAAGTGATAGCTAGTAAAAAGAAGTGGGAGGGAGCGTGATAGTAGGATTAGAAAACGGTATAAGCAGTGCAACTGTAAAGGTGATTTTGCAATTATATAAGACGTGGAGGCATAGGGACACTCCGGGGAATTTTAGTATAAAAAAAAGGGGGAACTGGGAAGGTTAGGTTTTGGTTGTACGTACGTAAGTTTATTATTATTATTAAAAAGATAAAATAGGTGTAAAATGGAAATAGCAAGTCGGGTTATCAAAATAAAGACCTTCTCGGGAAACGAAGGGGAAAGACCGAATAGATACTTGGAGAGTCTAGAACATTTTTTTTCATGTAATGAGTTCAGCGAGTCGGTTAAAATTAATATAGCTGTTAGCTACATACAAGATGAGGCCGAAAATTGGTGGGAGTCGCTGGGAATAAAGCCAACAAACTTCAAGGAATATAAACAAGCATTGCTGAAGAGTTATTGGGGGAGGGGCTTCAGGAAGTTGTTAAACATCAGGTAACCCAAGAAAAATGGTGAACAGAAGAATCACTAAGTACATATTTCCGCAGACAAGTGGCGAGATTAAGGGAAATCACAGCATACAAAATATCTGAGCAACAAATACTGTGGATAGTAAGGCGGGGCTTCCCAGAAAACGTCCAAGAAACAATAATAGGGAATGATACCATAGAGCGAGCGGCAGAGATACTCAGGACGATAGATAACGATAAACAGTACGAAGAAAATTGGAGGAAAGAGGGAAAGGCAGAAGATAATAGCAGACAAGTAGCAAACCTAGTACAAAATGAAGAGAGGGGCGAGCTGGGAATGGCATACCAATCATGTCCTAAAATAGAAATAGGAATCGAAGGGAAGGCGATTAATGCACTACTTGACTCGGGCAGCCAAGTGTCGGTGATTTCGCAGAAAACATTCAATGAAATGGACCGGAGTAACTTGAAAATTAAAACCTTGCCATTAAAGGATGTGTACATAAGGCTGGCAAATGGGAAAAGAGCCAAGTTGGCATCGGAGCAAGTGTGGGTGAGTATTAAGATCACAGGGAAGGAATACAACCACATCATGCTGATCTTGGAGGGATTGATACATGATGCTATCCTGGGCTCAGACTTTATGTGCAAAGCAGGATGTGTGCTGGATTATGAAAAGCGACAGGCAAGAATTAATCATGCAGAAATACCGTTTGACGTCTGCGAGGCAGACAATAGTAGAACGGAGCACGATGCAGACAGTGCAGGGATACAAATAGAAAAAAAATAATAATAAGGGAAGAGGAATAGAAAAGCGAGAACGGAGAATGACTGAAGAGTTTGTTGAACACGTACGAGGAGGTGTTTTCAGAAGTTCCGGGAGTTATCGAAGGATACGAACACCGAATAAAACTTATGGAAGACCAGCCATATCAAGCGCGAACATACCCAATACCACATCAATATAGAAATGCCGTAGAAGAACAGCTACAGAATATGCTAAAATGGGGAATTATTTCTAAATGCTCATCACCATACAATAATCCATTGGTGACTGTAAAGAAAAAGGATGGGTCTATTCGATTGTGTTTAGATGCACGACAGTTGAATAAAATAACAGTGCTAGACACTAATGCCCCGCCACCTATAAGCGAATTATTAATGAAGTTCCATAAAAAAAAATATTTGCGACGTTTGATCTAATGGCCAGCTACTGGCAGATCAAGCTTCACCCTGAAGACCGGAAATATACCGCTTTCCGATATAATGGATGGGCATATAACTTTAATCGGGTTCCCTTCGGCTTAAAAAACAGTGGAGCGGGACTAATACAATGCCTTGATCAAGTGTTGTCAGAAAAAATTAAGAGTTTAATTACGATGTATGTGGACGACATCATTGTGGCCTCGAATAGTGTGGAAGAGCACTTTGAACATTTGAAGCTACTGTTCGGGGAGTGCATAGAAAAGGGAATTAAAATAAATTTGGGGAAAAGCCACCTAATGACTCCGGAGGTGAAATTCTTGGGACACATTATCAGTGAGCAGGGAATATCTCCAAATCCAGAAAAAATCGAGGCGATACAACAGTTTCCAAAACCAAGGAAGAAGAAAGACATCAAAGCTTTCCTCAGACTGTGTAATTTTTTCAACCGATTTTATAAAAACTTTTCCTCAGACATGGAACCTCTCTTACAGTTATTAAGGAAGGACAAAAGGTGGATGTGGGAAGAGCTACAAGAGCGTAGCTTTGAAAAGGTAAAAAGGGGGTTTCTAAAAGAGGTCATGCTGTCATACCCAGATTTTGACAAACCATTTGTAGTGCAAACTGACAGCAGTGGAATGGGCCTGGGAGCCACATTATCTCAGGTGCAGGACGACGGGAAATATGGGGTGTTATTCTTTATAAGTCGCTTATTAAGTAAGCCTGAAAAAAATTATACAGTAACTGAGAGGGAGGCTTTAGCAATTGTCTGGGCCTTTAAGAAGTTTAGACAGTATTTAATCGGGTCACAGGTGATAGTGATTACAGACCATAGGAGCCTTGAGTTCCTTAATCATAGCTTCCTCACGAATAGTAGGCTGATCTGATGGAGTTTGATATTACAAGAATTTAACTATCGCGTGCAGTATTGCCCAGGCAGAGACAATATGGCGGCAGATGCTTTAATTCGCTATCCGATAGAACCACCGCAGCAACATTTAACTTGTAACGATGCGTACATAGCAGCGGCGGAAGTAGATAAAGGCGAGGATATAGAGTGCAGTTTGAAAAGATTAGTGAAAGTGCAAGAAGAAGATACCGAATGTAAACAAATAATAGACCGCTTGCGCCATCAGTTTACAGGAAGACCTGTAAACAATACGGTCTGGAAAGAAAAAAAATATTGTTTGAAAAATGGACTTTTACAGCGTAAAATGAGAGATGAGGAGCATACACGAGTCATTCTTCTAGTGAATATGCGGAAACAAATAATCATGTTCATACATGAAAATTATGGACACTATGGGGCAAGCAAGACGGAAGGGTTGATAGGCAATTGGTTTTATTGGCCAAGAATGTATAAGAGTGTTTTAGACGTCATTGAGGGATGTACTGTATGTGCGAAAACAAAGCCCCAAAACTCATCAAGTGTGGGCCCGTTGAGACCTATATATGCATACCAGCCTAACAGCTTCTTGGCAATAGATTTCTATGGACCCCTACCCCAGTTTAATCGAAAGAAGTATCTTGTTGTAACATATGATGTTTTTTCCAAATTCGTAGCGATATATCCGGTGACGCAAGCTAATGCCAAACAAACTATACAGGTACTTGAGCATCAACATTTTCGAGACGTGGGAATCCCAAAGCAGATAATATCAGACCATGGAACTCCCTTTATGTCGGAGGAATGGAAAAGGTGGATGAAGCGCCACCAGATCAGACATATTCTCACTTCAATTCGTAATCCACAGTCTAATCCCTGCGAACGAGTCATGAGGGAATTAGGGCGCTTATTTCATGTGTATCTCCAGAACAATCATCGTGGATGGGTAAAAGAGACCTCGAGAGTGGCGAACATGATAAATTGGTCCAAAAACGAATCCACCGGGTTCGAACCCATCAGGCTTCATCATGGGAGAAATAGCCCTTACCCATTCAAAACCCCTTTACCGATTAGAACACCACCTATTGATAAGAAGAAAGATGCGGATGAAGCATGCTGTAAACTCAGAAAGATGGGAAATATATGACAAAGGAGACAAGGGAAGAGCAAGGCTATGTTCAGGCTGGGAGATGAGGTCATGGTAAGGGTAAACCTGGTAAGGGTAAACCCCGTAAGCCATCCGGAAAAGGGGATATATAAGAAATTTCAACCCATATACAACAGGCCATACAAAATCATAAAGGAGTACGGAAATAACGCCTTCAAAGTCGCCCAAGGGTCAGACTGTAGGGGAACGTTCAATGCGTGATCCTTACAATTACTAAAGAAGAAAGCTTAACGAGTAACACGGACACATGAGAATAAGAGAGGATGAACTTCCATCAAAATAAATCAAGGAGAATGTATAGTAAGAATAAAGTTAAATGTTGAAACTAAAACCTTCAGATTGATATTTTAGTTTCAAAAAGGGGGGACGGAGAAATGTACCGAGATACATCAGGAAGGAGTGTGCTTTCTACGGAGTTACACATAATTTTGAAAAAAAATATATAAATTGATAAACGATTTGTGTAAATATTTAATAAAAATAAAAGGTCTTGTAGAGTAAAATAAGAATAAAAAGATTTTTTTTTCTCATAGACAGTTTTATAAAATATAATTTTGAATCGTATTTAAATAAAACCTAAAGAACTAAAATTTGATTTAAGATTGCTTTAAGAAAAAAAAAAAAAACAAGGTGGAATTCGTTTTGTCTTATAGTTATAATAAAAAAAAAAATGTAATCAAAGGAATGTAGTGAACAATGGGAGCTAATGACGAACATAAGAAATTTCCATTAAACGGCTAGTTAGTGAAAATAACTTTAACAAAGAAATTGAAATAAAGAAATTGAAATAACTCTAGCAGAGAGTACAAAGTAATTAAAATGACCAATGCAAACACCAGAAAGTCAGCATGGACAGTAACTGAAACACCAGAGGATTAGTTACGTATTGTAGATTGAATCCACAAGATAAGGACCGTAAAATATAAAAGGGCGAATTTTCTATTGTATTATTATTAAAATTATTTTTATAGATCAAGAGCATTGAATATTAATATACGTCTCAAGTTAAACATAATGCTGCACTGTTAAACCCATCGTGTGAACAGCCGGCTGAATCCTTCCCACAATACCAACAGCCAACAGTTCAAATGTCGATCATGGTCGCGTAAAACAAGAAGGAGACGGAGTGTCCACGTGGAGCCCACAGGATCCCAACGACATCGGGAAAAGGAGTGCAAAGAGTTAGCGCTAACTGACTGAATGAAATACTATCAGAAGCAACGCTCGGAACCGTGCATAAGGGAGAAAGCTAGGTAATGTTTATTTCAATTTCTAATTCACTAATTAAAAGCCGTAATAATAAATGGAAAAATAAACTCTGAACTTTATGGTATGAACAATAGTTATTAGTTGTCTTTAGCTCCATTACCCAGAGATTTTATTGTGATTGTGTGTATAATTATTTTTTTTTATGTATTTATTATATGAAATTTTGATTGTATTAAATATTATTTGAACTTGAACGAAAGTGTAATTAATTATATTATAAGACCAAACGAAGTGTAATAGCGTAAAGGGGGACTTCATGGGTTAGTGATTACTTAAATTAGATTTAAATTAAATAATTAAATAAAAGAAAAAGAGAAAGCGAGAAATTTAGCGCAGAGAAAGATTCATAAATTGATTTTTTAGGTAGGCAAACGGGATATTTAATTGATTGTTGTAGCTGAGCTAATGGGAGCGGGTACTAGATCATATTGGTCAAGCAGACTTGTCGACAAAGGTCGGCTGGCGCCCATTGGATTTTTTCCTTTAAATAAATAAAAAGTTTGATTGGCTAATATGTAATCTAGTAAACGAGTGTTAATGTTATTGGCAAATGTTTGCAAATGATATTGATTACTCTACCCGAGGTACCGACAGCCCCGTGATAGGATTTTGTGTAAGAGGGAGGTACAAAGTTCTGATCGAGTCGTCATTATAAACATTAAACATTTTATTGATTTTATATAAATAATGTTTTTTATAAAATTTACGAGACGACGTGTAAAGGGCTAGGTATAATATATATATTGTACTTTGATTATGAGAGTGATGGAAATAAAAGAGGAGATAAATAAATTAAAATAAAATAAAAGTTAGATAAATGGAATAAAGTAAAATAAGAATATTTTGAAAATTAATGTATGATAAAAGAAATAAAATAAAAATTTGTAAAATATAATAAAAATGAGTAAACGTAATCATATGTGAAATCTAAAATAAACAAAAAAATCTTATGTAAGTGACAGTTGCATTGTAGTTGATAGAGTTATGCATTGTGTGTGTATATATAGGAGTAAGGAAGGAGGGTTAATTGAAGACCATTACTTTGTGACTTCATGATGCATAATGGTCATTGGGGGAGATGAGTCCTATATTTCTAGGATGAGAACCCAATAGAGAAAATACTGGTCCCATACAATGTGCTGGTAGAGGTATTCCTAGCCCATTATCTAAAATTTGTGCATTGGAAGTGCAATTCTAGTGTAAGCTACAAACTAGTTTACTGGGAAAAAAAATTCCTAGCATGGTTATAATAAATCTTGCTTTTGGTGTAAGTAAAATTGTCAGTAGATGTATCCTGCCATTTACAGCATTTACTTATCTTGTAGAATGAAGACCCAGTAGAGAAAATCCTGGTAGAAAAAATTCCAGCATATCAATAGTGATTAAAAGGTTTTTTTTCATAAGTCAAATGGTCAGTACATGCATCCTGCTATTTTCAGCATACAACACTCTGAATATATCCATATGGGTGTATGGTGTTGTCCAAGTAGTCCTGACAATATATATATATATATATATAATCATTACATTCAATGTAGATTATCATGTAATACATAAGTCAGTATAAAAAGACAACATCTATAGCCTGTCAGTCTCTTGCAATCAAAAACATACTTTAAAGAAGAAAAAATAATATTAACAAAATAAAAATGAAAATCCAAATGTCAGAGCTAAAGTGGTCAAATTGACATATTTTCTCTCTCAAATGGGGTGTGATGTAATGATCACAAAATATATGTTGTAAAAGCATATATATTTGTCTATCTGAGTTACATTTTTTATAATTTGAAAACAAAATTATTAAGGAAAAGAGAAATGTAAAATAGTTTGGAAAAAATAGATTTTATAAAAATGAAAACAATAAAATAAAACATTGCATCATTTCTTTTAGAATAAACTGTTTATTAAAAAGAAGGTGGGAAAAGAAATCAAGTGAAATAAAGATTTTTAAGACCCACTCTCTTCTTTTTATAAATTAAATTTAAAAAATAAAAAGATAAATGTTAAAAGAATAAAGAAATGTGTAATGTTTTAAAATAAAAATTGTCAATAGAATTAATTAGAAAATCTTGTAAACTATCTCATTGGCATGAATACAATAAGATAGTAGATGAATGTAGAAAAAAAAGATTAAATAAAAATGTAAAATTAATTAAACCAAATTAAAATTAAGATAAAAAATAAACCATAAGAGAGTTAGGTATAAAAAAAGGCAGCTTGTCCATTGTTTACAGTTTCTATTCAAGTTTTCCAAGTTTGTTTTCAATTTCCCAGTTTCAATCAAAAGAGTGGCAATAATTGCAGAGTTCACCAGTTCTTCAATCAATTCATTACTGATATTAGCATTTAAGGCATAGTTAATGTAATACTCAGTGATCCAGTTCTTACTGCTACAGAAAATATAAATGTAGAAACTGCAGAAGCAATAATGAGCATTGCTAGAAAATCTGTGGTGCATTTGGCTGGAATTCATGCCCTGAGTCCTTGACTCCATCAACTGCTCTCAGTTAGAATCAATGCCTCATCCATAATATAGATACTGCCATGTACTCTCTCTCTCCCATTGTTCATCAGAGATATGGAAGGAAACCCATGAAGCTATTGTTGGAGACCAAAAGGCCAACCAGTTGGAAATCAAATCCCATGGAAATGAAAAACCTAGGAAAATATACTTTTTGATTGTAAAATATCTAGACATATATTTTTAAAATTGAATTGAACTATAAATGAAAGACAATCAGTAATATTGATTTTCTAACAATTAATGTATACTTATTTATTTTCTGTGTTAAATTTTACTGTTATTTTTATTTAAATATGTGTGCATGTGAATAAATAAATTTTTGTTTAATATGGTGCTTGTTTTTTCTTTCTTTTTTTTATCTGTGTTACCAGTAATTTAAAGGGTAGAAATATTTCCATGTGTAATTAGTACTGTCCTGGATCCCCTGATTAAGATTATGAGTTAGACTGGGCATATTTCAAGCACTGGGTTGAAGTGCCTGTCATGTTGGCATGCTGGCTATATATAATATATGGCCACATGACACCTGAGACTTTATTTAAAATGCTTTAAATGGCAAGTTTTGGCCCAGCAGTATGGATAACTGCTATGGTCAGGAAAGATGGTTGAGGTTGTCCATTTGTGTAGCCTTGATCTGGCTGTAGATATCATTAATGGTTAATCTATCAATAGTATGCTACCCTCTGCTTGAATGTTTGATCTGGTGCTGGAGGCATTAAATAAGAAAGCCAATCTTAAATAATAAAATGTAATAACTAATAAATTTTAATAAATAATCAATATATCAAAATAATTAATAATGTATAATAAAACAGGCAAAACTCTTCATACAATTTTTAACAGCTTGAGCAAGAATAAGAAATGGTGATCATGTGATGTTTAGTGGTTTAATAAAAATGATAGATATAAAAATATTTAGACTAAAGATAGTTACAAGTAACCAAAAAGATCCATGTATGTGGCTGATTGTTACAATATATATATATATACATATATAATATAAATAAAATGTCTGTTAATTAAAACAAAATTGTAATCATAATAAATATAATAAATTTAGCGGTAATAACTATTACAAACCGTTTTTAAATATGCAGAAGTACGTTCAGTTAATTTCTTAAATTTGCCTCAACTGCCATTAAATTAAAAAAAAAGAAAACAAAGTGGAAACAAAAGTCATGTGTAATACCAGTTTTCATTACAAATACTTCAGATTTTTCATATGTAGTAATAGCTTTCTCATATTCCATCAGATAAAAGTTGGATTACATTAGTAACTTTTGGTGGACTACCAATAATGCCATAATCTATTCAATTAATTGAGTCAAGTGCCTTGGACAAATTAATGTCAACATAAATCATTTATTGCATTCACCTGAAAGAAGAAAATCTTGTCTGTACTGCTTTTTTATTCTGTCAAACATGTGATTCTCTGATAACAATTCATCCATTTCTGGAAACAACCTATTCAAGAAATCATTATCATATAAAAATATGGTAATTTACTCACTTATTAAAATTACATTGTTATTCAGGTCCAAATATCTTTTCTTATATTTCAAAAAAAAATAGTTATAATGAAAAAATATATATCTTTCTTGTACTTTTAATCCATTAATCATTTATAAATTTCCTATCAATTATTGAATATCTTTATTTAAATTGCTATATTACTTATGAAACTTCAATTTATTTTATTATTTTCTCAAGCAAAGAATTTTACTTTTTTAAATAAAGGCACTCATAAAATAATTGTTAGGGAAACAGATTTATTCTATATGGTTAGTCCAAGTACAGATTTAATTGTATCTACAGCAACGTTTTAAGAAAATCCCATATCTTGTAAAGATCTTGGAAATATTTCAAGTCATGTAGCTGTTATAATTTAGTACAGTTAGTAAATAAAAAATAAACCTTTTTTCCCCACTAATATGTTTGAAATAAAATATAATTTAATTCAATTATCATTCTAATCCTTGAGTGTGTTAATCTAAAATCTGTTCAACAATTTAAATCACAATTTTGCTCATGTAGTGTTAACTTTTTTAACATTGTTACATTTTTATTTACCATTGTCAAACTCTCTCCGCTCACAACTTTGATACCATCCACCTCAGATAAATACAATAATGATTATTAGTAATTATTTTTTAAACTAGAAATTATCTCTAGCACATACATAAACTTTAACCATCGGTTAAAGGTTAATACATCTGATTTTTTTTTTATTTTAACTTTCTGAATTCTAACTATACCATAATTCATAAGATGCCATTGTTTTAAATATTGATTTATTCAATTCTTATTACAGCAAATTTTTATTTAAATAAAATGATTATGCTAAATAATTCACACATTGTATAAAAATTTAATAACAGTAGAGCTTAAAAGTTTACAGAACCAATAACATTATTTCAAATAATTTTGTGCTATAAATTATTAATCCTAAAAATATATGTTTATATTCGTGTGTGTGTGTATATATGTGTGTTTATGCAGAGCTATAGTGATTTTTTTTTGGTATTCTTGGCAAATCAAACATGCCAACTCTTTTCTCTCTATATATAACCATTAGTTCATTGGTCTACAAACACAATGAATTGGATAAATCTCACATGCCCACTAATAAAATAAATTTTTAATTTAAAAACAACTGAAATAAATTTGCATCAACGTTTATGTGGTAGCATATATACATATAAACTGTATTAAATTCACATTTAACCATAAAAATATTCACTTATTTATATGTTTGCAAGTTTTTTTGTTTTTATTACAGCATTTTTCATCTTAGCTCATTCTTATTATAACCATTCATCAACTCCTTATATGTGTATAATATTTATAAAAAAAAAAGTCAAATGTGTATGACACTCTAATAATTAGCAAAGTCATTTTAACCAACTTTTAAATAAGATTCTGTCACATGTTAATACTAATCTACCAATCTGATAAAAATAATCATTTTATCAACTTCCATGCTATTATGTAGATAAAAAATCAATCATGAATTCTCAAAAGAGCATTTATATTGGCAATGATCTCCATAAGATTTCAATCAAACCAGCTAACAGTTTCAAATATAATTAAAATATAAATTGTAATAATTATTTTAAAATACCATAAAATATGTAGTGCTGGAAAAAAATAATATCTATGAAAAAATAAATTCAGATATAATAACTGTAATTTCCAAGACAGGCTTATTAGAGGCATTTTAATATTTACACACAAGTATAATTAACTTGGGAGTTGGGATGTAATATAGAGGATTTGAAAGATTTTTAAGCTCTTTAAGCTATCCATTATATCTCATACAAACAAAACCTAAGATCACATACATGTGAAAAAGATAAATGATTTCAAATATAACAGATTTTATGCTGAACCAGCACACATTATCTAGGTCAGATCATCATCCCTCACACACACACACACACATATATATATATAACCAGTGCTTGGTTTATATTAAAACAGCAAATCTTCAAACTTTAATGAACAGATTTTCAATGGTATGGATGGCTGAAAAGTTGGAAGGTAAAGTAGATGGAAGCCTGTCCATTAAAATTGAAGATTTGCTACCTTAATATAAAGTGAGCACTGATTATACATATGTGTGGAAGATGATAATCTGGACCAGTTGATAAGTGCTGGTTCAGCACAAAAATGTAAATTGGTGATCATTTATCTTTTTCACGTGCATATGGTCTTGTGCTTCAATTGTATGAGATAGAGTGGATAGCTGAAGGGAGATTTAGAGACATTTTGACAGACTTAGAAATAAAACTCTCTCTCCCTCTCTTATATTAATGCAATCTATAAATCAGATAACAAATGTTCTACTTCTATTTAATTTGTTCATTGCTTTGTAGATAGTAAATCAATCATTGATATTTAAAGTGTAAAACTTTCTATTCTCTATAAATATTATTATATGTTGTTAGCATTACATATTTAATGGGAGTTATTTATTTAAGGAATTGTTAAAATTATTAAAATTTACAATTTAATTGTTATTTAAACAGATTGTTGCTAATATAAAGTTTTATTCCATTGTATATCAATGGTTGATGTGCTATCCATATAATAGTATAAAAGTTAGGCAAATGCTGACAATATTTTATGTAATAGATTGGTAATATTTACTAACGCTTGGTATGAATTTAAAAAGAGCATTATTTGCATGTTTAAGTCTACTAAATTTGACTTGAAATTATTTTTATATTATGAGCATTTGAAGTTTATTTCTTCATAAGTATGAGACTAATCACCATATTTAGCAGTTATTGTTTTTTAAAGAGTTATTAAAATTATTAGTATATAAGTGTGTGTGGCTATATACAGTATAGTAAACGATTTTATTATAGAAACACTTTGGTTTTATAAATTTATAAAAGCCCAAAATGTTGTTTTTTTTTAAATATAATTGCAAAAAATGTCTTGTTCATATTAGAAAAACAACAAATATTAAAAAATAGTATCATTATGAATATACATAATAATATATATATTAAATCAATATAGTAAAAATTAACCAGTAACAAAATATTAGTATATATTTATTAGCAAAACAATCATAATATTTTTATTATAAAATAGATATCATTGGTCAAAATATTGTAATAGTCATGTTCTTCATAATAATCAGTCACTATTCAATGAGTATTGATTTCTAATCCTCCCCCCCCCCCCAATAAAAACAAAGAATGAAAAGTTAATTGTGTGTTTTATAATGGTGATACAAATGATTCTATTAAACATAATTACACCCATGTATATTTCATGCTGGTATTTTAAAATGCACATCTGAAACTTAAGATATTGCATGCAGTCTATTTTGTGATAAAAAGTTTTTTCTAAAAGGCTTTTATAATTTGCCTAATTGTAGCCCTCAATTGTATGTTATCTTCAGCCATATCTTCTAAAAGAAAGTGATCAATATTGTATTTCTTTAAAATGATTAAACTAATATTTGAAATATAAATAGATCTAGTCTCTCTTATTAAAAGCTTAGCACAAATTCTTAATATTTTTTTTTAGAAAATCTGAATATAATTATTTTATATGTTTCATCCAATAAGCATGTGTTCTGGCAATAGCAGATTCAATATCATGCATATTAAAAATGATCATAGGAATCATTAAAATTTTAAATTTGCCATCAAATATTCACATGATACAAACAATCTACAAGCTTTTTTTTTCTAATGGTTTTATATTAAAAATGAAGTACTAAATTGTAATCTAATATTTCATTTTTTAAATATATTTAACTAACAATAATAAAAGCAGTGTTAAAGTTTTCTTGGTATTAATTTTTTAATTACTAATTAGCAATCAGTAATTTTTTATGAGAAGTAGTTAGAGTGGTACCAGTTTTCAAAATTGTGGATCCTAATTAAAAATGAATTATGAATAATTTTAAAACTGTTGCTATGCATTTTCCTTATTTTGCTTTATATTTGAGTTAGAAATTAGTATTTCTAAATATAATGTATAAAAATATATAAAATAATTTTGAAAAAAATTATTTGTAGAAAGAAAAAGTATTCGATTATTTAAGTAGCAATCTCTTATAATTTCAACTTGCAAACATAGTTAGTTGGATTCATAACAATTTCCTTAAATGAGTCTTTTGAAGCAAAAAATATTTTTTTTTTTTTTTAAAAAAAAAGCAATACTAGAGAGCCATTATTAAAATTAAAAACGTATTTACTGTTACTATTGAACTCAACGAAACTTATTAAATTTCATAACTTATATTTGTTTATTCTAGTTTTAAGGAAGGTTTGTTGTTTTTATAACAACAAAAATGTAATTACTAATTTATACCAAATATTCTAAATTGAAGGGTATTCATATATTCTTTAATTATCACAATTTATTTACTACTAGCAATTTAGATATAAATAATTACTGAATAAGCACAATACTAGTCATGTGAAAAGTTACACATTCTGACAATTGAGAGCGACCTTTTTTTATTTGATGAATTAAAGATTAATGAATTACAAAATATCTGAACAAAAGAAGAGATATTTTGGCTTTCTATAACTATCATTTTAATTGTTGATTAAAAATGTTAAATGATTTAATTTTGGCAACCCTGTTCAAACTTCTTGTTTATCCACCTGCCTGTCCCACAACTTGTAATTTGATTCTGCCCAAGTAAGCAGGAACAATATTTTCTCCGAAAGCAACCTAGCCAATCATCCCAAATTAATTAATAAATGATTATTTAATTACTCTTGTTAGAGGTCTTTAAAACTCTCATCAGTCAGAATTCACTATTCTTTTTTTTTTTTTTTTTGGAGACTAACTTTTGGGGAAATATTGATTCTACATTAAGCTATTTATTTCTAAGTTATTTAATCGTTTACCTATTTAAATGTTTTCTGTAATAATTAATGAAAGTTATAAATGATGAGTAATGAGCTCATACGCATATAGAGAGAAGTTTGAGCCTTAGAGTTGGTGTATTATGATATTCTAAGTGCTTTAGAATGCTTGTACTTTCATATTCATAGGTGGGATAAAACTGTGTTGTGGTGGAGTATTGTATTATGATTATATATGCTGCAGTAGATATTTAAATTTGTGTGAAATTATCACCAAATATTTTAATTAAAGCGAAATATAATCATAAACTCTTACTATTTGAATTTTATAATGTTTTAAGAGAGAAAATATCTGAAAAAATATTGTTTTACATTATATTTTTAACAATTATTAAAAGGTTTTTATTTATACATTGGCACTTTGTATTATGCTCTCTGGCATAAGACAATATAATTGATGTAATGCTTTCTATAAACAAACAATATATCAATGTAGTTAAAATTACAAATACTAAAGAATGTAAAGGAATCGTTCAAATGGTGATTGTTTTTCAAAACCTTTTCTTTTATAGTCAAAATAAGAGTCATAGATCACATGATCCTATCTCTTAAGCTTGTAAGTTATAAACAATGAGGATTGCCAATTTCTCTACAAGCTTTGTGATAAATGCTTAGCCAGAGCCAGCACTTAAAATATCTCTGTCAGGAACCCCCCACCCACAAACCCCTGACCATGGTTTCATGCTTTGGCACTTCTCAGAAAGGTGTCAGGGTAGGATCTAGTGTCTGAACCTACCCTGACACCTCTATGAGGAGTGCCAAAGCACGAAACCATGGTCAGGAGTTTGGGGGAAGGGATTCCTGACAGAGATAGTTTAAGTGCTGGCTCTGGCTAAGCATTTATCACAAAGCTTGTAGAGGAATTGGAAATTTTCATTGTTTGCTTTATAGTTTTAGAAATCTTGATCTAAAAATAAAATACAACTGGATAATTTCGTTTATATTATGATAACTAAAAAACAAACAAAACAAACTTCCCATTAAGTTAAATATTTAAGGATGTTCCTGTCTGTCTGCATGTGTAGACAATACATGAATAAATTATCTTAAAACAGACAAAACTATCCATACAATATTGACACTCAGTGCAAGCCAGAGTAATCAATGTATGGAGAGTTTTGCCTGTTTTAATAGCAATTATAGGCAAGCATAAGAAATGGTGATCATATGATGTTTATTGGCTTAAAATAAATTATTTTATTACTATTAAGATACTCTAGAAAATCTGCATATGCCAATCATATCACTTATGTAAATGATGCTTAAATGAACTCTTGTTTACAAACTCCCTCTAAAATTTATGTGTGTGTATGTGTGTAATGAAGGAAACTATAGTGCTATGAAGGTGTAATAAATAATGATGTATGAGGATTGTCTGTTTAATAGTGATAGATTATAAAGGATTTCTGTTCCTAATATATATATATATTGCAGTCATACCCGAATGGACGTGCGAATAATTTCTTCAATAAAAACACACTGCAATAGATAATATTTATGAACTAAGCATGTATAAATACAAAGAGACAATCTTATTAATAGACTGTGGAGATTTGTAATTAAATTTTTAATCATTTTCTACTTGTTATTCTTTTCATATTTTATTTTTGCTATTAAATAAATTTATTTTGTTATCTCAAAGTTGTATTTAAGTTTATTTAAAAGTTACAGATGCTATCTACTGGTATTAATATAAGAATATTTTCAAGGCATAACCAAAAAGCTGCAGTCAACAGGAAATCTAAAGTTCATACCACAAAGGCAAAAGTTAGCATGGTAATATAGGTATCAATGGAATTGATAGAATAAGAAAAATGGCATCACTAAGCATTAATATTAATGAATTTGATGTGGATAATGCTGCATCTTGGAAGAGTTATGTGGTGTAACAGTCAAAACATGTTTATCCATCTAACATGAGCTGAAACTCACAAAATGTCCTGGAAAAATCAACTATCCTCAGGACAAGGCTTGAGAAGAAAATCTATGGGTTCAACCTCATTGCAACCCCCAGATTAGAAGATTAGAAGCATGTAATATATATATACAAAGATAGGCCAAATGTCAGTAATGCAGAATGGATAAACATCACTAACGACATTGATTTACTGCTTTAAAAATAAATGACCCTTGTTTGAATACCATAATTTAGACAAATAATATGCTATGCAGTTATGTATATATATATGAAGAGACAAGATTTTACTTAACTAAAATAGTAAAATATACATTAAAATTTACTATCTTCCCTGTCTCCTATTTAAAATGATTCAATTCCCCCTTCGTGTATTTCATAACAACTGAGAATATTCAAGCATATATTTTAAGAGTATGGAAAAAGAAAAGAAAATGAGCAGTTATAGAAAACCACTAATAGGTCACCTTTTCAGAATTGAATAATAACATTTATAAAATAAATAAGGTTTCAAAGTGTTAATTAGCTTGAGTTCTGGATTCACCCTGGGTAGAATCCAGATTTAAACAAATAACAAATTTTTACACTAAAGCATAAACAAAATATTGATGTAAAAACAATCTGGCGAGTGTATTAATTAATAATGCATATTTTAAAGGGACATTAATAATCTTAATTCATGAAGGTTTACTTAAGAAGAAAGAAAAGATTTTAGAAATTCAACTCATCAGATTGTTTGAGAATGGCATATTAATAATAAAAATATACATATAAAATCAAGCAATAAATAACTATAAATAAATGACCGCACCAAAATTAAAGAACGTTAGAGCATATGAGAGAAAATTAGATTTATAGAAATTATTTAAGAGCCAATTACATTTTACATAAAGTTAAATCAGTTGTGAAAGAAATCTTGATGAGATTAGTTAGGCTAGATTGACTTTTAAATGGCGGCTTGAAAATTTACCTTGCACCATTTTAATAGTTCATATTAAAAGTCCAGCTCGTACCTAGCAATTCTTATGTGACAGCAAGCTTCTATTTAGCATTCTAAAGTTCTCCATTGGGCTATTACTTCATTCTATGGGAGCATGAGATTACAGAAGCAGCAGATGACCCTCATGGGTCAGAAAGGTGATGAGCTTTCTATGCTTACATTTCAAAACAGCTTGGATTCAGTTAACTGCACAGTTCTCTCAATAGTAGCTAATCTGTTGGTGATTTAAAATTCGCCATTTTATACTCCTCCTAGGTATTTGAAGAATGCTTTCAATTACTTAGTTTTAGCTTAAAATCTAATCTTTAATCTAACAGAAATTTTACATTTCTTTGTCCGTTGTTTTTGAAAGATGCAATTGTTAGATAACATTCCAAAAATATATTCAAATCTATTTCCAGATTAGAAATAGATTTGACAGAAATGTTTATAACAAAAAAAAAATCTTTAATCTTAAGCCCTATTTTATTTTAAGTAAAAACTTTAATTAAAAATACCTTCCCCAGATTAAATTAACAGTGTTTCCTACCCTTTAATTATTTTTGGACAATTAATGGTTGCATCTTCCCATCTTGGATTTTATAAAATACAGTTTAATAGGGAAAAAAGTACTTTAAAAAGAAAACGTTGTATAAATGACATATAATAAAATATTTTAAAAAATCGATATTTTGTTAGTATTTTGCTCCTATATATATATATATTTGAGCTGCACCTATATACTTTAATAAAAAAGAACTAATAATTAATGAAAAAGAATTAATAATAATTTAAAAAAATGTTATTGAAATGTTAAAATTTTTAACTTAGGCATGCATCTCAAATATATACATAATATATATATATGACAAAAGGAGTGGGATGGGATATAGGGTTTGAATACAGGTTAGTAGATGAAACTATCAAGCTCAATCTAAGCTAAGATTGACTGTTTCAGTGGATCATATTGAAATATATATGCTCATAAATAAAACTGAGGATGGTAAAATAAAAATGTCTATGCCTATGTGATTCATAGGGAATAATGCATTATAATTAGTAAATCAACTCAGGATCTTTAAAGAAGTTTCATATCAGAAGTTGAAGTAAAATTAATTGTATCACTGGAATGACATATTAATGAATAGAAAGCAACTACCTCACAAAAAATATCAGGACTATGATACAGCACTGAGGACATTATTAAATGAGTCCAATTATGGCCTACAGATGATAGTTTATTAGAACAACTACTATAAAGACTGATAGATGATAACTTAAGAAAAGTATTATTAAATGAACTGGACCTTAATTATAAAAGCCTAATAGAAAAATGTGTCATGGAAAAAGCTAAATTAGATAACATTTCAGACTTTTTACTCTCTGAACAAATGAATACATATCCATTTGGAATAAGGAAATGGATGCTGATAGACTGGACTACAAGGGTGCAAAAATATTTACATATTATATAGCTGTAAAAAAAAATAACCACTTAAAGAAAGACTGTGGATTTAGAAGTGAAAAATACATTACTTGTGAAAGAATAGAACATTTAGCTGCTGCTTGCTGCAATAAAGACAGGCATGTTAAAATAAAAATAATGCCTGACTATAAATCTGGGGGAGAACAAAAATGTAATATAGTATAAAAAAAATAATTATCATAAAAAAATGACCATATTCTAATGGACATGAAAATATTTGAAGAGAAAGTCACAATGGAAGTAGACAGTGGAGTGGGTCTGTAAGTATTATCTTATAAAGAATTGATAATATTTATAATAGATATAAGAAAAAAACATCACTGATGAAAAGTAATGTCCTTGCTACAGACATAAATGGAAATAAAATAGATATGCATGGAAAAGTGACTATATGTGTGAAATTAAATTCCAAGGCTAAATTTAAATTTTTACCACTGTATACTGTCAATACAGATTATAGACATCACTGGGGAGGAACTGATTTTATTCTTTGGGAAACTGCATAAGTGTTATTAATTCTGCTTTTCTTCTTAATGAGACTTTCTCGTATGAGAAATCCAGAAATTCAGTTTGAAGGTATGACCCTCTAGTGAGAGATTTCACAATTTTTTTTATTCCCTAGTCATGAATATTTAATTCAAATATTTTAATTTCAAAAAAATTCTAAAGATGTCAGAGTATTCAAAAATGTGAGTTATTCACCTACTTGCTAGACTCCACATTGATGGGTTATAATTGTTCCTTTGGAAGTCTAGAACTTTGTGATATTACTTTGAGAAAATATTTTGAGTGATTAAAAACTTGGATTTTTAAAAATATTTACGGATTATTTTTTCACAATAGCAGTTTAATAATTATTACAAATTAAGAATATGTATTATTGCCTATTTATTTAGTACAGGAATGTTTTATTTTTAAATATATGTTATATATTTCTGAGTAATGTAACAATGGAAATTACAGTGGTATCATCATTCACAATCTGTATAAAATATAGCAATATAATAAAACTTACTACAAAATTTTAAACTTTTAAAGCATAAGTTGATAAATTTAATAAATATTTATAATTATTTGTTTTTGAATCAGCTCTTCCCAAAAGTTGAATGACAAAATGCTTTATTTTGATTAAAATCTAATTTTTAAACTTGATTAAAAACTAAGTTTTAAAATAATTGTGAAAGTCAATAATTTCTTAGAATTTATCTAATTTCTAAATAAATATATATATTAAATGAAGTTAAATTTATTATATTCTTACTTATAATAATAGTTTAATATTAAAATGAAAGTTAAAAGTTTATAGCAAGTGAAAACAAAGAAACTGTGAGAATGTTATTGTTCTGCAAGAAGGTTAAGAGAGTATAATTGGATGGAATCTAAAGTATAAAAAAATACCTGAGTGACCTAAGAATATAAAAGAATTTCTGGCATTTTTAGACCAAAGGAACTCTGAAAGCTTTCTTAAAGGAAAATCTCATGTGTTTATTGATAAAATATATAAATTATTAAAAAAAGTGACACTGTTGGATCTTGTCTGAAGAACAGAATATTGCCTTTCAGAAAGCTAAGGACCTACATACATCATAATATGTGCTCACCTTATTTCACCAAGGTTTTCAGGAGTTGTTTGTATAAAAACTTTGGCTAGATTATATATCTCATGGCCAAAGTTATATTAAGAAATAAAATAAAAATAGTGAAAAAATTCCAAAATCCCAATTAACTTCTAATCTACTACTAAAAATTTGGAACCATGCAAATCAGCTTAGCTGTGGAATTGTCATTAACTGGACCACGTTGGACCAATGAATGGTTCTATATTTTTAGTAGATGAAGACTCAAATTCAAAATGTATAAAATATAAATTCATTAAAAACACTAGTGCTGAGAGTACCATTATAGTGCTGAAAGAGATCTTTGTAAATCATAGTTATCCTGAGACTATTGTAACAGACAATGGGAATGTCTTTTATATGAGCAATTTAAGAATTATATAACTGATAATGCACTTATTTCATCATAGCATTCCAAATCTAATGGTCTCACATAGAAAGCAACTTAACAATTAAAATCTACATTGAAAAAAGTTGACACAAAAATATTATTGAAACATTATTAGATCCAATGTTTTTCTGGTACATTACCCATTTGTAGTTAGTAATAAGACACCAGCTGAATGGTAAAGGGGCCTATCTTGAGTAGAATTGAAAATCTAATTTTGGAAAATTAGATTGATATAATTGGACAATAGAAAAATATTTAAGAGACATATAAAAACACTACAGCATCATATAAATGAGTCATCAGATGCAGATAGTATTAATATTGATGAAAATTTTATTGACAAGGAAAACTAAACTGAAAATATAGATCAAGTTGTATCAAATGATTCAATTAGAGAAAAAACTGTAAACCAGATGATCATGTTACATCAAGTGAGCTCCAATAAGAAAAAAAGATTATAATTTCACAATATGAAAAACTTTTTCCAGGAAGAGATCATGCACATAGAAAACTGCAAAATTAGAGGATTATGTATGTGAACAAGACCATTATTTCTAGGTTAGGGGGGGGGGAGTGGACTCTGTGCATGTATAATATATATATGCAAATGTCAAATATAAAAATTATTATTTTACTCCTTGAATACATGCAGGCAGTACATGTACAATTTATCTTATTTTTATTATTATTAAACTACTGTAGAAAATCGCATATGCCAATCATATCAGTTATGCAAATGAAAAACAATTATGCTTAAATAAACTTTTGTATAAAAACTCCTGCTAAAATTTATATGAGTGTGAAAGTGAAGTATTACAAAGATGTAATGATTATAATGAACTGTGGGGAAGCATAATAAATGTATGATTTGCATTTTGGTAATATAGCTTATGATTTCTGTTCCTAACATATATATATATTGCAGGTGTACCGGAACGGATGCACGAAAAAATTTCTTCAATGAAAACATATTGCAATAAATTATACTTATCTACTGAGCAAGTGTAGAAATTGATGCACGTATGCAAAAGCTTATTGGTAGATTGTAGAAATTTCTAATTAAATTTCTAATCATTTTCTACACGTTATTTGTTTTCTATTTCGTTATTGATATTAAATAAATTTATTTTGTTATCCCAAAGTCGGACTTAAAATTTATTTTAAAGCTACAGAAGAAATAGTACATCATTGTATTTAAAATTACAAATACCAAAGACTGTAAAGAACTCTTTCAATTAGTGATTGTTTTTCAAAACTTTCGCTTTTATAATCATAACAATTTTAGAAATTTAATGTGAAAATAATGGACAAATTCGTTTATATTGTAACAACTAAGAAATAATTAAAAAAATAAATTAAATTAAAAATATTTAAGGAAATACTTTAAATATATGTAATTCAAAACTACACTATTAATCCAACTTACGTTTTAATAACCGATTTCACCAACGTTAAAATAAAATAGAAAATGTAGTTATTTTGTTGGAATATCTTTAATAAATATGATAAAAATGTAAATAAAAATGATTATGATTATTCTTGATAATTTATTATATATGCAATGAACATAATTATGATAACTTATGTAAACTTTTAATATTTAACAGGAACAGTAATCAACAGACTAAAAAAGTAAAATATGAAATTTAATAAAAAATAAATGGAAATGACAAAATAAATAAATATGAGTTCTAAAAATGAATAAAGCATATTGAAAAAAAATAACTGAGGCATTATAGTTTTTGAAAAGATTGGATATATATAAAAAAAGATATAATAACTATATTTGAAAATTAGTACTAAAATTAATTGATTGGTTAATTATTTGAGAAAGTCATGTGATGTTTCAGTACATCACATGACAACCTAAATTTCGATTCAGAAAGCTTTAGCTCTTAAAGCATACTGCAAGATTATAAATGTTTATAGTAAATTGTATATCTATGTTTACTGTTTACTATTATGACATAATAATGTTTAATAATTAAAATTTTACGAAACTATTTTATTGCTGTTTGTAGTCTGTTTACAAACTTTTCTTTTTAAAAATGTAATTAAAAAAATCACTAACATATTTATTGCTTCGGAGTAAAAAGTTTTTTTTTTAAAAAAAAAACCTTCTTTAATAATAAGATTTGGTCTTTGCTACAGCAGAAAATTTTGTAAAGAGAATTCAACCTCTCATATGTATTAATTATTTTAAGTTAATTAAAATATATATATGTTCACAAATGTATTTTAGAGAAAAAAAAGAATTTTAAATTGGATTTGTTTTACTTTAAATAATAATATTCTATTCTTTGTTTTCAAATAATTTTTAAAAATTTTAATCAGACTTTTATTTAGAATTACAGTAATAATAAAGCGTCAGTTTTTTTAATATATAAATTAAATTATCTAACTGAACGAAATTGCTATGATAACTATAGTAAATGAAATAATAGTGTTTGCAGTTACTAATTCAATGGGATCATTATATTTATGAAATTTTATTGTAACGTCTCTCTTAAATAACCTGAATTTATGATAGTATCTGATTCTATCTACTATAATTTTCAATGCCACATATACACAATACAAATAATTTTTAACACATAATAATTAAACACATGCGGACTTGTATTTATACACAATTATGGTAAAACTTAATTTAAATATCACATATTTACATTAAGCATCAACAAAAGTACTTAAACATATAATAATGGATTTATGAAAAAGACAGTGAATAATAAATTGAAAGATAATGCATATTTACTTATATATGTTATTAGTATACATGTAAAATACCAAATGCCTGAAGCTAAACTAGTCAACATTAATCACATTAGTAAATCAATTCCCAATGAAATCACTAGTCAAAATTAATTCACAATTTACTACCAAAAAACAAATGGCTCATAAGTAAACAACAAAACAAGTATATATTAGCTAGCATTCCTATAACTCCAGTTACACTCCAATTATCTTTAATATTAAAAAAAAAACTTTAAATAAATTAATAGCTTCAAATTCATACATTTTTATTAAAAGGTTTCATTTTTTTTCAAAGAAGATAATTCCTGCTCAGATATAATGCTATGGGTTATATAGTTTTCTTAAATGTATAATATGGAATTAAGATATTTATTCTTTACTTTGCCTTTATGAATTTTACTCATTTAAATATAAACTACTTTGTTATATATATATTAATTTTTTACAAAAACAAGGAATAAAAACAGACCAGAATTGGTATTCCCAATAATTTCTCTCTTTTATATTATTCAATAATTATTCAGAACAACATCTTTTCCACGCTACTTTCTTATTAACAAGAATATTAAGATTCACCTTATTATATAAGAAGAGAATTAAAAAAGCAAAGAAATAAAATCATATTATTGTTTTTTATATTAACATTCTTTTATTTTTTTCCCATATGTCAAAGCATTGACTGGGAAATGAACCTGGGTCAGCTGCTTGGAAGGCAGCTATGCTAACCGCTAGGCCACCAATGTTTGAATGATTTTATCATTGATATAATTTCTATTAAACAAAATACTTTTAATTAATCTATTGCAGCCTATGCTAATGTAGTCTTTATAAAGTTCTCTTTTTTGAAATAGACATATTTTTACAACTGATTTTTTCAGACGCTCATAGCTAAGGTTTACAGCCTTGTTAAAATTATAACTATTTCTTAAAGAAAGGTACTTTATGGAGACAAGTTGATAGCTATTAAATCAAATCCTGACTATTAACATAACAATTACATATCGGATCATTTTTAATCTCTTCTCATTAATAAATCCCAAAACAGTAATTGATCAAAATTCAACACCCCTCCTTTTAAAATATATTTTGTAGAAGAATCAAAACTATTACATTTATTTAAATTTTTCCACTTTCTTCTCTTTCATTAGAAACAATAAATCATTAATATGTCTAACAAACAATTTAAAATGTACACATTCATAATTAAATATTCTCAAGAAATTAAGGGTGATATAATATAACTTATTAACTATTTTCTTTTAATTTTAAAAACCTACCATTATAAATAAAATACATAGGATCCTTTATCAACAAAGACAAATTCTTAATGATTTTAATTTTATTGATCTGCTTTTAATTTACAAAAAAGTAATAACATAGATATTTTCTAATCTCTTAAACATATTGATACATATTTAATATCAAAATTATCATATACCATTAATGTTATCAAAAATATCAAAGATGAAACAGTGTAATTACCAAAATTGACAAACTCTTTTAAAAAATTATTCACTAATCTAGAAATCCCTTGAACAATCACTACCTGTAATTAGTTTTCAAATATTTTTATGTAAGTGATTAAAAATGAAAATAATTGATCAATTATCACTGCTAAGAATAAACTTATAAAAAAATAAATTAATAGCTGTTGATAAAATCTTTTTCATCAAGACTAAGCTAGCCATGTTATTATTGTGATAGGTATACTTAGAGATAAAGAACTGAATAACAGTAAATATATTTGTTTATACAATAATTCCTGGTATCTCAATTAAACAAAATATAAATCGTATTATTAAAAAATAGGAAATAAATTTTAATGAGATGGAGTATTTAAAATGATGTTCTAAGAGATTCATATTAGTTAAGATGTTTATGGATATTAAAACTCATAAAGATTTTCTTTTAAGATGTCTTTTTGATATCTTGTAGTGTTGTTAAGGGGACTTTTGAAAAGATTAATAAATTTAAGCTGGCAATTAATTATATGTTTAATAATGTGAATATTGAAAATTTGTATATGTTAATAATTTAAAACAGGCAAAACTCACTATACATATTGCCACACACAGCAAGCTAGAGTAATCAATAGATGCCAGAAGGCTTGTGCATAAAATCCCCATCTAGTGCCTACTCATCCAATATCCCCAGACTAGTTTCTAGCTTGTGGCCTTCGTCAGTGAGGAGCCTTGTATCTGAGAGCACTGCACCTAGATATTAGAATCTAATGCAACCCTCCAGCAGCCACCTTTTATCTCCATTTAACCAGAAAACTATCAGTCTTAAACTGAAAACATCTAATGTTTTCAATCCAAGTCCATAAGCTTATATAGTCATATGGGTCTGAATTTAGTTCAGCACCTATATATTTTGGTGTCTTTGTTTCTTTAATAACCATATCCACCCTTATTCTATTAGGCAGGATTGGTTTTAAGCCAATAAACATGGCATGAACATCACTTCTTATGCTTGTGTATAACCGTTGTTAAAACAGGCAAAACTCACTATACGTATTGCCACACACAGCAAGCTAGAGTATTGATGTTCTTATTTCCGTGTTAAAGATTAATGGAATTTTGCCTGGAAATAAGGTTATTAATGAGTTGTCTTTTCTATTGAAAGATTTTACAGATTATAATTGTGATAATATGGTTTATAAGATTAGAGGAGATTATATAGGTCGTATTTAATTTCTTCAGTTTATATAAATTATTTGTAAAAGAGAATTATTAATTATGAAAGTGTCTATTTAAAATTGCTAGTTATATATGTTGATGATTGTGTTTGTAATGAAAAAAAAAATTAAATAAATTCAATAGTTGTAGTCATTCTATAAAATTAAGAAAGGGGGTATTGAATTATATTCAGTTAAAGTTTTTACATTCAGTAGTGATAAGAGATTTTAAAAAATAATTGTTTAGTATGTAATCAATATGTTAAATGTAAAAATTTAAGACCTATTATTATATTTGATATTTATCACTATCAGGTTATCGGTTATAAAATAGATATTTAAGAATTTTTATTATAGAAATGAGAAACGATATAGTCTTAAAAAAATACAATTCTATAAAGATTACACTAGTATAGTCTATTCTGATATATTAATTAAACTAGTCTTGCTCAGTGCTAATTATAATAATAATAGTTTTAAAAAGTGTTAATATTAAAGAAAAATATTCTATTTTTTTGTCTCACTGTTGGTTTCAATGATTTTATGCTATTTTAGATGGCTGTATATTTTAAAACTTTACTTTTAAATTTTCATAATATTGAAGTAATGTGATAATTTAATTGTTTTTATAAGCCCATTTGCATTGTTGTCAGTAATTGCTTTAATCATCCTTTTTTCAGTTGAAGTTTCACAATTTGTATGTGACAATTTAGTGCTCTTATTGTTGAGGTTTATATATTAGATGACGCTTTATAGAACTTATCAATAATCAAAACAAAAATTAGTTGATAAAAAATATAATGTATATATTTCTAAACTTGAAAATAATTTATTAAAAAAAAAATCCACAACATTAAAATTAAGAAATAAAATCATGGAAATAATATATTTCACAAATAAATCACTATAAAACAAATAGGTTTTGTTTCATATTTTTTATTATAAACAAAAACATATTTCATTTATAGAAACTAAAATATATATATAATTCCAAATTTTTTTCTCATGTGTATAATGCATAAAAATAATTTATTTAGAAAATAAATAAAATCCACAGCAGTAAGTTTTATAATTAAAAATATGGAAATATTTTCCTGAAAATAGTAGTCAAATTGAGGAAAGTCTGCAATCAGTATAACTCAGAACAACTTTTCAGAGTTATACCACACTATGAGGAATTCTAACATCTACAAGGCCTAAACTTGAAATGCTGAAAAGAAAAGAAACTGCATCTGTGAAATACCCTGTGAATGTGGAAGAACATATATTAATGAGACCAGTTGTCCATTAAAAAGCACTTACAAGAACACAAACTGATGATTAAAAGAGAGAAAACAGATGTGTCTAAGGTAGCAGACCATGTATATACCAATAAACATAGGTTCAATTGGAAAAATACAAAAATATTGGATAGAGAAGAAAAGGTACAAAGAAGAAAGTTTAAAGAAGCTCCTCATATGACCATAGTGAACAATTCCATAAGTCAACCTAGTGTAACTATGCATAAATATGTAAATGACTAGTCAATTTTGTTCTTAAAAAAGATGGAGAAATCAGGAGAAACCTCATAGATAATTATATGAAATTTCTACTGACTATTACCATTGGCAGGGTAGTTCAGTTGGTTAGAGCATTACCTTAAAATTCAATATTCAAGAATCTAAGAGTCTAGGTTCAATTCCCATGCTAGCATTGTCACTGATCAAACCAGCAACACCTGAAGAAGAGAGCAGAATAATACCTCTTGAAATATTGAGCAAATGTTAACCTGTGTGCTATTATTAACAGTTGGATATATTTGGAATATTTAAATAAAGTTAACTTTTTCTAAGGACATTCAATACTCATATTAGATGATGGAAATAGTCCAACATATAAATACAATGGAAATAGTATTAGTTTTCAAACCAAGCAATGAATAGATTATGTTTCATATTTTATTCAATAAATGAAAACATTTTCACATATAATATTAAAACAATATTTGTATTTATTTTCTTGTAGTTTGATTCCTAAATATGTTATTCTCTTTTTATTTATTTATTGCACTGATCCATTTAAATTTGGATAAAAGTATCGAGATTGATGTTCTACCAGCTTTTTATAACTTTAAAAACAGAAAGGCTTCTGAAGGAATGTCAAGGCTTACAATAACTGAATGTAAGATTATTTTATATTAAAACTATAAAAAATGTATTGCATGTGACAATATAAATAAAATAAAATTCAAATTAATGATTTTTACTGCATTATTATTAATACTATCAATATTGAAACTCATAAGTGTAATAATGTAAAATTTATTTACAGAAAGAAATTAAAAAATTAATTAAGAAAAAAAAGTTAAATAATAAAAACTAGCAAAATGTTATATGGAAAAATATTAATAGTGGAAGATTGTTTTTAGTTATTTTTTCATTTAAAAATAGAAGTAAATTCTAAATATATCATTAAAATATTGTTCAACATATATTTATAGTGATAAGATAACAGAAATAATTAATGTTTGCAGCTTCATGCAAAGGTACACAGAGGCAAAACTCTCCATACAGTAGCGCCACTCAGTGCAAGCCAGAGTAATCAATGGATGTAGGAAGGCTTGTGCATAAAATCCTTATCTAGGGTCTAATCATCCAGTACAGCCAGACTAATTTCAAGCCTGTAGCTTTTATCAGTGAGGAGGCTTGGGTCTGAGAGCACTGCACATAGATCTTAGAATCTAATATAATCCTCCAGCAGACATATTTTATCTTATTATCTAACTATAAAGCTTTGAGTCCAAAATTAAAATGCAATAATGCTCTCAATTCAAGCTCATTAGATTCTATAGTTATATAGATCTGAACTCAGTTCAACATCTGTACTTTTTGGTGTCTGGTTTTTTAATAACCACAGTCACCATAATCCTGTTGGAGAGTGGCATTAGATCCCAAGATCTAAATGCAATGCTCTCAGTTACAAAGCTTCTCACTGATGAAAGCCACAAGTCAGAAAGCTATCTGGAGGTATTAAATGAGTAGGTACTAGATAGGAATTTTATGCACAAACCTTCCCACATCCATTGATTACTCTGGATTACACTGAGTTGTGCTACTGTATGGAATTTTACTTCTGTGTAAACAGCTTAAGCATAAAGAATGGTGATCGTGTAATGTTCATGTGAAGGTGATAGATATTTGCTAAATTATATAATAATTCTAAATTAATTTAAAAATAGATATTAAAAAGTTTTATAGCAATTAATTCATATATCTTCTATACTCATGATTTGAATTTTAAGTATATAAGTTAGATAAAACTTTTGAGGTTTCCATTTTAGATTCCAAAAAGGCTTGGAAATTTTGTTTTACTTATCTGATTTATAGATGTCTATCTATACAGATTGATAATTGATATTTAGATAGTTTTAGCCACAGAGTAGAACAAACATGCTTTTTTTCCAGGGATTCTGCAGAAATAGAATAATAAATACTTTTTAGATTTTCCTATTAAAACAAGAATGGAAAATATAAATGTTTTACTATCTGGTAAATGGAAAATCTGATTATTGTCTATAAAAATATAGTTTTTCTCTATGGAAATAAACTGTTCAGAAAGGCCATTGTATTGTAGTGAAACATTAAAATGCTATTTTAGATATATATACATAAATATTACTAAAAAAATTAAAAAAAAAAAAAAATAAAAGATATGTGGAAAAAAAAAAAAAAAAAATAAATATATAAAAATAAAAATAAATATTATTAAAAAAAAAAAAAAATAAAATATAAATTGAAAATATAATAGTATAGGATCTGGTGTTTTTCTTTGTTTAAAAATTTGAATAAGTAATATCAAAATAAGTCAATAAACATCACATGATTACCATTTCTTATGCTTGCTCTTAACTGTTATTAAAACAGGAAAAACTCTCTATATGTATTGCCACTCAGTGCAAGCCAGAGTAATCAATGGATGTCAGAAGGCTGGAACTTCTGTCATCCATTGATTACTCTGGCTTGCACTAAGTGGCAATACATATAGAGAGTTTTGCCTGTTTTAATATCAGAATAAATAAATAAAAAAACTTAAAACGTAACTAGAAATTAGCCAACAAGTTTTTATTAAATTTTATTAATATTTTGAAGTTTCTATGTTTATGTCTAAATGTTAACTGGTCTTCTCTAAATCACTGATTTCCTTAATCAATTTCCAGATGCTGAAGATGGAAAATTAGGTTACTTGGGCTATTTAAATAAAACAATTCTTGTGATCTTTCTATTCTGGAGTTTGAGTAACAGATAATCTCTCAACATGGGTGATTGAATTAATATTTTGTTTAAAGTATAATAGTTTACTTATTTGAAAAATATATAGCTTGGTTAAATAAATTGTAATATTTTCATGATTTTTTATTTATCAAATTTATAAAATACTATATGAGCTGTTTTTAACAATTTAAAGACAATGGGAAATAACTAGTGTGATTAAGTTAATTGTATATACGACTGTTATTTTATCTTATTATATGAAATCAAAATTTAACATTCTGTCAATACAATATCATAATTAAAGGCATTATGGAAGTTTCATTTAAGGATATTGCACAAAGTTTTAAAAACACAATGGTAAGATCATAAAACCAGTCAATATGTTTCTCAACTGGTTGGAATTGATATTATAGAATCCATTTTTGTAAAATCATGTTGAATTGGAAGAACTTTAAAATAGTGTTTTATGGTAGAGTTGAGCATGATTTTTGTGGGAGAGGCAGATTCTGTTTATGTTATAATATTACCTCAAAGATAGTATGAAAAAGTGCAATGTTGATTGTTTCAATTGAAAATATAAAATAGAGAATAGAATTCATTTAGGAGCTACAGTTAGACATGGTGTTGAAATATTTCAGTAAAAACTTTTATTATGAAGCATTGGAAAGTATCAAATGAATAGAAAAATGGACCAGCATATTCTGTATGTAGATGCATCTGTGGTTCACAGATTAGTTTGCATAATCATAATCACAAAATTCATCTCTAAAGCATTTTTTTCTTGGAGTTGGAATGGCTATATTTATTTATGAATGGCTTTTGTATGTATGTATATAATTCTCCAGTACTTCTCTGTCTAAAGATATTGTTGTATTGATAGATTAGATAAGCTTCCTTGATTCAAGTTATTATAGATAGTGTTGTGCTGATAAATTAGATAATCTCACTTGAGGGATTTATATTCAAACTAAATACTAATAAACTTATTGTTAAGTAATATTTTGTACCACTAATATAAGTATAAAAAATATAAAAGTATAAGACAATTATTACAAAAAACAAACAAAAAAAAACTAGATTACATTTGATATACATTTAAAATGAAATAAATAGGAAGATATCAATAAAAGTTTTAAAACAATCAAAATTAAAGATAATAAATAATCTAAACATAAATTTATTTACAATTAGTTAAAAAAACAAAGAGATATTACTAAAGACAGACTAAATAAAAATATGCATTGTATCTCTTAACTGCAAAATTGTAAAAATATACACAGAAAAATGATTAAAATGCTAAATGATTGGGAAGAGACAATGTGCTTTCCCAGTTTAAATAAACTTACATCAAATGGAATTTATGTAAAGTTTATTTTGTTAATAAATAGGCAAGATCCACTCATTGTGTTTGGGAACCAGTCAACTACTTCCTGTTTAATAAAGAGATGGAGATGCCAAATATATTACTCACCTAGGCAGCATAAATGTTCTCTGCAGCTCTGTATTTACATGTGTATATGTATATTTATAAACTTTTCCCCCAATTTCTAAATACAAAAAAATATATAATAAAATCTAATATTCAAAGTCTTATATCCAATTACTTTAAAACATTTAAAAAATAAATTGTTTAGAAGAACATTATTAAACATTTTACATGTTATTTTTTAAATTAGATAATGAAATTTTTTGCCTTTATTTAAAACTAATACCTAAATGGAAATTCCAACAAACGTTTCATTTTTTTAGATAATTATATTAGTCATTAATAAGTAATATGTTTACATAATTTTTCTTTATTCTGATATGTGTGTGTGATTTAAAATACTCAGAATAGAAATACTTTCTAATTTAATATACCTATTACATTCCATCTGGTTTTAACATCTGGTATTAATGATTCTCATGTCATGCATCAAATTAATTCACAGAGGCAAAACTCTCCATACAGTAGCACAACTCAGAGCAAACCAGAGTAATCAATGGATGCAGGAAGGTTTATGCATAAAATCCCTATCTGGTGTTTATTCATCCAATATCCCCAGACAAGTTTCTAGATATTGTATGGAGAGTTTTGCCTCTGTAAAAAACGGATTGTGTAAGCCTGAAGAATGGTGATCATGTGATGTTTGATGGTTTCATCAAATTAATGTAGTATGAAATTTAAATAGAGGTTCTGGATTAAAGTTTTTAATTCTCTGAATATGATCTTATGATATTAAAAGCTATTTGTTTATAATTTATAGCTTAAATTAGAAATTAATTTTGTTTGAAAATATTAAATTGCATGTACGCATATAATTTTATATTTAGGAGTGTACCTTGTTGGTTATGTTTAAGCTATAAATGAAATAATTTGTAGATTAAAATCATTCTAAGCTTAGCAAATAATATTTTTATCCCAAAATGAATACAATTTCAAAATATTCTTATAGTACAGTTATTTTATTTTAAAAAAAAAAGTAATCGAAATAAAAGAAAGGGAAAAAATAGAATGAGTTTTAAGATGTCTATTCAAATTAATCAGCAAAACATATATATCATGTGCCAGTATTTTAATATGTTTATTTGACATTTTGCAATGGTGATATTTAATGATGTAAAGGATATGTTAAATGCTATAATATAAACTAATTATGAAATTCCAGAATAATTTATGTCAAAGAAGTTAAGAATCAATGGAAATTATTTTTAGTTTTAAAAGAATTTTATTTAGGGAGAATATTGGTTTTTTAATACATTAATTTTTTATAGTACATTGACAAAATAAGAGTCTATAATGTCACTACTGGGTTGGTAGTCGATGATTTATGAAAAAATTAACCCAGGGTATGGAATAAATCCTGTGGTTTATAGATTGTTGTCATAAGCTATTTGGAAATGTATTGGGCTTTGGAATTTGGAATAGATTCCAGGTTTCTTCAAATAAAAATTTGGAGGAAAGGATCATGTCTTTATTTTTGATTTTGTTTAAGAGAGAAATGAATAGACTGTTTGGGTCTGGTGGAGGATTTGTGAATACTAATTTGCATCTCACATTCCAGATAGAGTGGGTGAGAAATACTGACATTCTTATAATTGGAAATTGTTTACTTTGTAGAGATTCTTTTAGCGAGAGGATTCTGTAAATGTCAGTTTTACTGTTTTGGAAAATTAAAAATTTGATACTACCAAGTCCGGTACATGAGTGAATTATGTGGTCAAATGTCTCATCATGCCTCTTGCAGATTGGGCAGATAGGGTCAATGTTGTTAAGAAATCTCTTGTGGTGGAGGAACCAGTTGGTATGCATGGCTCCCAGATTTACTTTTACTAGGTAGTTTAAAATTTTAGGCTCTAATGCTAAGAACTTGAATATTGAAGTAATTCTATGATTAGTGTTGCCAAGCATTGGCAACATTGAGTTGATTTCAGGGTTGATTTTATGGTGGGCTTCCCAGATGGTGATTTTTGTATTATATCGATTTTGTAAATTAGATGTAAATTGATTGAGAAGCTGGAGAACCTGGTCTAGCCAGCATTTTTGAGGAGGAGGTCTGTCCGTCGGTTGAACGGCCTCAGCAATATTGAAGGAATCATGTTTTTGTAAGAGGTTATGAATTAATGTGTGAGATTTTTGAAAGATAATTGAGGGGATGGAGTGAAAGGACATCCCGTTAGATTTGCAATGGTATTGCATCCTTGTCATGCTTATAGACGTTGTACTGTTTTTCCAAAAGAGTTTAGCACATAGACTATTGATTTTTTTGGTAAAGGCTTTTGTTGCTGTCATGATGGGGAGGTAGTATGCAATCTTGGACATGACTTTCATGTTCAGTAGCGCTACTTTTCCCTGTATGGAGAGATACACCCTGGAAAGGGATTGAATAATCTGGGATGTGGAATTGATTAAGGAGTTCTGTAGTTTTTTTGACATGGCTGTTTGAGACATGGAGATAGGGAAGCCAATAAAGTCCTGGGGCTCAGCTAGAAATCTAGATGAGACTTTCTTTCCTGATAGAATTTTCCAAGATGAAGATTTGTTGGAGTTAAATTTGAGTTGTGAATCATGGGCAAATTTATCCAAAATCTTGTGAGTGTTGGGAGATGTTTTTGAGATGGTAGTATTACGAGGACATCATCCATATATGCAAACAACTTGAAGGATTTTTTGATGCGAGGAATGAATACTCCGGTGAATGAGATTTCTATATCTCTCAATAGGGGGTTGAGATAGTATATAAAAAGGATAGCACTCAATGGAGATCCTTGAGGAATAGACAGGTCAGGGGAGAACCCATCTGTGTAGAATCCATCTAAGGAGATGTGAATTAGCCTATTGTAGAGAAGATTTCTCCAGAATCTGTATAATATGAGAAGGAATGTTGAGGTCTTTTAGAAGAGTAAGAAGTGTGTGAATATTAATCGAGTCAAAAGCCTCTGTTATGTCTAGCTAGACTGCAATGGGTTTTGATAAGCGATTAGATCTAATATGATCAAGGAGAATCTTGACTTCACCCATTGCTGTCAGGGCTGAAGATCCTTTTCTTGCATATTGTGACTGAACAATATTGTCTAAAATTTTTTGCTGGATTTTCTCTTTAATTACACATTCGATAACTTTGATTAAAATTGGTGTCATGGAGATAGGCCTTATGTTATGGATGTTGGTTGGATCTTTGTTCTTCTTGATGAATGGCACTAAGGCAATCGGGTAGAGATTATTTATTTCCCTTCTTTTAGTGGATAGATGATTGATCATGTTCATCATGATTGGGATAGCAAAGTTATCAAGGTGGGAAATTAGAAGTCTTGGTATAGCATGCATCCCGGGATGAACCCTGTCAGAAAGTGCTGATAGATGGCTTTTAAGATCAGCTGCTGTTATGCCATGGTTTATAGCAGATGGGTGATCCAGCCATTCACTGATAGTCTTTGGAATATTATTTTGAAGTCGGTTTTTGAAGTGAAGACCAATGTGTTCAATCATGTGATGACCAGTGACATAGTTTCCATTGACAATAAGGGAGGTTGGAGTGTTAAGTTTTTTCCTAGCTCCCAATGCCCATCGCAAATATCCCCGAGTCCAGAAGTGTTGGGTAGTAAGAAAGTTTTGTGATCTTTTAATAGAAATATAATACTCCGCAATAGCCATCTGTTTTTCCTTATACTGATGTTTTAGTGATAGAAGGTGTTTGATATGATCTGGTTCAGTTGAGCATGTCTTTATTTTATTATTGATTTGGTCAAGCTCATTCATAAGTGTAGATGGCCCTTTGTTGTTTCTAGTATAGTGAGCAATCAAGGAATGGATTATCCCAATGAAGGCGAACCATGCCTCTTCTGGGGGCCTTTTTAGTATGTTGATTTTGTGGAAGAGGATGTATGCTTCAGATACAATGGCTTCAGTCATGGAAGCTTTAGTTAACATTCTGATTGACCGGTTGAGAAAGGATGAGGAGTAGTTGGTTAGTTGCAGTGTGGTGATAATAGCATGATGGTCAGAGAAGGGAACAGGTTGAAGAGTAGCTTCCAGACAATGATGGAGTTCAGAGGTGTAAAACATCAGATCAATTAATGTATGATACTTTTTGGTGTAGTAAGAATAGGTGTTGTGAGGAAAGAAGCCCCTGCCATTAATAAAATGTCTGTTGAGCAAGTGAAGATACTTGTTTGTAAAGTGATCATAGGAGACGTTGAAGTCCCCAAAGAGGAGTGCTGGGGAGTTATTGTTGGCTGTTATCATATTTATAGTGTTTATGATCCGAAGGAATATTGCATGGCTATTGGCGATGTAGACATAAAATGCATTGATTATATTATTGCCATAGGTTAGGTTGGCACAGATAAGGTTCTTATCTTGATAGGTGATCTTAAACTTGTTAGGGGGGTGTTTGTTATTTATTAAGATACCTATGCCTTCAGTAGCTGTAAGGTTGACTGTTAGATATGTATAGCCAAGCTTGTTAAGGCTCAGTTAAAATGAGGCTATTGGACTTTTGGTGATATTTGGTTTTGCCCATAAACATAATGTGGGGGGTAAACGAATTAAACCAATGTCTTATGGCATAAAGCGAATTAATGCCTCTGACATTAACTCCAGCTATCTGGCAAGAGACCTTAGTCATAAGCTGGGGATTGGTCAGAGTCTACCGCCAGAGGAATTTTGAGTTGAGCGCTGTTTTGGTTATTAAATCTCAAAGGCTCGGTCAGGATTTCATCTTTAGAAAACTCATCCTTCGAATAGATTTGAGAGTTAGGCAAAATAGAATTAGCAATTTTCCATTTTTTTTAAGTATGGGACTTAGAGGTTTCCTTGGACTTAATGTTATGGTAATGATTGGATGACTGTGTTAATGAATACTCATCCTCTGAGCTGGATCCATTCAAGTGAGTGGATTTTTTCCTAGTGGAAGTTGTATAGCTAGTTAGGTCCATCTCAGTTTCAGTGTCTGATGAGTTGATCGAAGGAGAAGGTGAAATTTTAATGGGAATATGGTGATCTTTATTATTCCTGTGGTTAGCAGGATGATGCGTCTGAGATGTGTCTGCATGGCTGGATGTGTTTTTGGAGCCCTTGGGATGGTTGGATGTAGTGTGATCCTGATTCAATCTGCCATATTGGTTTTGTAGTAATGAATCATCCCTAGAATTATCTTTAGACCTGTATGACTTAGGGTTGATAAAAGGTGTTTGTGTTCTTGGAGATTTTGATGTTTCTGTGACTTCGGGATTGTAGGTGTGGGCCTTAAGAGAAGATAAGTTCTGTGGACTGTCTGACACTTCAGCGGTTTGAGTATGTTTTGGCAGAGATCTGGCTGATAAACCATTTGTTGGGGTGGGTGCAGTTTCGATTCTGTATGATTTTCTTTCAGTTGTTTTAGATTGATCTGATTCCATATTATGTGTAAATGTTTGAGGTGACAGTACAGAGGTTTTTTTATTTTGAAGATTTGTTATATCTGTTGAGTTGTTGGGGCTTTTCTTGCATCTATGTAGTCAGGTTTTTTTGTGCCACATGTGTCACAGATCTTGGCTAGACAATCTTTTATTAGGTGGGTTCTTTGACCACAGGAGAAGCACTGTGGTTTTACACCCAGAAAAGATACAATCATGGCAGAGTTTCTAAGTCTTATTATGGTGGGAATATCTGTGGGATTTGTTTCTTTCTTCAAGTGAAGTTCAAATGTGGCTGTGTTAGAGAGGAAGTGGAGACCGGATCTTTCATCCGGTAAGTAATTGAATTTGTGAATTCTACCAAAATGAAGAAGGATTTCTTGAAGTTGATGCTCCCCAAGTCCCATGACACAGTTTTTGATTTTGCCATAGAGGGTGGAAGCTCGGTTAATATCCATGTAACATAAGAATTTGTTATCTAAGGTTTTAAAAGCACTTTTGAAGTTATTGCGACTAGCCCAGTTTTTAAATTCTAGAGCAATGTATCGATCATTTGGATGGTAAAGAATGTGGTGAATTTCTTCTCCCATATTGTTTTGTTTGATTGCGTTGCATAAGGAATCAATTGGAAATTTGAAAAGTGAGCAATTGGGATCGGTAGTCGCTAGTATTAGACTTTTGTTGCTGCTATAGTCAGCAAGCAATTTGAGTAGCTTTAGCGGGATGGTTTGATTGAAACAAATCGTAAGATCTGTATATTGATTATCATTAAAGTTAGATACTGAGAATGTATCTGAAATTGGGGTTAAAGGTGTGTCAAAAAGGTGTCTGTGGATTGCTCCATTAAATCTATTATCATCGACTCAG
Organism: Epiperipatus broadwayi; assembly: GCA_028023455.1. Classification (NCBI taxonomy): domain Eukaryota; kingdom Metazoa; phylum Onychophora; class Udeonychophora; order Euonychophora; family Peripatidae; genus Epiperipatus; species Epiperipatus broadwayi. The sequence continues at coordinate 952,955 of JAQFVV010012544.1, forward strand.
GTGTTTCATTATTAGTTAAGGAAGCTTCGTGCAGTTGATTACCGAGTGCGTGTGGTAAATTATTCGCCATAGTTGTGTTTGGGTTAAGCTGGTGTGTTTTAGTAATGTTGGCGTAAGACGGCTTAACATATTGATTTATAATGTGATTTGGATCAGTAGGGGGGATTTTGAATTTACTATGTGCATTATTAGACGTAGAAATCATTACGGTCGATGATTTAACATTATTATTTTTTGTTTGTAGGGTATTAGGGGGCCTTGTATCGAGCGCCTCTATTGGGGAGTTGTGAAGTTCGGGAACATCTTCGTTATCTCCTGGGATTCGACGACAAATATTATTTTGAGGAGTTTTAATAGTTTGTACATTATATTTTGGTTGTGGTATTGAATGGTTAATGTTTGTTTCTGAGTCTGATTGACGATATATGTCTAGTTCCGGAAAATCATTTTTAGCGCTAAAGAAAACGTCATCAGCTGGCTTAGCATTATACGTTAGGCTCCGGACTTTTGTCACTTCTGAATTGATGTTACTTTCCAATTTATCTAAATTAATGTTATTATTTTGGATTATTTTTCTAATAAATGGGGGTTTAGATGATTGTAAATTAATATTAGAGTCTTTTGGTAGATCTAAAGTCAGATTAAAGGAGGAGTCGGCTGAAATCTCCGTCTCGAATTCTGATGATGCAACACTTGCTTCGCTGTCAGAGGTAGGATTTTTATTTCTATTTTTTTTTTATTCTGGGGATAAATGATTGAGAAGTAGGCATGCTAGGTATATTATGAGTTATTGAATTTGAGTAGGAATCTCCAAGTTGCTCAGAGGGAAGGACATTAGTATCTTGTATATGTTTTTCATATTTATTAGCATTGTTAACATGATCAGGAGCCTCTTTAGCGTTATGTTTAGGGCTTCACATTATTGTACTATGGTTTTGGTCAATATACGTGATATTTGGTTTATTAATTGTGTGTAATTCTTGGTTATAATTGTTATCTTGATTTGGTAAATAATCATTAGGATCATCATTTAGGGGGTCTTGAGAATTTCCAAGTATGCATTCATTAGACTTTTCGTTATTAGTGTTTGTAGTTAGGCTCTGGTTTACGTTGTTTGCGGAAATTTCTACTTCGTACATCATATTCAGAGTATTATTAATGCTTTTAGTGGAATTTTGATTATTCCTTTTAGATTTGGGGGACTTGAGTTGCGATTTATTTTTATTATAGCCGAGGGATTTGATTTTGGCCGAATTTGGCAAATTTTTAACTTCGCGATTGTCTATAATGGCTGAGTTTTTATTCTGCTCATTTTTTTTTTGAACTTTTTGAAATCAAGGACTTTTTCCTTAAATCCATGTAATATAAAACAAAAAAAAGGGAAGGCTTACCTTAGTTGGCCTGTATGTCTCTTTCTTTCTTTTCAAAACGTCTAACTTTTAAGCTTCAAGAATAGTATTTGTCAAAGCTACAAGTAATATGTAGACTACTCACTTTAAACCACTGCTGGAAGTGTGGGAAATTATTTTTAATGATGATTAAATATTATCATTTGCATATAAAAATTTATAGTTTTGTTATTTAAATTAATCTTTCTATTATTACTGTCCTCTTCAAAAACCTGTAATTATCATTTTATTAGTATGATTTATAATATTTTGTTCTATTTACTTTTTATATTTTCAATATTCTTTTTAAAAATATATATGCATAACTTTCCCATACTTTAGTACATTTACAAGTGAATTTTTTACTACTGTTCCTTAGTCTTTCATTAGATTTTTTTAAATCTATCTTTATAAATATTTTTTTAAATTTTAATTCTATTCAGATAACTTATCCATATTATTATTAAGTCTGTGTATTTAATTCCTTATATATATAAAATTAAAGGGAAAGTATTTTCATCTTTAATATATGTCATAGCTCAACAATTTCAAGTTGAGTACTGATGTTACTCTCAAACTCAAACACTAGATAGAGTCTTTTGAAAAGATAAGAGCATCCAAGTTATTTTTAAGCCTGAATTCTAATTATATAGGCCATATAAAGCATCTTTGTTTGAGAGCATGAAGATGTTTTTTATTCACTTTTACATCAATTATTTTCTTTCACATATTAATGTTTGTGATATTTTGCAATTTACTGCATGTTCATATTAGGAATTATTAGTTCTATTTACTAAGTGCAGAATTCATATGTCATTAAAAAGGAAAGATTTCCATCTTTAAAAGTGAATAAAGGAACATCTTAATGCTCTCAAGCTATGATGCTTCAGACTGGCCTATATAATTAGAATTTAGATAAGATGGCTGCTCTAATCTTTTCAAAAGTCTCTATTGTGTGCTTGAGTTTGAGAGTAACTTCAGTACTCAACATAATATTAGTCAGCTATTGTAACATTAGTATAGTGCATATATTAAAAGTAGAACTTATTTCTCTTTGATTAAATATGATCTCTTTGCTTAGTAAATAGAATTATATATATATATAATTAGAGAAATTTGAATTCAGAATTTTTCAATCTATTTCTCCTCCACTCCATCTCACACAAGTGATTTACATGATCACATACATGTAAAAAAGATACATGATCCCCAATATATGTATTTTTTGCAGAACCAGCACTCATGACTATAACTATAATATCAAATCCAATAAGGGCATTGAACATTACATTATTGATTTTTCAATAAAATGGATGATTGAATAGTTAGTTGGAAAGGTGAGAAAATTAAAGCCTGTTCATTAATGTTTGAGGAGTTTTTATCTTACTATAAACTGAGCACTGATTGTATATATATCTGGGAGATTATGATCTGGCCCAACTGATGTTTCTGCACAAAACACTGATATTGAGGATCATGTATCCTGTTCACATATAGGTAGTCATCTGTATCAGTTGCTTGATATGGAGTGGATAATGAATAGACTGAAAAATACTCAGTTCAAACCCCTCTAATTACATATATAGGAAAGATTCAGTATAAGAAAATTACATACTGCTTTAGAAATATATATATAATATTCAAATCACCTCCCAAACTTTATGTTTTTTCAGCAACATCCTCCACAAAGAAATATAACATTTGGGTGGATGATTTGAACATTTTATATTTAAATTTTCAGCTAGTAATATGCACTGAAATATTTTCAAACACACACATATATATATATTGTGCCCTTATCTGTAGGTCATAATAAGGTAGATAGGTCAATTACTAAAAAAATTTAAATTTTAAGTTATGTTTGTATGATATATAAATAAGAATAGGATAATTAAATTTTATAGTACAATTTAAAGCTGAAAACACCTGGTATACAAAAATGTAAAGGATTATTTTAAAAGAAAACAGTTAAATAAAGTTAATTATATTCTTGCTTATGGTTATAAAAGCTGGCCATATAAAATAATACAGCTATAGATAGTTAAAAATATATTAATAATTTGAGTATAATATTTAGAACTAATAAATTAAATAAATGCTATATGTAGTGTTATAATTGTGTTTAATATTCAAAATTAATAGATTATATTTTAAAATAAACTTTAGGATGGTGAGAATTATATTTGGTTCAACATTTTTTAATTATTTTCCAAATTTTTATAAACTATATCAGTTTTGGTAATTTAGACCGAAACGTAAATAAAAAATCATTTGATAAAGTTAGTAAACACGTGACCGTATATTATATACCTTCACACACACGCTTGTTAAAATAATAATAAAAGTTTGTGAATTAGGAAACTAAATATAATTGCCATCGATCTTAAAGTACAAGTTGAAGTATTAAATATTGTTTTAATATTTATTTTAAAGTTTAAATAATTTTATAAAGGTATAATTGAATTTAAAAGTACTAGTCTAAATAATATTTGAGACATTACGTCATCAATTCTTTATTTTAAACATCTATTCTGTTATAAAACTAAACTGGATAAATTTGTTCGTGCTAAAATAAAGTTATTAACCAATCAATGGAGGTAAATTAGCAGACAAAAATATAGTTTATACAGAGCGGGGAGAAGGAATGTGTAAGTGAAAGAGAAAGTAACACATTTTTGTAGCTGATAACACCGTAGCTGGAAAAGTGATATAAATTTAAAATTTTGTATTTATTTTAAAAAAGTTCTTCTGTAACTTATAATATATTTTGACTGTATCGATATGAATTGCTAATTTTAAAAGTTATCTTACCAGGGAAATTTATTCGAATTTAACCAAAAACCTACAGTAGAGATGGAAGTACAAGGAAAAATATCTAAATTTATTACCGAAGAAAAAATATTTGGAAATTGTCTTAATGCAGTTTTATTTATGCTCAACCAGAAACTTAATGTTATAACTCAGAGAAATATAATTGGGACGCTATATGAGAACTTAAAGGAGAAGTTACATGCCGTCAGGAAAAAATTATGACGCAAAATTTATAAGGCTACTTTGAAGTTATGTTATATTTCTCTATGAAAAAAATTTAATATGCGTTTTATTATAAAGAAAATAATGATGAAGAAAAAGTGTTTATCTTTCAAAGGAAAACATTATTAAAATATAGTTCCAGAATTTGAAATAAAGAAAAGTAAAGAAAAATATGAAAAGTGCTATTATACGTCTTAGGGAAAAGAACAGAAAAACTTTATCTAAGAGAAATGATAAAAAATATTATAAAGAATTCAATGGAGAAATGCTTGATTGATTAATAATATAAAATTAAATTACTTAATGAAAATGGATCCATGGAAATAGAAATTTTATTGAAGATTTGAATAAAAGTACTCAGAAGATGCATCGGAAAAGTCGCGCAGGAAAATATTAGCAGACAATAGTAAAATAGAATGCCATGAATTAATAATTATATACAATATTGTGAAAACCAAAGATTGTTGTCTATGAAGATTTATTAAACAGAGTAGTAATTGTTTTACTTTAAAATAGAACATTAAGTGACTGAAGAAGAAATAAAATATTTTTTTTTTTAGCTTAAATATGAACAGTTCAAGAAAGTCTGGTGAAGAAGTATCGTAAATATAATTTAAATATTTTTTATTGATTATATTTAAAATATAAATGCTATATTAGATTAGGGAAAACATATAAACATAAATTTAATAATAATGAGATTTAAATATAATAGCTTAATAGAATGATAGAAATATTGTTTTAAAAATAAAAGTATGTATGGAATTTTTATATCTACAAGAAATAATGGAATGGTGAAGCCTGCAGAACACGATCAAGAAGATCAAGATCATTTTGGTAATTTTGGTATTTATTCATAATGCATAATGTATTTTTTTTCAGATCATCTATTGATTGAGAATGATGTATGAAAGTTTTAAAATTATAAGTACACATTTTATACAACATTAAAATCTATTCTGAGATAAGAATAATTTTAAATATGCATGCAATGAATTATTTCAAGTATAATTAATAGTATAAGTTGTCAAAACAATTGTGTGATTCTTTTGAACTTTCATGTAACAAAGTATTAGATATTTTAAAATAGTTTGTATATGATAAATATACGAGAAAAGTAGTAAAAGATTTTCTTAGAGAACAGCTGTATAGTTTTGAAATAAAATGAATTTTATTATTGTTAGAAAGGCAGATAAGAATTTGTCGATGTACTGTATAGAAAAATCTAGAGAAATAAGATCGGATAGTGACTTGGTAGTACTAGTGTAGAGGAAACCAAGATGATGTTTTGCTAAGAAATAAGAAAAATAAAGTATTTGGATCATAGTTAGTTTGTGTGCTTTCAGTATAGCTAACTAAGTCCTATCACTGAACACATATATTTTGGACAGTGTCTTTACGTATCTTTTAAACTCTTTGATGTTATATAAAGCTGAAGAAATAGCTTTAGCATCACTCCTATGATAGAGGTGGGTAGACAGACAAAGGTCGCTCCTCTATCGTGTTTTAATTCACTGTGCCATTATTGTCAAAGTTTATGACGGATAATATTCTAGTTATTTTGATCCTGTGCATCTATTTTCGCTATCCTTGTTTCGTGAATCTGCATCGTCAGAAAGATATTTTTGTACAGAAATGATGAATAAAATAGAATTGAGGGTATGTTATCGTTAGTAAGAATAGTTTATTTACTGGAATGTGTTAAAATTGTGTAATTTTAAAAGTGAAAGTACAAAAATCATAAAGAGAGAAAGAATCATATAATACAGTTTAAAACCAATTTGGAAACGAATATAAGATTTTTAAAAGAGAAATCTAAAACAAAGTTTTTTTTTTTAAGTGATAATAAAATTTGAATATTTTTATAATAATATTTAGAAAATAAATGTTGCATGTTTGTTAAGAAAATAATTCAATAATGTGTAATAGACACATATATATTTGTGCATGGTGTGTTGATAATTGTAATTACCATCCGAAGCAAGGCTTGAATGAGTATATTAGATTAATAAGCATTGTATAGTGAACAATAAAACGTAATATCAAATGTAGAAGAATGTTTTTGAATCTGTAGGATTCCATATAACTAATATAAAATTAGAGTTTTATGATTTTGTAGAATATTTACTACGAATGTAATTTTATAAAAATATAATTTTAAAAAATAGTAGGGATACAAAGTAGTAGTGATAATTATAAATAAATACATTTTGTAACAAGCTAAACTAAAATAAGAAATCCAATAATAATAATACTGTACTTTCTTAAGTATTTAAACGATAAGAATTAACTAGTAAAATAAGTAGAAGTTTGGTTTTATTGTATAAACTAGTAAAATAATTTTGTGATAGGAGAGTAAGGATATCCAATGTACATAATGTAAAATAGTGTTATTTGTTTTTGTTATTAATAAACTTTGTTGTAAATTTATTATAAAGCTTTGTGTCTTCGTTGTTATTATTTCTCCACATGGATGCATGATATCACAATACACATTTATAATTGAAACAGAAATATAGTTTTGCACAAAATAGGTAAACATAAAAGTGTTATAATAATTTTGAAAATTTATTTGTATGATAAAATTAAAGATCATAATTATATCATTTATTGGTCATAAGTTGGTTGCCACAATATTAAAATAAATTATATGCTAATGTTCCCACACGTATTTTGTTGTCGGATTATTAAAATACTGCCACGTACGTAATTATTTATTTCATTTAGGAAGTAATAAGATCATATTATACTATTATTATTATTATTATTATTATTATTATTATTTATTATTGTTAGTTGCTGCGTAGTGAATTATGACATAAAATTCCCTTTTCATAGTTTACTACCATAATTTTAAATCAGTTAGAATACAATTTATGAACCTGAGATTTGATTTTATTTTATTTATTCTATTTATTTACTTAATCTTATTTAATTGAGCTAGATTATTATTACAAAGAATATTAAGACATGATTATTATTTTAATCGTAATGAAAAGAGCTTAGAAAGTCGTAAGAATACTATAAGTTAGTTATTTAGTATAGTAAAAGGGGGAATAGTGTTCTTATGCCATTGAGATAGTATCAGGTGGATAATATCTCAATGTAGTCTATCTCGTTCTCCGTGTCGTCACTCCATGTCTCATGAAAATAATAAATATTTATTAATTCATTTACAAATATAACTGTATTTATATTTTAAAAGTTAGAGCTAGTAATCATTTTAATTAATGCTGGATATTTTCATTTATTCATTTGTTAAACTGAGCTAGAACCTGGAATATTTTAAACACTATATAAAATTTTATATGGAGAGGAAGTGGACGGAGGAGGGCAGAATATATATATATATATATATTGTAATGGAAAGGGTGTCTAAGTGTTGGTGAAGTTGAAAAAGTATAATTATTAATTCTTCACACAACACTTTTTTGAGATTAATGAGGATGGTCAAGTCTCTATTTAAACTTTCTATAAGTACATGAAATATGAGCTTTATTTTCTGACTATACCATTTGATGACAATCAATCTAAAAATCATTGTACACTGTTAGTTTTACTTTGTAACTTATAGTAATGACCAGTATTTCAGGATGCCATTTTCCCTTATAGAAGAGCTACCAACAAATACAACCCAATAAGGACTGACTTCAACACTATGATCCTTTTAATTTCATCACATTCCAGCAGTATCTCAGTTCAGAGAGTAGAGTCATCTGCAGTTCAAATCATGGAATGGTGAAATCAATACAAAAAGTAATTTATGACTTAATAAGATAATATGTAAAATCATAAAAATAACATAAATAACAAGCTATTATGTATTTTATTACCTTAATAGTAAACAATAATATATATATATACAACAGACACAATTATAAATTAATTATTACATGGATTAATGTCATATTTTCATGAAATACATAAAATAACATAAATAAATAACTAAATAAATACCTAATAAAAAATTTAATATCAGTTGGTTGTTGTTTTTAATATTAAAAATAAAAATAGAATATCAAAATTTACATACCATAATAAGATAAGAATAAATTTTAAATATAGTAGAATTATTCAATTAATACCCATATTATACTAATATATACTACTTAAACATATATATATATTATGAATACATTGACACTTTACTCATTTAAATACCATTAATTTGGTTGTAACAATATAAGCTTACATGAACATATAAAACCCAATAATGTTTTTGATTTTGAAAGTTTTATTTAATACCATTTTTTTAGTTATAAAGTATTTTTAAAAGTGGATTATATGTGATATAGCATTTTACTAATAAAGTTTTAACACATTATTCATGAAAGTAATCTTTAAATTGATATATTTTTTTTGCTAAATTTCTAAGAGCAATTATGATTGCCCGAGAATAAAGAAATTGTTAATTGAATAATAGCAAAAAAAGTGTATTATGTTTATGAAGATAGCAATCCTTGAGATATTTGTAATGTTGTATCCTTATATGTATGTCATTATTATAGAGAGATTTATAATATATCTCAGCAATACATTGGTATAGAATTGAGTAATAAATAGAATATACTTCAACTAGAACAAATTGTTCATTACATTTTTTTATTTGGATATGCATTGAGATAAGTGTTTAAACAATTGCCATGGGTATTTTACTCTTTATGAAGTATTATAACATTATCTTTCTTATTGTATTGCCAAATCCATATAATATTAAATTATCTATGCTCTTTATTACTATTTTAAATGCTTTTATTCAAACCCCCTAAGACAGTTTCTATTGCCCCAGCAATCTTCTTCAAAAATTATAACAAACACAATACAAATACATAAATACAAATATAAATACGCATGAACATATAATTTTACATTCTATATATTTATACATATATAAATACTATCCCATAATCCTTATTTATATACCCACACATATCTTTATATATTTTTGTATATATAATTATTACCTTTTTATATATTACACATTTTACTCTTTTTGTATTCTATATAAATTAATATTTCCTTTAATCATATATATAAATATTCTTTTTATTTCACTTAAATGTACTCTTATTAATCTTTTAATATTTAACTCTAACATTATATATTAATACTTTAATATTTCACACTATTATTACTCATTATATTAACATTCAATATGTATAATTTTCTTTTACCTATAATATTATTTTTTTAACTTATTTTTTGTATTTACCTTCTATTTATAATTCCAACTCTTAACTGTTAAATTCAAACTTTAAATTTTAATTATACTTTAGTAGCTACATTTTTCTATTTTTTATATAACTAAATGGATTTTATTTTAGTAGCTCCCTCTTTTTATTTTTTATATAACTAAATTTTTTATAACAAAATTTCTTCAGGCCTAATCCCTATTTAATACTGGCTTAATATAATTTTTATTATTTGTAAATTGTAATATCTATACAAAATCTTTTCCAAACTCATGCCCCATCTATAATATAACTAAATGTATCAGTGACTTTTTATCATATTTATATTTTAATATCTTCTATATATTGAATTCTTTGTTTCACCTACATAATTTACTTTTAGATTATTAATTTGACACTTTTTACAATTATTTTTGTATACTCTATTTATTTCATTATTTAAATTTTTATTATAATTACTACTATACTTATTTTTTAAAATACTAATAATATGTTTTCTCTTTTTATTAACTACTCTAATACTTATTACATTGCTAATATTTGTATTAACTAAATGATTATTTTTTGCTCTTATACCCATATAATTAACATTATTACTACTTTTTTCTTCTTTATTATTATTTATATAATCTGTCATATTTTCTATTAATCTAATATTATCATTTATAAATAAATGTGGATAATCATTACCTATAAATTCTTTTTTATTCAATCTATTTGTTTAATATAATCTTCTTTACTTGAACAATAATTTACTGTTTTATGAATTCTAGAATGTAGTGTATTTAGTTATATTATTATCAATATTACTTTTTTATGAATTGATGTTTTAATCCTACATTTCTCTTCTTCATATGACTTAATCAACTTTATATTCAAATATGTCAATAAATGAACTCCATTGTCCAGTATGAACCTATAGTCATTATATGTGTAGCCTTGTCTGCTAACTGACTAACAACCTAAGCCAATTCCTACTCTCCATACTAAGAAAGCAGTTTCAAGACAGACTGTAATAGCTGATCAAGGAAACCAAGAAAAAAGATGCAGCAATTAACTTCTACATGTCTGCATATATACACTTTTATATAAGTCACTTCTATTATTAAAACATCAGTAAGTCAATGATATATAAGATAGAATAACATATTATGTTTCTACATTTTTTATTTTAATAATATAAGTGTTCAAGCATTTATAAAGAAAATGTAACCAAATATTTTATCTAAACACTTTTACTCATGTTTAGCATGCTTTTGATAAATTATTTTGTCATATTCATAATTAAATACGATATGTAATATTTCAAAAGAATGCTTTATCTAAATTAAAAGTGTTTAAGCAAAATATTTGATTACCTTTTAAGTATCAATGCCTGAACATTTATATTATATTTACACTGAAAAGAGATATGTTTTATCTATTCTATAATTTTTTTATATCTTTCATGTATTTTATATTTTTTGTATGTATTATTATTAGTAATGTTTCTATTTACAACCCTATTGTCCTTGACAGTTGATAATTTCCATTCAATATTTTGAACTATTTACTTCTAAAGTAATTTTCTTTTCCCCTTATAAAGTTTAAGAAAAAAAATATTTGACAGAAACTTTCCACCTCCACTTTTGCATTGTTATTTACAATTAAAGTTACTTCTAGAAAGTTTTAAAAAAGAAATAGTAATATTAATAAATCTAAATTGATTAAACCACTAAAAATCACATGATCACCTTCTACTGTATGGAGAGTTTTACCTTTATTCTAAATTGATTGTTTTATAGTGTCTAGTTGTATTGATAATTAATAATGCCATGGAAAATTATAAATTATCAGTGCATATTTGTGTTTGTCCTATATAATTAACGCATATATATTTTTTTATACAAAATATTAAGCTCTTTAAATTGTTGGCAGATGCTTGTTATTCTATAGCATACACATTTGAAAATAAAGAATTAGTTATGCACATGGGTGCAGGCATATATAAAATGATCTCTTATATATACCATGCACTTTTATTATATGTTATGCCCCATGATTTATTCTTCTGATTATCCCCATAAGTTGGTGGGTTTTTGATATTTTTTCATCAGATAATATGAAATTTCTTTCCTATAAAAGTTATTATTGGGTGTTCAGCCCTATGACTTTATTTACCACTTAAAATTTAAGTCATCATTGATTTTTTTCATTGGGTAATGCATTTTTCCTTTCCCATGCTTTCATATGTTTTCCTTGCTGTCATGGATTATGTGTGGGCTTCATTATTATAACTCTTTATTTTCCCTTTTCTTGTGGCATCCAATGCACTGTATATAAGCTTTGTTTTATTAATTGTTAACCTATGTAAATTTGTATAATGATTACACTTGCTGACTATTGATTACACATTAATATTATTGCAAATATATATGTGCACACCTCTGGAAAAGATAAAGTCTTTATAAGTGAAAAAGATTCTTAAAAGTGTAAAAGGAAACCTTGATGAGGAAGTGAAATATAACATATCAGCTGTCAAATATATAGCATACTTATCTAAAGGAGTTAAGTAGTTGTTAAACCTTATGTTTGAGATAGCTCTAATATTTAAATCATTTATGTATACTAGTTAGTAAATTGTTGATAAACAGAGCAAAACTCTCCATACAGTAGTGCCACCCTGTGCTAAACAGAGTAATCAATGGATGCCAGAAGGCTTGTGCATAAAATTTCTATCTAATGCCTACTCATCCAATATCCTCAGACTAGTTTCTGGCTAGTATAGGAAATGTGATCATGTGATAGTTAGTAAATTGTTAATAAATATTGTTTTGATAATTGTTAGATTTGTCTAGCATTTGTTTACTGTTGCAATTTTGATTTTTCTAAGAATTTCTACTCTGAGTGATCTAGTGACAATTTTAGATATAGGGACAGCTATAATAGGTACTTGTGGTTAATATCCTTATCCAGTAAATTATAAATTTTCTAGGCTAGAGATCTATATTAATAGATATTAGGTTCAGAGTGTCTGGTATAATTTGTATGTATTCACTAATCACTGACAAAAAAGCATGTATGCTATGATTATAGAGTAATATGCACAACATTTGGATGAATCATGTTTGGTATTAGTCAGATATTACTAACTCTCTGAGCTAATACACTCTTCAAATTGAACTTTAGATATATATGTAACATGTAATAAGTTTTTTTATATTATGAGATCATTAAGTATTTATTAAACTATTGTTTTATAAATTTGCTGTTGTTATTAAAATAGAAAAATTATGTATAATGATAAAATTCAATCAAATATCTTTGAATAGTAGTTTCAGGATAGGTAAAAAAAAACTTTTAATAAATTATAGAATAAAAACCTCAAAGCATATCTCTCTGAAGTGATCAAGAAAAAACATTCTCAATTAACCAAATAGTTAATTCTGAAGACTGATATTTTTTCCCATTGTTTTACATTTTAAATAAAAATGTTTAGGTACTTATTTTCTGATTTGTATTTGGATGATTAAATAAATAGGCTATGATTCAGTTACTTGAAAGAATGATCTAAGTTTTCTGAAACTATCCAAGTTTGGGATTTTTTTAGATCATATTATGAGGATTTGAGTTGCAGGCTCATGATGACTAATAATTATTTTAAAATGTTCTTAGGTATTGTGCCGGTAAAAATACGTTTATCCATCTAACATGAGCTGGAACTCACAAAATGTACTTCAAACCCAGTCAAGCCCAAGATTTAGGTCAGGAACCAGCCTGGATTCGAACCCACTCTCTAAGTCCCAAATCGAACACCTAATGAATAACATAATAGTTATGGCTCATGAGAATTAATCTTAATTCGGCCGACTAGCAAAGCTGAGAAGACAATGAGACATCTATTAATTATGATTATATTAAAATATACATAAGTATGGCTGTAATATATGTGGAAGAAGTGGAGGAAAAGGAATTCGAACTACTCAAATAAGTTAAACAATAAAAGATAGTTTAATATAATGAAAATTTAGTTATATACATTTATAAATTAAGTACATTAGTGTGTGCGAATGAGCAAGCGATTACATAGTGTCATTCACGCTATTAGTTCTCATATGCTCTTTATTAGCTAAATAATATATTACAAATAAACACACATCTTTGGTGGGTCCAATATTAAGATGCCAATCAGTTAATAAAAGGAATTACATAATATTGCTATTAACGCTTTGGGTTACAGTTCAGAAATGTGGTGACTAACATATATTAGGGGAGCGTTCTGGGATTCATTACAGATATAAATACAAACTATTTTCCTGCCATTATAGTCGTGAAAATACATAAAATACATTTGATTATATTTAAACCTATGACAAAATATTTAAAAATTACTTTAACAATAGTAAGACGAACGCTTTATTTTCCCCAAGGCATATAGATACTCTTAAATATAGATATATAAATCACGAAGGTAGGATTGTATATGATTGAAATAAACTTAATTAATCAAATAAAAGTAATTGGCATTTATATATATATCTTTTAAGCAAAGCTTAATTTTAATATTAGAGCATTAAAACTGGGTCATGAAGCAAAAGAAATAATAATAATAATACGAAGAAGTTTGCGGTGCTGACATAATAGCCTAAAATAACTAAGAGGAAAAGGTCGTGCTTCTGGATGAAAAACGAAATGGATGGGCATAGCGTGTGCCAAACTTAGGGGATCACCGCCAGTGGCCTTTTTATACGAAGAAATGGATGGGCATAGCGTGTGCCAGACTTATGGGTCACCGCTAGTGGCCTTTTTATATGAAGAAATAATATGCATAGCGTGTGCCAGACTTAGGGGATCACCGCCAGTGGCATTTTTATACGAAGACGAGAAGAAATCTATGGGTTCGAACTTGTCGTAACCCCCAGATTAAAAGCACGTATATATATATAAAAACACAAAGATAGGCTAAATGACAGACACGCAAGGAATGATATATGTCACTAAAACATTTAATAAATTTTACAGCTTCAAAATAAATGCCCTTTTATTTAAATACTTTAACATGCAATGCAATTATAATATATATATAGGGAATATTTAGATTAATAAAATAGACGTTAAAATTTGACTTAGCAAAAGAAACATAAAAGATTCACCCCCATTCCTTTTCTGGTATTTAAAATAAATAAATCCCACTTTCGTGATCTTTATAGTAACTGAAATATATAAATACGGTAGTTGATATTTTAAGCATACATTTTAAGAGTATATAAAAAAAACTAGCAGTTATATAATAAAACAATTAAGTCACCTTATTTTAGAATTAAATAAATAATATTTTATAAGATTTCAATGCGTTAATTTGTTTTAGCTTTGAATTTACAGCGGTAGAAAATCCATAGCTAAACAATATATATATTTTTATTTATATTAGAACATAAATAAAAATGTTGGTACGTAAAACAACCTGGCGATTATATTAATTAATTAATAACTCATATATATTTTAAGGGGACGTTAATAAACTTGATTCATGAAAGTTTATTTAAAGACAAAAAAGATTTTTTTAGAAAATTCAATTCGTCAGATTGTTTTCGATTGACATATTAATAAGCAAGCAGATATATAAATCAAATAATCAAGTAATAAATAATTACAAATAATTGACCCACTAACGTTAAAGAGCATATAAGAGAGAATTAAATTCATATAAATTATTGAAGAGCAAATTACATGTTATTTAGATATATATAAAAAAAAACAAAGTTAAAGAATACATAAAAAAAAAGATCTTGAGAGATTATTTAGACTAAATTGACTATTAGGTAGCGGCTTGGAATTTACCTTTCAATTTTAAGAGTCGGATTAAAATATTGTCCGTGCACGGTAGTTGAAAATGAAAGTTCTGCAAGCTTCTATTAACATTAAAGTTCTTAATTTCTTCATTTCAGGACAGCAGGATATTACGGTAGCGCAGATGATGACCCAAAGGGCCGAGCAAGTTGGTGGATTCACTGCTACATTATTTTTTTAGTTTTACAGCAACGTTAACAATCTCTCAATCAATAGTAACTAATAACTCAATCCTTACTAATTCGAAATTTAGCCATTTTATACCTTTTTTTCTTATCAGTTGTTTTTGAAGATGCAATTGTTAGATAACGCCAAAAATAAATTCAAATCTATTTCTAGATTAGAAATAAATTTAACAACATGTTTTTAACACAAGTAAATCTTTAATCTAATTAATCCCATTTATCTTCAGTAAAATTTTAATTAAAAAATACCTTTCCCAGATTAAAATAATAGTGCTTTCAACCCCTAATTATTTTTAGACAATTAAACAACACTTGCATCTTCCATATTGGATTTTATATAAAAAAAAAATGTATAATTTATAGAAAAACAAGCAATTTGAAAAGAAAAAGCCAAAAATGACATATAAGAAATATTTAAAACATCAATATTTTGTTAGTAAATTTTGCTCCTATGTATATATTTGAGCTGCAACTATAATTTTAATAAGAAGAACTAATAATTAATCAAAAGAATCAATAATAATAAATATTGAAAGTTAAACTACAAATTTAGGTGCGCATCTCAAATATATACATGAAATATATATACTGACAAAAGGAGCAGGATGGGATATAGGGGTTTGAACACGGGTTAGTAAGTAGAAACATGAAGCACAATCTTAAACTAAGATTGACTGCTTCAGTATATATAATAGAATAATCTAAATAGTAAGATTTATGTGTAAACATTTTAGCAGGGATAGACATTTTGCATCATGCTATCTTTATTTAAATATAATAATTTCTCACATTACATCATTATTCAATTGTATGAGCAGTCAGAAAACCTGAATATTATGTGGTTTAATTTAAAATCAGATTTCAAGTATACTGAATATTGTAAACATTATTCTATATATTTGACATTCTTATTTATAATTCAGAAGCAGTCAGAAGAGATTTTTCTTTCCATTTGCTTAGCAGCTGGATGGTGTTATAATGTAAGCTAGTTAATTATATTTATTAAAATATAGCAAATTTAAAATTTTTATTAGTCTTAAAATGTTATGTATATAAATCTGTTCCTTACTGTTCATCTCAATAAATTATTCTCTAATTTCCAGATTTTAATTTGCAAATATAAAATGAGGCAAAAGTAAAATAAATTATTTTATAATAATAAGTTTAAATCTAGCAACAAATAGGATAGTTCATTGGCATAAAGAGTGTGGGAAGTATTGTTGTTTCCTATGATTATATGATACATATATTGTAACAGAATGGGAAAAGAATAGAATTATATAAAGAAATAATGGTATATATAACATTTTCTATTTAACTGATAGATAAATACTTATAGCCTTAAATTCAAATTTTCCTTCTAAATATTCTTGTTAGAACTGCAGGTATAACATGCAGTGACTACACTTACATGGAATGTAAGCTAACATTGCGGAGCATTACATATGTCTCTTGAAGCCCTAAATGTGATGTGCTCTTTATATTACATTTGTAAATACAAGCTAAATAAGTCATGTGGTGTATGACTCGATTTCATTAATATTATAGTTTAGCTGTTAAGACTTTGGTAACATTAAATTGTTAAGGCTTTTAATATATGGTATATCTGAATTGAGTTCAGTCCCATATGGCTATTTGAGTTGGAGAACTGGATTTGAAGACATATAGATATCTGAAAATTTTATATTTTCTACTTAAGAGTCAAGTATTAAATAAATGCTGGGCTTGAATTTGTATTTTGAATCTAGTGACTGGATGTCCTAGCTCCTCACTGATGAGGGCCTTTAGCTCAAAACCAGTTTGGGAGTGAGGATAAGTTTAGATAGAGATTTTGAATGGATTCTTTTGCTGCATTTATCGGTAAAAATAAAAAATAAAAAAAGCTTGTTTACAGTTATTAGCACGCTCTTTATATTATATAAAGTAAATTATGGTTTATTTGATTGCGATTATTTACCTATAAATATATCATTTATCAATAATTATAACAATTATATATAATTTAAATTTTATACATTTGTTCATCTGTATAAAGAAATGTTATCTTAAGTGCACTCAGTTTTAGTTTATAAAGAAGGAAAAAGCCACTTCATTAAGCAGATGAACAAACATATACAAATTTGAATTACAAATATAGATTAAAGGGAATCAATATCAATTATTATAATAGATTTACGGTAAATTTATTTGACAATTTTTTCTCTTTATTGAAATTTGCATAAATCTTATAATTAAAGTGGAAGAATAAATTTTGGTCTGTTATTTACACATTATAACAGCTAGCTATTCAGCACTGCCCATATAATTATTAGCAAAAGACGCTCAAAGAGCAATTATATTACAAACAGATGATTGATTAGTCATTAAATTAATTTTTGATATTATTTCTGATGTTATTATTTAAATATTCATGTAAATTCATGCAGCTAATTTTCTGTAGTTTTTCACAAACAATTTCTTATTGTCAGGAAAGCTATAACATTTTCTACAATTTAAAGAAAGAAATAATAAGTAAATGGGTAATGAATTAATATTTAATCATTCTATATTCTATTACAATATTTATGTAATATATAGGGGTTTGAATTCAGACTTTCATACGACTCTCAAATATCCATGCTATCTCATACTTTTGACACACTTGATCACACACATGTCAAAAAGATAAACAATCACCAATATAGTATTTCATGCTAAACCAGCACTCATCAGTTGGTCCAGATTATCATTTCCACACATATATACAATCAATGCTTAGCTTATATTAAGATAGCCAATCTTCATACTTTAATGGACAGGCTTCAATCCATCTACCCCATAACTCATCAGCTGTCCATTTTCATTGAAAATCTGATGACGGAATGCTCAAAGCCCACATTGGTGTCAATCTTCTCATCCTACCCATGTTGACCACAAGTCATTCTGACCCCTCATGTACAGGACATAAACCATTTACATACATATATGAGGGATGGGCAGACCTTACAGCACTATATTTTAATATATGAATTTTTTCTACAGTACAGACTTTTTCATACCTGCACTCCAATATGTGATATATAGGGTTTTCAATGAAATAGACCACTGAAGAGTTGTAGGGTGGAGTGGATTGAAGTCTGTCCATTAAAATATGAAGATTGACTATCTTAATATAAGTTGAGCATTGATTGTATATATGTGCAGTAATAATCTGGACCAACTGATGAGTGCCGGTTTGGGACAAAATATTTATATTGGTGATTATTTATTTTTTCAACATGTGTATGATCAAGTGTATCAGTCATATAAGATAGTATGGATAATTGAGCATTGTATGAAAGTCTGAGTTCAAACCCCATACATATTACATATTGGAGTGCAGGTATCAAAAAACTTGTACTGTAGAAAATTTCATTTACTAAAATATTTATGTAAATAACTTTGACAATGTTTATTTCTTTTTTCTTTTAAACTTTTAATATATATTCATACACGTTATCAAGATTGCTCATCCACTGTGTTGCTGCAATGTAACAATCTTTCTGAATATATATATATATAATGGCTATAAAAATAAGTGTGATATTAACAGAAAAAAAAATAAAATAAAAAGAATTTAAAAATATTTTAAAATATTACATATAGAAGAACAGAATATTTGGAATTGTGTAATATGGTGCAGAAAATTTTAACTGTGAAATTTCAGTAAAATATATAGGTAAAAACAAAAGATTCAAAAATATAAACCGTATCTTAGTAATAGTTTAGAGAAAAATGGTAGCACTATTTATAAAAAAGACATGATGTGTAATAAAAAATTATTCAATGAATTATATGAAAAATAAAGTAGCTATCTACATTTGCAATAACATCTTTTGAAATATCAAATACTTTAAGTGACAAGGCAAAACATTATACTAAAACAATGATGAATTGGTATAATATTAGATAACAATAAAATTATTATAGATATTTTTTTTGAAAAGGCAGCTCAAATTAGAGAAATTATTGGCAAAAACAGTTGGTTTTTATTATAATACATTAATTAACCTTTATTTTAACCTTTACTTTCTCATTTAGAGAATTTATGAAGAAGGGATATGAAGATATATAAAAATGATGCAAATGATGCAAAAAAGAGTTCATAACAATATAAAAAAGTAGAATTGTGAACTAGCAAGGAAACCTGTAAAAGAGAACAAAAGTCTCAAAAGTGTAAAACAACATTTTGGTATTAGTAAGAAACATATCTGCAATAAGAAAAATAGATGAAACTATTACTAAAAAGAGAGATGCCATCATGAAATGGGTAAAAGAGTTTTAGTTACATTGTACTAAATAACAAATATATTAAAAAAAGCAGATGAAGAAATAGAAAAAATGTTGGCAAAGGACTATTCCAAATGTCTAAATGATAAAGATGTACCAGATAATTGGAAGAGTGCAGTATTAATATTAATATTTTAAAAAAGTGATAAAGAATATATTAGAAATTACAGACTTATCAAACTTTTATCTATTTTATACAAAATGTTTGCCAAGATAATTACAACTTATCTACAGAAAATATTGGATTTTAACCAACCAAAAGAAGAAGCTAGATTTAAAAGTGATTTTAGTACAGTATATCATATCCAAGTATTGAAAAAGTTATAGAAAAGACCAATGAATATGAGTTGCCATTATGCTTTGGATTTATAGATTATGAAAATGCATTTGATTCTATAAGCATTTCTTCAATCATTAAAGCATTGGATCATAAAGGAATAGAACCAAGATATTGCCATATTCTGAAGAATATTTATAAAAATGCAACAACAATAATTAGATTACATAAATATACCAGGAAGGTTAACATTGAGAAGGGTGTAAGACAGGATGACTCCATATCTCCAAAACTTTTTACAGCAGTACTGCAAGAAGTATTTTATGGACTAAAATGGGAGACTAAAGGAGTAAAAGTAAATCGAGATTATTTAAGACATTTAGATTTTGCAGATGACAAAGTTGTATTTGCAAATAATGCTTCAGAGCTTCAGGAAATTTTGAAAGAGTTATCAGATGAAAATAAGAATGTAGGACTAAGCATAAATGTTAAAAAGACTAAATTGATGTCCAAATGTTCACAAAAGATGAAAATAAAGATTGATTATGATGAGTTAGAAGAAGTTAACAACTACAAATATCTTGGTCAGGTTGAAACATAATGGATGAAATTAACCATAGAATTAAATGTGATTGCAATGATTTTGGTAGAAATAACTTAGTATTAAAAGAAAATATGCATGATTGAAATGGAATGTTTTTAATAAATGTATTTTCTCAATTCTTACTTATGAATCTGGACACTTAATAGAATAGCAATACAGAGACTTCAGCCCACTCAAAGAAGTATGGAGAGATACATGTTAGGAGATTGAAAATACAATACATGGCTAAGTGAACAAACAGGTGTTATTGATCTTATTAAAACAATAAAAAGACTAAATGGAGTTGGGATAAACCTATTGCTAGAAGAGATAATAATATATGGACCAATTAAAATCTTAAACTAGATTTCAAGAGATTGTAAAGAATCCAGAAAGAGACCACATGTAAGATGAATGGATGAAATAAGAAAGTATGCCAGAGTAATGTGAAGAAGAGAAGCTAGAGATCAGAGAAGATGGATTGAACTTGAAGAGACATTTACTCTGCAGTGGATTGGTAATAGTTAACAATCATGATGATGATGACTTTCTGGTTTAACTCTCCTTTTTATAATAATTAAATATAATACAATGTCTCACAAATAAGAGATGAGAAAATTTTATAATAGTTAGTTAAAACTCACTTTTACAATTTTGAAGGGCAAATCAAATGAATAAAGAAAAGTTGTTTAAAAAATAATTGTTATTATTCATTATTACAAATCATTAATTAAATTAAAAGTTATTTGCAAATGCAGATGTGCACACTACAGTACCTTTTTACCATGGGCTTTTTTTCCTTTTCAGTCCTTCTTTGGTAGTTATAATTTTCAGTTTTATTTCACATTTGGCTTCCATTATTTAGTTTAAATAGTCCTCTTTTATTCTTGATGTTCTTCTATTATATTTTACTTTTGGAGATCCAATAGTAGTAATGATATTGATATTTAAGGTATGTGAAAAATAAAATATTCAAAATTACAAACTTATTAATATTTTATACATTTTGTATAAGATCATTATAAAAGTCAACTAAATTTAAAAGTCACTATAACAATTGTGTTATAATCACTTTTAAATTTTGCATAAAAACAATTCTTAAGAAAATTTATACAAATTCCTAATGAGATATTATTCTGATTTGTATTTGTGGATTATAAAAGATATTTGAGTCTATCATGGTTCTTGAAGTAATTAAAGTTTTGAAATATCAAAACATAATGTCAGATTATTTTTAAATTTTGAGAAAGATAGTAAGTATTTTACAAGAAGACACTAAAAACATTCATATTTATTAGGATATATAAAACATTATTCCATTTTTCAACTTTAAAATAATTTTATGGAAAATATTTATTATTACATTCTGATCTATAAATGTCAAACTCACTCTAACCCACAACATTGATACTACACCTGCTTCAGATAAATACAGCATTGATTATTACCAATTAGTTACCAAATTAGAGATAGTCTCTAGACCAGATATAAACTTCAAACCTGGTTAAAGCTGAATATATATGACTCATTAATTAAACACATCCATACATACACATTATGTAAAATTGTATGTATAAAGATGCAATAAAAGGTAAATGACACCAAGATGCATTTTGTGGAGAATCAGCACACATCTGTAAGTTTAGCATGACATGTATCTTGGGACTCATTTATCTTTAATTGTATCTTTATTTATATGATTCTTAAAAGAAAGTGTGTTAGTGTGGAGGGTATTTAATATATTTATAAAGATATTAAACATGTGAAAGAGAAAAGGGAATAACTGTGTATTTAAATAAAGAGTCAAATGTAGTCATCTTTAACTGTGGTTTGAAGTTTATGTCTGGACTAAAGAGAGTCTCTAGTTTTCTGGACAATTGGTGATAATCATTGCTGTATTTGTTTGAGATAAATGGTGTCAAAGTTGTGGATGGAGTAGTTTTAACATTTGTTGATTAGAATGTAACAATATATTATTTTAAAATACTCCACATATAATAGAGGTATGTATGAGACATGATGACATGGGTCAACTGCTGAGTGCTGATTCAGAAACAAAATGCATCTTTATGGTCCTGTGTTTTTATTGTATAAATGTGTTGTAGTGTGGAGGTTATTTAAAATATTTATAAAGATATTACAAATGGGAAAGAAATATGTGAATAATTCTGTGTGTGTTTAATTAAAGAATCATATATATTAATCTTTATATCTGGTCTAGAGGCAGTCTAGTTTTGTAGATGATTGGTAATAATCATTAATGTATTTATTGGATAGGGTTAAGGTAGCACAAATCAAAATGTAACAATTTACTGTTGATAAATATTCTATAATAGATATATGAAAGATAGTGACATGGTTCAACTGATGAGTGCAGGTTCAGTACAAAATGCATATTGAGGGATGGATTATTTGTCTTTTATTGTATTTTTGTTCATGTGATTGTAAAGTTCAATGTGTGGTAGTGTGAGGTTATTTAAAATATTGTTTGGTTAAAATAGGAAGTTTATTGAA
Source organism: Epiperipatus broadwayi (assembly GCA_028023455.1). NCBI lineage: Eukaryota > Metazoa > Onychophora > Udeonychophora > Euonychophora > Peripatidae > Epiperipatus > Epiperipatus broadwayi. Next base: position 976,264 of record JAQFVV010012544.1, read on the forward strand.
TAAAACTAAATGGAGATCATTTAATCCCATTTATATTTTATGGACAATGTGGCTTATTTAAGAATAATACTTCAAGTATTTTGAAAATATTACAAGAATTATAAAAAGATATTGTGAGTTGGATAGATGAGATCAAAATTCCATTATAGTGATATGGAAAAGAGAAAGTTTTGATTACTATAACTAGATTAAATCTTGAAAGATCTTTATTGTAAATTCACATAGTGTATATATTAAAACAAATATTGATAATTAATAATGGAGAAGACACTGTTGATTTTATCAACAGTAGTGCACTGAATTAATGTGGGTCAAGATATATTGGTATGTTAAAATTTGCATTAAAAAAGAATTTAAGAATATAAAGTATTGTATAAAAAATTTCCTTATCATGTGGACAAATTTAAATCAACGTTTGCACAACATTCAATTATTTTTAATAGATCTTTTTCATTTTTTGCATATGAAAAATGTTTTGAAAAAAAAAAAGCAATCAAAAAGGCTTAATTTATAAATATGATGGATAATTTTTTTCAATTTGCAATATCATTTTGTAAATGTACATAAATTTTGGAATACTGGCCATTAACAGTAAAAGGTGTGATATTAATGTCATTTTCATTTCTTTAATTCTAACTGTACATGTTATTTAAGACACCAGTCATACTGTAAGCTAACTATAGCTATTATTTATTTATTTATAAATTAGTATAGTGAAAAGTGGAGTTAATTTCAGTGTTTTGTTTTATTATATATTATTTTGCCTGAAATACATATATGTGCATGCATATATATATAAAGTGAATTAGCATATTAATCTGTGATACTTTTAAAAATCCTATATCTCATTTAATTTGTATTCATATTATTAATGGTTTTTTTACATGTTTTTCTTTCCACAAAAACAAAAAATCATTGAATTATAAACACACATTTGTCATAAATTTCAAATTTTTGATATTTTAACTTATATGTCATATTCAGTTCATTTTAATTTTCAATAGCATTAAAAAAAATGAAAGAAATGTGCGATAGATATTAGAAATGTGAAGTTCAATTTATAATTGATAACATAAGAAAAAACTGTCAGTTTGTATAACTAAAACATCCTGAATGGTTTATCAGATTGAATGCTTAATTTTATTGATTAAAATATTACAAAACCATATCAACAATTTATAATATAAAAATAGTTTTCATTTATTTTAAATTTCTCTTTAAAACTTCTAATAAAATATTATGAAATTTTTAGAAGAATTAAAAAAAAACATTAAGAAATTCAATGTTGTTAAATTAATCTTTTATATACACCACAGATGTAACCAGATAATTAGTCATGTGGTTAAGCAATAAGCTCATACTGTTCTTAAAATAAAAATAAAATCACTGAAAATGCAACTGTACAAACTTTCTTTATATACCATTTTACAGAATTCTAACTGTTCTTAGAATACATTGTTACCAGCAAATCTTTGATTATTTGAAGTTAATAAAGTGAGCATATAAATTTAACGATATAAGTGAACAAGTTTATTATGTAACATTTTTAGTACAATTTAATCCATAAATATAAAACTTTCTCCACATTAAATAATTTGTCAGCAACTTTGAATGAATATATTAATGCTTATTAATTATCATTTAGTTTGTTACAGACTATCACACTACATCTAACCCAGATATAAATTTCAAGTCAGCTAATCATTAATATATTTGTTCTTTTAATTAGCCATAAATGCATGGTATCGTTAATTCAATTTCATGCCTGTTTTCTATATTAATAATTTTTGATGTACTGAAATCTAAAAATATCTTACAAAGATAAATGCCTCTAAAATGTATTTCATATTAAACCAAGCCTCTCCACTTAATTCAAAATGAAATGAATCTCCATTTACCTTTTTCAGATGTATTTATTTATGTGATGTGAAGATGTTACTTCCAAAGTGAAAATAGTTATTTTTAAAATACAACTTGCAATGATTTGCTTGTTTTTGTTTTGCTTACTTTTATTATTGTTATTTTACTATCTGTAGCATGCTTGTATATAAAATCACAATTTATGTATTTAACTTAAATCTACTTCAAAATTTTTTTCACCTTTTTCTACCTTCCTATTTGATATATATCTTCATCAAAAATGTTTTAATTTATTGGTAAATGGAGATAGATTTTGATATAATTATTTAATCATATCTATATCTCTTTTAGATATTAATTAATGTTTTATTTTTTGAATAATTGATTAACTCTTTGACATGAGCATTATCATTTTACCTCTGAAAATAAAACAGGCAAAACTCTCTTTATACATTAGTGCCACCCTGTGCCAACCAGAGTGGTAATAGTTATGTGCTAGCATAAGAGATGGTGATCATGTGATGTTTAATGGTTTAACCTCTGCAAATAGTTATGACTGCCAATAAAGATTTATCTGTCATTTGTTTGATTGGAATATTTAACTATTATTTTAATTTTATAACTTTGTTCACTTTTATATTTTAAACATATTGTTTTAGATATTGGTAAAAATATGCAATAGTTTAAGAGACCAAGCTTTATGTATATATATATGTTAAAATACTACACATAATACATTTTTAAAATGATGATTATTGTAATAAAAAGAAGTGGTTAGTGATCAGATATGGTATGTTGTACTTCAATCCAAAATTTTAACTTTCCAAACTTAATCAGTCTATGACTCTGTTAAACCTCTTAAAATGTCATTTAATTAAGTGAATAAAAAAAAATATAGGCTTACAAAATAAATTTATTTTAAATAAATAATTTATTTGACAAATTCATGTTTTTTTAAAGATTTTAATTCATTTGTTTAATAAAATTGTAATAAATACTATATATCTATATTAAAATAATGAAAAAAATATGTGAATATATTTGAATATTAATATCCTTTTCAGATATGTATATATGGATTGATAAAAAAAGATAGAATGCAATTCTCTTATTTTGCAAATAAAAAAAAAGAAGCTAAAATTGTAGCCATTACACAACAAAGTCATTATGAAGAAATTAAAAATTCAAGCACTCTAATTTTCTGAGGTTGTTAGAATACAATTGTAAATTCCAGTTAATTAAACTACTAAAATAATTAACATTACTTCAAAGTGAAGGTTTAAAACAACTGAGTAAAAGTTCAGAGCTATGACTCAATGATGCCACAGAAAAATGTACTTTATAAATTCGTACATAATCTAGAACATGTAAATAAATCCTAATAATCACAAAGCAATAAACTACAAAATAATTATCAGTAAATAATTTTAGTTAATAAACATAAAACAAACAAACAGTATAAAAAGATTGATAAATAATAAGCTATTGACTCAGAACAAAAGTGGAATTAGATTCTAAAATGCATCTCGAAGATATAACACTTTTTTAGCACAAATTATTTATATTTAAATAGATTTATCTTTGTTTATAGTATATAGAAGGGGTGTCCAACAAGTTGATCGTGATCCACCGGTCGATCGCAAAGCCATTTTTGGTCGATCGCGAGGCCAATCTGGCAAGAGCTCTCGGGTAACGAGTGAAACAAATTAAGTCAAGTTTTTTTTATTTTTGTTCTAAATTTTTTTTCAATTCTAGATAGGTGAAGTCCACTATTGAAAATAATATTTTTAATCTTGATTTAACTAGCTAATTTGAATTAATAAATATTGTTAATAATTACACATGTTGCTTTAATTCCCCGACATGAGTTTTTTGGCCCGTTAAATAATTATTTTTTTCTAGGTAGATATATAAAAATGGTATGTATTTCACACCTCCCTCCACTTAGACTACGGCTATGACAAGTCGATCGCCTATGATAACAAGTCGATCGCAAAACATTTTTAAAATAAAAAGTAGATCTTATGAACACAAAAGTTGGCCACCCCTGGTATATAGGATATATGGGCACAGACTTTCACACGACCCACCACTCTCCACTCCATCTTTGTTTATAGATGTAAATGTTTTAAGTTAGAAATTTTTTTGTTTTGTATATCATGATTTAATTCTATAAAGATGGTTAATGCTACACATAATGTTAAAGATTTTTCTGATGATAAACATATTTTATATAATTATATTTTAAAATAAAAATTATACGAGTTTTTCCCAATAAGACTGAATAAAAATTGATAATTTAAAGATCTAAATGCCATTTCACGCTGCTATAATTAGATTCCTACCTTACTATCTTTAGGCCTCATATTAATTAGTGCTGCAAAACGTTTATGATGTTTTTTGCTATTAATGCAATAATTTTTATACCGCCATTAATTAGTTGTTTAATAGGTTTTTTTTTAGTTTTGTCATTTATGCTGATATAAAATGTGAATTATTAAGAATCGTTTTGTTTGTTTTTTTTTTAAAAAAAAGAGAATTACTAAAATTATAGGAACTTAAATGTAAACGAAATATTTTTATGTATATTTACACATCTTTATAATACTTAAATCATTTATTTAAAAAAAAAAAAAACTATTTATCCTGGTAATATTTATTATTGTGTTTAAGTTATTTTGCTTTAAAACTATAATACTTTGAACTGATATTCTTTGACGCCTTTTACAAGTTCAATTTTTTAAAAATTATCTTTTTAGTTTCATTAAAATTACTTTACTAATGACGTTATTTACACATTATTTCAAGCATATATTTCTTATTAATGATTGATAATAACTGTAAAATATGTGATTTTTTCCCCAATAGACACATTAAGATGAAATTAAGAATTGTTTTAAACTTCTGACAATCCAAACCTAAAAATTGTTTATGTGATAATTTCAGTACCTTGGATTTTCTTTTGTTGTCTAACAGAATTTGTTTTGATTTATATCTATTATTTGAATAGAAAAAAAACTATCGTTTTTTCAAAATTTATTTTACAGTATTTCTTTTTGCTAACAACATTCAAAAGTTTAATGTTTAATTATTTATAAATTCTATAATGTTTATAATTAGTTTTAAAAATGAAAACCATATTTATATAAAAGATTTTATTTATTTTTAAACGAACAAGTCTTAACTTTTTGTAATAAATAATTTTTTAAAAAAGAAAATCAACTGACTAACATCAATTAAGTTATTAAAATAAATGATTACTTTTATTACAGAAAAATATTATTTAAAAATTGGAAAAAACACTACGTTTCGAAATTCATAATTAAGATTCATATTACCTCACTTATATAATACATATCATAACATTTTTATAAAACTTGTTTAATAAGTCGGGAGTATTAAAACATGCAAAACTCTCCATACAGTAGTGCCACTCCGAGGGAGCCAGAATAATCAATGCTTGCACTGAGTCGCACTACTGTATGCAAGGGTTAAAAATAGTGATCATGTGATGTGAAGTTGGGAGTATGTTTTTATTATATAAAATTTATTAATCCAGTTTTATAAAATTATTATATCTTTGAAAATGCAACATTAAAAAAATACTCTGCATTAAAAAATAAAATAAAATGACAAAATGCCTTTTTATTAAATGTAACAAAAGTTAAAAATTTAAAATTAGCAAATTAAATTACTACTTGTAAAATCTATTCTGATGCACCCTTATAAAATTAACATGAACAAACTAATACTTATTAAAAATAAAACAATACTTCAAAAATCTTTCTAGTGCCCAAATATATGAATTTTACATAATAAAACAAATTTAAAGCTAATAGCATCACTAACACATCCATAGATTAAAACATCAGTATTCTGGCAAGAAGACAGCAGAAGTTGGAAAATATTAGGATTAGATATCTTAAAAGTAATGCAAGTAATAGGAAGCAAATAATGACAAGAATTATTACATCATTTCATCTCTCAAAATCTTATAGATAATCATATTTTTTGGATAATAGCTAAGTTGTTTTGCCAACAATATTCAAAATTACTCTGCATAAGTTAGTGAATAATGGAGTTATATGTGAAAAAATATTTTCAAAATCTGAATTTGTATACAATAATATACTTTTTTCTTCTCACTCTGTACATGGCAGGACTAGTTACTTTTTTAAACATCTAAATCAACTGATTTTGTTACATGAGAATAGTGTTTCTTATTCAATTATTATGGCTAAAAAAAGAAAAAAAATTAATGTAATAAAAGATACCATTTCTATAATTAGCAGAATCATACCCATAAAGTGATTTTTAAATCTGAATTTAATCATGATATTACATTTCAAAATCTAATATTACATTCCAAACACACAAAAAAAATGTGTAACATTTAAATGTTATAATTAGTTAGAAAAGACATATTTGTATATATAAGTGTGTGATTTTTCTGATAACTATGGTACTTTAAAAATTGTATTCTTTGTTTTAATAATACTCATTCAATCAATAGCAAATGAATTGTAAATATAACAATATAATAAAGCAAAAAATACTATTCAGGCAATCATTTCTGTAGACTGATAATGAAAATGTCAATGGCATAATAAATTTAAAGCTGTAACCATGACCATAAAGCAAAATAGACCAAGATTCAGAAATAAATATTGATAAATACAATAGTCTAAGAGAATGACATTTTATTACTTAAATATATCAAAAACAATTTGAGTTAATTATATAAAGTGAAAGTTTCCAACTTGCAATACAGATTCATGTTTACACAGCAAACCTATAATAACTACTTCATCTATAATATGCAAAAACTTTTATATTTTTTCAAAAACTATATGCTACATTAAAATAGATTTTTCTTTGACTCTACATAATATACCATATTTTAGTCTTATTAGGAAAATAATGCTATAAACCTTACATTAATACATTTAATTATTTCTTTGTTGCTTAATGTAGTCTAACCCATAGTCAAATCATAATATATACATATATGTATTGATATACTTATGGCTTTAAATCTTTATGAAGTATTTACTTTAAAATTTTATACAATAGTATAAACAATATTAAGAAAATTAGACAAATATTTATATTTGTTTTTCTACAAGAAAAGAGCTTTTATCTTTAATTCAAATTTCAGTAAAATCTTTAATTGCTATGAAACAAAGCAGATTGTTTGTTTTCAACTTTTGGTCATTATTATTTTGTACAGTATTACAAAACTTTACTTAAACATGATCTGGTTAGAGGGTATGTGTGCAGGTAATGTAGTCGATTGTTGTCCTAAATCTGTACAATTAAAGTGAAGCTTTTAGGTTTTTATTATTTCATAACATTTTACTTTCAATTTAATTATAAACATAAATGTTGTTTAATAGTAAGAGCCTAAAAAGCCTCTCTTTAATTGCACAGATTTATTATAACAATAAATTCTTACATCTACCCATCCCTCTTCTAACCAGATAATGTTCAACTTATCTTTTTACAAATAATTATTTTCATAAAGCTTTTACTTAATATGTATATGTTATAACAATAAAGAGTTAAAGTGTAAATATGGAGAAATGACTATCCACCATTTTCCCCAAATATTATAGTATCAATTAATATTGGCAATGAATAGTCATCAACAAATTTAAGAATTTGAATGCACATGATCAAGTGCTAAAGTCTCTATCATAAAAGGTAATGTTAGAATCCTAATACATGCAGATCATCATCCTTGATCTGGCCATATGGTACTATGAATATAGTCACCATATCTTAACTAATTTCAAATCTAAAATTCAATACCATCCAAAGAACCATATGAATGTCCAAATAGAAACATATAGGTTCCATTTACAAATAAATTAGTCTCATTGTTCTATAGCTAGAAGATCACATGAGCATTAGAAACTGTGACTGTGAGCAAGAGAAAATGTGAATGTTTAATCTTCCATAAATTAATAATCTTACTGGCATCATTTACAAATCCCTTAAACCTCACATCTAGGATAAATTCAAGTCACACATTCTTCCAATTCATTGCACAAATAACTGGAGGAATAAAGGTTTTAACACTATTGTTTACATTTAAATAATGACATTATCTAATAAATTAATACATTCAGTAAAGATATGACAATATGATAAGTCTAAAGATATGACAATATGATAAGTCTAATATATTTTTTTCACAAAAATAATATATAGCAAAACACTAAATTAATTAACATTTACTTTCTGATTTAGTTTTCTGTTTTTAATAATTAAAACTGAATACAACATTTCACAAATAAGAGATAAAACATTCAACCATGGTTAAAGCTGTCTTCACTTTTTTTTATGAAAATGGAAATGTCTTACGACCTTTTTTTAAGTTTTGGAGGAAAAATATAATACATAAATAAAAACATGTTTCAACATAAAAAACTTTAACTTGGAGAAAACTTTAACTTGCAAAGGATTGATCATGGCAGAAAACATGCTGATGATTACCATGGTTTTATTATTTTAGACCTACTTTTGTAATTATAACTTTCCATTTCTTTCATGTTAGTTTTCTTGCTTGTAAGTTCCAAGTGTTTACTTTAAATAATGATCTGTTTTAAATGTTCTCCTGATTAATATTTTTTATTTTGTAGGATCAATTTTCTATTATGATAAAAACTTCCACATTTATGCAGACTTTTCAGATATGTAAACTCAGTTAAATTTATCCATTTTAGAATACAATTTTCAGTTTGGTACCATCTAAATTATCCATTTTCCAATGTAATAATTTGCAGTTTAGATCAACACAGGCTGAGATTGCCTTGTTTTTGGGTGAAACACAAAGTGTGTTGCAATTTCTCACAGGGGTATTATTCTTTTACATTTTTTATCTAGTGAACATATTTTATGGTTAGATTTGATGACACTTAGATTTTAGTTAAAACTTAGAACATGTTTTTTTTTTCAAATATTTCAAAAACATTTTACAACTAATAGTGGGGTTAACTGCAAATTTGAACTTTTTCCTGTTCTTTTCACATGTGGGCCATTACGTTCTTCATATTCCAACAGCTGAATCAAGAATGACTTGATGACTTAACTAGACACTGATATCTAATGTTTTACTTATTTTTTGAAAAAATCTTGTATCAAAGCAATTACATGCTATATCAAACATGAAAACATTAAATGCTGACTAATAGATTTTCTTAATGGAAGGTTATTTTTCTCTGTTTTCTTAATTAAAAATGCCAATCCTACTCTAATTATTGAAAATTTTCTTTGTAGTTATTGTTTTTTAATTATCAAAGCATTATAATTCTTTAATTATATGCAATTGAAAAATACATTAGCTTTTTAGAAAGATAAAAAGAGAATAAAAAAAACTTTAATTTATTAAAACAATATTTCTCAACAAAAATGTTAGAACTTTATTTTTTTTTTAATTTAAAAAACTGAAAAACATTATTTAGAAATTTATTTATTTATCTCTTATTATTTTTTAAAGTAAAAATTAATAGATAAATGCAATTATTAAAGAGAGAAAGAGTAAATAAATTATTTATTTTACTCTTTTATTATGCTTTATATATCATCTCTTTTACAATTACTTTTAGCAAACTATAAATATTCACTTCAGGATTGTAAAATCTCATGTAATATCTTACTACATTTGGTTAATGTATATAAAATTACAATACTCTTTATTTAACATGATGAAACAATGAAAGGAAGATGAACATTTTAATTTTCATTATTTTACATATAGTTAATGCTCATCTTATTTTTGGTTCTGTATCATTCCAAGACTGGTCTATTGCATGTACAACTATATCATAATATATTACTACAAATAATCTGCCATGAATAAATAACAATTGAGAATCAGTATTACAATATTAACATGAACATATAATGTTACCATACTAAATATATATATATATATGTATATTATAGCTACACATCACATTTCTGCCAGTCATTTTGCTCCAATGAACAAGTGATATCAGGAATAATCAACTGATCCACAGATATCTCCAGGTAATCTCAACTGAGATTCTAAGAAGATAAAAATGGTCATCAATTATATATAACTATAATATATAATTTGTTAGGATAAATAATGGAGTAAGTATGCACATCTGATTAATCAATCCTACACAAACATATATGTGAGAAATGCTACATGGCAATATTTACACTTCTGTCACACATGATCACAAAGTATGATACATTCAAGCAATTACTTTGTTCCATTTTATGTCTCTAAATAATGGCTTTAACATTTTAGAATTATATATTTACTCAATTTATTCCATTATTATTTAGTGGTAATAGATTCAGTGCATATTGGTTTATTTCACACTTCTTAATATGTTACTGAAGTACTTTTTCTCAAGGGCCTTCAATTTATTTAACTTTTATTGCTATTAGCTACTGAATGAAAGCATGGACTTTGGACCATTTTATTTTTTAAAATTTATTGATCATATCTCAATGGTTTGTAATTCTTGCACTTTTTAATAGCATGCTGGAATTAATATATGCCAATTTTTGAAGATAACATTCAGAGTATGAGTCTATTTAACTTACCAAATGGTGTATGCATTTATATTATGAAGCACGGCTAAAATTGTTTATTATAAAACTGATCCAGGATCAATTAAATGATAAGCCATTCACATTGTTACTCTATGCTCTGTCCTAGAAATGTTTTAAGTCTAGGTGGTTTCATCCTCAGTGATTTAGAATATCTGTCACAATCTTCATGAACACTGGTCATATTCTTCTATTTAATGTGATTTTGATCTTTTCAATTTCTGACCTCTACTTTTTGAAAATCTATCTGATTATCTCTCATTTACCTGCTTTTCTTGGATAAAATAACTTTGTGACCTTTTCATTAGTCTTGTTTTTCCCTTATACCTATACATTTCCATTTTTTCCAATATGGATGGAAGATGTTATTTACATTTATGCACTCTATGTGTGATTCACTTACATGGACTTTGTAGATTTTATATACCTTTATGCACTCTATTGATGTATTTACACCTTTATTTATGACTTTTTTTTTATTGATTATAGCTTGTTTGTGACTTAAAATATTCAGCTGGTTTACTGTTTATATCAAGTACAGTTACCTCCTCAATAGATCAGTGATAGATGCAATGGGTATCTGTTCAACTTTAAGAGACAAATACTCTCTTGTGATCCTAATTATATGGTCTTCAATTAGAATATGGGAATCTGGGACTTCTCAATCTTGTCACTTACCTTCTAAAAATGGTATATATTAATTCAGATATATACTTTACTTGTGAGACTAGGTATATTATACCCTCTTGATAATCTTCATCCTGATAATCTTCATCCCAATAGTTCATCAATCCTACCATACCTGAGATTCTCCCTGTAACTGGTGGCATCCTATCATCATCTTACTTTAATACTACAATACCTGAGGTTTTTTTTCTCAGTAGTGGCATGCTTTCACCATCTTATATTCCTCTGGCATAATATTTAAACTAAAACACTTTTCTAAGCTGCTTATGTGTTCAGTATGTACTTTACCAGCCTCGCCTGTAAGCATTATTATCTTTAAAAATTGATTCACAAAACTATGTACATTATTATAAGGAACAGAGATTAACCTAATTCTTTCATGATTGTTTTTATCCTGAATGGAATGTGACCAGATCTGCACCCTTTTTATCAATTTCCACTTCTTTAATCTTGTTGAGTTTATTTATTTATTTATGTTCAATCTCTATCATTTCCAGATGACTGATGGTTTCTTTTTAATCCTTTCCGAGTATTTCTTCATTCCTTTTAATCTTCAGTTTCCTGTTTGATCTTTGATAGTTGAATCTGCACTTATTCTATTATTTCATCATTTACTGTAAATTTTAATGGTTTATCCTCTACACTATTTAATTTATCCTTTCATCTCCCCCCTTAATGATACCCTGTATCAGATCCATAAAAATTTCCATTTTTTGTCCTGTTTCTTTTTGTCTTATTCCACTTTGATCCACAAATTTTGAGTGCTTTTTTCTATTCTTTTGTCTTATCTTTTTCCATTGATAAGATAATATTCTGAATAGCTTTCTTAATGCTCTGTTCATTTTTTGAATTCTGATAAATATCCTCCATTTGAAATCAACATTTTTGATTGTTGTCTTTTATTTTCCATAGCAACATTTCTTCTTTTTTCTGATTACCTTATTCCATTTTAATCCATAAATTTTTGATTGTTGTATACTATATTTTAGCAATGACTGTCTTTGCTAACCACTGTCTTCTATTTTCTTTATCAGCATTTGACTTTGTATTTTTATTTCTCTGAACATTTCTTTTGATCTCTTTTGATTTTCCTCTTCTCTTTATTGATTACTTTTTCACTTCCTTAAACATTTGCAATAATGGAGCTGACATTCTTCTCTATTGTCTGTGATTCTTCAATTGATTGCTAACATGTTTCTTGATAATGTTATTCCTCCATTTTCCTCAATTTTGTCATTGTCTGCATAAATGTTTATATTAAAATAATTTTAATTTCACAGATTTATATTAAATTTTTTTTTTATGAAACAAAGGTATACTTATTGTCTTCCTGAAGGTTTGTGATGATGTTTTAGTTGTATTTTTATATTGGACTATTCCCATCATCTAATATGAGTATTCAATGTCTTTAGAAAAATTTAACTATGTGCTACTACTAACAGTTGAATGTATTTGGAATATTTAAATAAAGTTTTTTTTTTCTAAAGACATTCAATACTCATATTAGATGATGGAAATGTTCCAATATAAAAATACAAATGTATACTTATATTTAATTACTTTAATCTTCAAATAATAGTATAAACTTTTAAAGTATTTTTTTCGTAAAATAAACCCCCACATCACTTTGTCTCCATGTAACCTTTCACTTTCAGAAAATAGTACTATGAATAAACTGCCTTTATTTAAACCTGACTATCTCTATACATGACTTTACCTGTTTACTCTAATTTATTTTCTCTTGCGTTTATGACTGATGTTCTTATTCATAATTATTTTTTAGTACATGTGCAACCATTTATTCAATTTTTTTTCAGAGATATGCCAGTAAAAGAATGAATAATAACCCACAATTCAAGAATAGATACATAATCATATTCCTAAACCATATGTACCCAATGCAGCACCACACTATAATGTCTATTTCAATTTATACTAACAACTGAATTGAAATAATAATGTAAAAATCTTTGCAAATCTTTATCCCTTTCAGTCTTATAGGCAGATAAATAAAAAAACTTTAAAATTATGCATTGCTTTTTTTTAAACTTAGTGGCTGGAGTTTATGGCATAGGACTATGTTAGTAGTCCACAATAAGCAACTAAAAATGTAAAAAGATGAACATGGATTGTATCGCTGCCTGAGATAGAACCCTTCATAAAATTGCATAAAACATTGCATCATCAAACCAATGTAAATTCTCCATCCATAACCAGTACTGTTAATATGACTAACAAAACTGGAACATTCAAAAAATCAATTCAATCTCCAAATATTACATTTGATTTTCTCTTCTTCATTAAATATAAACTCTCTTTAAACACACATTAACATGTTCTACTTTTATAATTTAGTCAACGAATCATAATCTATATTCTTGTCTCATATTTTAGAGTGATACATTTTTTCTTATTTATTATATATCAAAATTGACTTTCTCAAGTGTAAATCTTTAAGTTATGTGATCCTTAGATATACTGATGACTGAAACTCAATCATGATATTAGGACCACAGTTGGGTCAACATTTGTGACATTGTGAAAAGGTAAATATGGGGAGATAACTAACCATTCCCAAATATTATCTCAATTAATATTGTCAATGAATAGAAATCAATAAAATGAATAAATATAAAAGAGTATGAGAGAATCAGCATTTAATAAAAATAAGTAATTATAATATTGTTATATTATTAGCATTAAACAAAAATAGTCTAATTATTTGAAAAACCAATGCCAAACTCATGGCATAAGGTAGAACCATAAGCTCAATGTGCATGCTCACATGCTGATCATCATCATATCTCTGGGCAAATAGTATTAAGAATGTAGTGACCATATATAAACAAATTTCAAATCTAAAGTACATTAAATAGACTAGAGATGATCCTGAATTTTGCACCATCCAGAGAACCATCTGGTGTGACAAATATAAACATATTTTCCACATACAATAAATTAACCTCTTATTGTTCTACAACTTGCTCAAGATCTCAAGGATTCTAGAGACTATGATTGATAACTAGAGAAAATGTATATGCTTAAGCTACTATAATTTAAATAGTCTTATAGGAATCACAAATCTGTTAAAGCAGATTTCAAATCACACATACTGCCAATTCATAATATACATAACTAGAGGAATTAAGACATTAATACTATTTTTACATTTATTTCATGAAATTAACTAATAAATTAAAAAAAAATATTTCATACAAAATATAATATCATATAGCAAAACACTAAATTAATTAACATTTATTTTCTAATTTATTCCCTATTTTTAAATAATTAGATCTGATTACAACATTCCACAAATAAGAAATAAAAAATTTAAGCTTGGCTAAAACATTTTCATTTTTTATGAAAATGGGAATGTCCCATATTTTTTTATACAAATTTTGGAGAAAAATAAATAATTTTATACAAATTTTGGAGAAAAATAAATAAATAAAAACATGTTTCAACAAAAGAAAAACAAATCAAGTTTTCTTTACTAGCAATTATGACTGATATTAAAAAAAATATTTATAAGTGTAGTTGTGCAAATGAAAATATATGAATGATAATTTGCACATCAATTATAACTTATTTCAACAAGGTTTTATACTTGAAGTCATTCTTTTGTAATTATAACCTTCATTTTTTTCATGTTATTTTTTTGTATGTTTCAAGTGTTTAGATTAAATAATGCTTCTTTTTCAAAGTTGTCCTAAAACAATTTTATATGTTCAATTTTCCATTATGGTGATAATTTCCATGCTAACACAAATTATGTAAGCACAGTTAAACATATTGATTTTTTAATATAGGTTTCAGGTTGGTATAATCTAAATTATCTATTTTCCAATGTAATAATTTGCAAATCAGGTTAACACAGGCTGAAATAGTCATATTTTTGGGTAGAACACAAAGCTTGTGCATTTTTTTCCAAAGGTATTCTACTTTTATATTTTTTAGTAAAATGCCATGGTTATATTTAATGATGTTTAGCTCTTATCTAAACCTTTGCACATCATTTTCTTTAAATCTATTTTAAAAATTTCTTTTTTAAACTAGCATCAAGATTAATCTTCTGTTTCTTTACAACTGAGCTGCTACTGCTCTTCTCACAAAATCTGAATCAAGAATATCTTGCTTATGGAATTATAAACTGAATTCCAACACTTTAATCAGACTTTTTATTTTATATTATAGCCATTCAGTCACATATTATTCTAGACATGACAACATTAAACCCTGACTAATAGATCCACTTTTACAAAAGCTTATTTCCTGGGTTTTTTCTTAATGAAAAATTTTAATTCTACTTTAATCACTGGACAATTTCTCAGTTGTTATTTTTTTTCCTTTTCAATTATCAAATACAATATTTTTTTTTTAGAGAGAGAGAGAGAGAGAGAGAGAGAGAGAGAGAGAGAGAGAGAGAGAGAGAGAGAGAGAGAGAGAGAGAGAGAGAGAGAGAGAGGGGGGGTATATATATATTTTTTGGGGGGGGGGGGGGGGGGGAAGAAATAACAACTTCTATTAATTAAAATAATATTTCTTATCAAAAATGTTAAATCTTGTTTTTGTTCTTTTAAGAAACTAACAAATATTACTTTAAATTTTACTTATTTAATTCTATTATTTTTAAAATTAAAATCTAATAGATAAATGAAATTTTTGAAGAGAGAAAAAAAAATTCTTTTATTATACCTTCAACAACTATAAATATTCATATTTTAGTTATTTAAAAAATGTTTTGAAGCTTTCATATCATAAATTATGGAATATAAAATTTTTAAATAAGTTAATAATTGTTATTATAGAAAAACATTAGAAAAAATAATTCTTTTCCCCCCATTTTAAATTTCTTTGTTTTAATAAACTTGTAATATCTAACTTGATCAGATTTGGCTACTATCTATAATTTTAAAATATATTAGCATAATTTTGTGCATCACCAGCTTTAAATTTAACATTTTGTAATTATTTAAAATTTATTAACAAACAAATTATCACTAGCATATTTAAAATTTCTGTAATATTAATCATGGTTATTACAAATAATGAGTTTAACATTTTAATGTCTTATAATTTGCTGTGTCTTGAATATGCTTTTAATAAAATAAATGCTAAATCAATTTTATTATGACTTTTAAATTCTTTGCACTTTTGTTATTAAATATAATGTAACAGCAGATTGGTCACATGGTTCTATTAGAAGAATGTATATGTAACATATTTTAAGCACCTTTTTTAGATTAAATTATCAGAAAACACAAACAGTCTTAGAGAAGAAAGGAATGGATAAGTTTAAAAAAGTGTAGCATTATTCAGGGTAATTTTTGCATTAAAACACATGTAGGCTGAAAGAAGCTTTGATTGACATATTTGTGAGCTAATTATCATATTATGCAGTTACAATTACCTTAATAGCCCACCTACTTTAATGTCATCTGCACAAAGCAAAATGATGCCAAACATAAAATCAAAAAAGCACGGCACATTTCAAGGTACAAATACGCGATTAACAAAAAAGGAAGCCCTGCATCCCCCTTTCTAAAAATGGCATATCCAACCTACATAATCTTAAATGCAATTACTATATGAATTATCCTGCACACAATATATAAATATATATACCCACACTCTCATCACAATTAATGCTACATTTATGACTTTTAGTAGTCAAAACAGAAAAACCATTAAAATTTATAATTACAGTTACAGCTTTATAAAATGGATTCCCATTTGCATGTAAGCTGGATTTTAAAACCCTCACATCACATATGTGCTACAAGAATGTATTAATTTTCTGAAAACATGCAACTTTCAGAAGATATTTCCTAACTGCTGCCAATTATGCATTATGATTTCAATGTATAACCATGACAAAATAATGATGCAACTTAAATCTCTTCTTAAAAACATCTGCAAATGCTATAAGAAGACTTTAAAAAGAAATCAGCTTAGGTTTCATAAGTTCTGAGATATATTCAACACACCCTCTAAACTGACAAATAAATATTGTCTCCTTACCCTATGGCTACAAGTAAAACATGGTAAGAAAGTCAACTTCCTCATTAACATATAAGCATCATTCCATGCTAGTGGTTAATTATAGCTTCACCAACTTACCCCATTGACCAGGTTCTAATACCCTTAGTCTTGGCTTTAAATTCACTATAGGCACCTGCAATACTCAGTCACAGAATTGGCTACAGAAATTGAAACCACTTTCAATGATAATCCTCAGTGAGACACTATTATTGAACAGATCACTGCCTCTAAATATTCCATGTCTGTAATTAAGAAGTAGTATAAAAGAATTACTGCTGCCAAGCAATATATTTCCAACAACAATATAAAGTGCATAAAAGAAAATAAAGGCCATCATTTTGTGTTACTTTCCAAACAACATTTTGAATCTAAAATAGACACACATGTTCAGAATCTCAAATTTAAACAAATGACTTATTACAACATCAAAAGAGAAAAAAGATAAATGCATCTCCAATATCCTCAGTAGATTCACTAATAAACCTTTAACCAAATGGGAATATTATAGTATTTATCCTTCAGCCACCACTCCTCTCAGACTACTTGCCAAAATCAAGCTACCTAAAGACCATCACTCTCTTGGGTTTGAACTAATGATTGATTTAGCTGCCAAGATGATCTGATAATGGCTTTTTGATCTACTTGGATGCAGCAAATATGTTGTGAAATCCTTGTTTGTATGTATTTATTAATCAAAAACTCTAGTTTAATGAACATGACCACTTCACAATGCTTGATATTTCTGAATTGTATGGGTTAGTCCCTCACACAGCATCCATTCAAGTGATCAAGATTATAATGAGTGCACAGAATATAATCCTCAAAAATCATACTTCATAATTTAATGCCTAACTTGGATTCACAATGATATCTCCACTTCATTTGATAAAGTTTATTATAAAATTGAATATGGCTGGGCCATGGAATTTCCTATTAGCATTATCTTAAATATTTTCCTCAGTCTCTTTGAAGAAAGGATCCTACCCACATATAGTGCCTTCCACCACTCTCATAGGTGTGCTATGTGGATATTGGTTGTTATTTACACCCCACATTCCTCAGCTAAATCCAACAAGATCTTGCTCACACAACATCTCTCATATGGATCAAAGAAATTGAGAACAAATTCTAATGGTATCAAGTTCTTCAATCTCTACATTCAACATGAATTACAAAATTTTCATAAAACCTATGCATATATGTGGCTTCACCCACCCAAAATACTCACAATAAGCACTCATAAACTACCTTGATTTAACGCCTTCCTACACTATAACTGCCACCTTTGTAAATTTGAATCAGTCAAAATAAAAAAAGTACATACATTTGTGAACTATGCAATGTTGACTACAATGAGTCATTTTCCCTCACTCCACAAATAAAAAGCCTTATATTTCCCTTTCATACATACTCAGAGTTACTCACCACATCATCAAATTCATCACAGCCACACATCAGGATGCATTTTGCACATCACCTCAATTGTATTATCTACTCAGCAACTCAAAGGACAGACTGCCAACTGAGCTAGTACAAAAAATTAAATGCCAAAATCCAACCTATTCCACAGTCTATCATGGCGAATCTCAGACTAACTTATCAAACTGTATTGCTCAGCACTCATGTCATTGTTATAAAGTAAAAACACATGCAGACCATTGCTCAATCTTCTTTGACAACTTATCCACAACTGGCCATGTCTTCAAGCCCAGCCACTTTAAGGTTGTCTGCAGAGAGAACAATGATGCCAAATAAAAATCAAAGAAGCATGGCACATTTTCAAGAAACAAATACACAAATAACAAAAGAGAGTTCTGGTTCTCCTTTTCTAAAAAATGGCCCCCAAGCTACATATCCTTAAATGCAAATATTATGTAATTTAACTTACACACAATATATAATATATATCACAACTTAGCATCACATTTATTACATTTAAGACTTTTCTAAAAAAAAAAGATACTAAGTTTTGCTCTATACATCCTCTGTATTAGTTTATTACATTTCTTTAGAGATAAAGCATTGTTATAATTACAATATAATCATTATATCTATTTTATGCATCAAAGAGGTTGCAGTATAATAATATAAAATGTATGGACTTTAAACTTTGACTATTTAATGAGACATTTTACTAATTTTCAACATATATTTTTCTTCAAAATTAATTATCATTGTTATCATTTAAAAGTCTATTTTTCTAATATACTGCATGACACAAGTTATCTTATATTATGTCTTTGTGCTATTCTTGCAGTAGCAGATATTAAAAGTATCAAATATTCAGCTGGAAAATAATTACTCTATATAATATTAATTTAATAATCATCATGTGATCACTATTTCTTATGCTTGCTTATAATTGTTATTAAAACAGGCAAAACTCACTATATGTATTGCCACTCACTGCAAGCTAAAGTGATCAATGGATGCAAGAAGGCCACAAGCCAGAAACTAGTCTGGGGATATTGGATGAGTAGGCACTAGATGGGGATTTTATGCACAAGCCTTCTGGCATGCATTGATTACTCTAGCATGCAGTGAGTGGCAATATATTATAACAGTCGGGGATGATGAAGAAGTTTACCAGTCTTACGACATCAGCCGACAGAGCGCCACTAGGCTACTTTGAACCTAGAAAATTTATAAAGTTGACAGATACGCACTGTTAAGACCACGACCGCCAGCCCTTGCCACTAGCTCATGGAGTAGCAGAGTTTTAAAACATTTATCAACTATATTTCTTTAATAAATAATAATAAAAAGCAATCACTGAGTAGTAATACTATAAAAAAGATTTTATTTACATATATAATCAATAACACACAAACTTTAAAAAATTAATTTTTTATAACACAAGAAGAAATTTATGTTTTATTCTGTTCCATTATTATTTTATTTGTTTTTAACTTTAATTTTAAATTTTAGAATGTTGAGTATAGATGAGCTACCTAGACGCACTCACAAATTTTCAAATCACTTCACTCCAGACTAAAAATCCGCAGCCACACCAATACTCGCTTCCAGATATATATCAGCAACCAATGCAATGTGAACATGTTAGCATAGAATCACGTCGACAGGAATGTGCGTCTGAACAGCGTGATATTATTGGAGAAGACATGGCCTTCATCTCACAGGAATGTGCATCTGTCAGGCGAAGGAAACATGCATATAAAATAATAAAAAGAAATGCTACGTATGGATGGGAGAGCGGTCTTATCTTGCCGGCTTATCGTCCAAAATCCATAGAGCTGGAATGGGTCAATGGTGCAGGAAATACGTCTGTGTCCAGTTCAACGGTATGACTGCCTCTTTGGGGTCATGCATTCAGTTGGACTCATCACCCTAGGTGCCAACATACTTCACATTACATTGATATAAATGTCCATATATCTCTCCACCAGCATTGACACAATTACAAACAAATAGTCCGAAATCAAATCCTCTTTAAACTAACATATATTTAAACTAATCTAGCAGCCATATATACTCAACTAACATTTAAATCATTTTATTAATTCAATAAAAAGAAAATATTTAGTTTAGTTTTAAAATCCTTTTAAAATGAGCATTATATTTAACTTATTTTCTTTCCGGAAATACTATTTTTAGCCTATTTTTAAAATTTAATAATGCACAAATAACGATATACGTTTCTATTTTTAAATTTAAGTTTGCAATTGCAAACCCCTACCCTATTACAAACAGATATTAATTAAACATGAATAAACAAAAATAAAATACAATACATTTTTTTAAAAGATTACGTTGAAAACTTTAGCTAAGAGTTTAAAATCGCAAAGTTTATAGAAAGATAAAAGTTCAGGTTTGCTCAGAAAGAAAGTCTATAGTTCATTTTAAAGACACATAAAGTTTGAAGATTTTAAACTTAAGAGAGTTTATGTTTCATTTATAAATTTATACTTTCCTTTGTTCGTGCTCGTTCCTTCACGAGGAAGATCCAAATTCACACAAGATCCATTTCTTGTGGGCGATGACGATTTATGAAGACGCATTCACGATGTTTTCTGAAGATCCGTGGAGATGAAAGCTGCCTTCGGCCGGCCACACCGAAGCTTCAGCTCATTACATTTTTGGTGACGTCGATAATATTTATTTAAAAATTTTCTGCTTTCAACAAAGACAATTGAATTTAAAGTTTTAATTTTCTGATTCTCTCCAACTCTCTAATTATATTTTGGATTTTCCTTTTATAGTCCCTGGTTTATTCTTTGTGTCCAAGGTAAGATTTTGGGTTTTCCACTGAGGTCTGTGTCTCTATCTCTGGGCGGGAACTCTTATCTATTTTGTAATCATTTTTTTTAATTGTCATTTTGTCTTAAGGATCTGTTTGTAATGTTTATATTTGAAAATTAAAAAAATCTTCGCTATTATTAAAAAAAAGGTTTTTTATTATATATTTTATTTAAAGATTAGAATTTTTGCTTCGATTCTATGACTTATTTATATTTTTAAAGCTATTTTAATATTTAAATCAATCTAACATATTAATAAATTAATAATTCGTTATTTGTGCATTTTGACAGTTTGTTTTTAATTCTGTATTAGATAAAAAAAATTACTATTAAAATTTGAATGTAACGCATATATATATATATATCCCGTTACAATATATATATAGTGAGTTTTGCCTGTTTTAATATAATTAATTTACATAGTGACTTTTCATTTCTAATAAAGATTTTGAAGTTACAATGTGCATCTCTATTCTGAGATGGACTGTATTAATGTAACATAATTTTCTTTAAATAAAAAATGTATTAGCCACACACTACTGACTGATCAAGATAGATTAATTCAATCATTTTTATATCTGTTGTTTTTCTGCAACATTATTAAACTAGATGATATAAAACACAGAATATTTCTTTTTTATGGTTATATCAGAATAAATAAAATCTCTCTCCTTTTATAGTTAATTCAATAATAGAAAATCAGCTTCTCAACAAACAGATTATCTCAAGCACATCACAAGGACAGCTGTTTAATAAATTATGTCAAAATTAAGAAACTGTTGTAAAAAAGCCTGAATACTGAATGAGATTTTTTAAAAGATTTAGAGTATAAATTTACTGATCCTGTAAAGAATTAATTCAATAAGAACTCACTTCAATACACAAATCCAATAAAAAATATCTTTATCCAAAAAAATAGATGAGTGTAAATTAAGAAAAGATTCTCAAGTTTTATATTTAAGATTTCAGAAATATAAAAAATTTCAGTTTTCAGATTTCTTGAATTTTAAATCACTCAAATCTTTTTGTTCACATCTTCTTGTTTACAAGCTGTCTCCTATTTCTTTATTAACTCTCCATGAATGCTATCCAAACCATGTGACATAATGACACCTTAGAAGCCAGAGATCTATTGCATTTGAATTCATTTATGGATACTATTAAGATACATTTTTATACATTTTTGCCTTTAATGAAACACCTAATATGCAAGACTACTTAATATAAAAACTATACTGGACTAAAGTCATTGTAAATTTATTTATAATTCAAAACACTAAATTTTTATTATCTATATAGATTTGATTTTATTAGATTAAAAATATTATACTATTTGGTATTTTACTATTTTGTTACAACTGTCTGATCATTATATTATTTGCATTAATGATGAATATAGATAGATAGATAGATAGATAGATAGATAGATAGATAGATAGATAGATAGATAGATAGATAGATAGATAGATAGATAGATAGATAGATAGATAGATAGATAGATAGATAGATAGATAGATAGATAGATAGATAGATAGATAGATAGATAGATAGATAGATAGATAGATAGATAGATAGATAGATAGATAGATAGATAGATAGATAGATAGATAGATAGATAGATAGATAGATAGATAGATAGATAGATAGATAGATAGATAGATAGATAGATAGATAGATAGATAGATAGATAGATAGATAGATAGATAGATAGATAGATAGATAGATAGATAGATAGATAGATAGATAGATAGATAGATAGATAGATAGATAGATAGATAGATAGATAGATAGATAGATAGATAGATAGATAGATAGATAGATAGATAGATAGATAGATAGATAGATAGATAGATAGATAGATAGATAGATAGATAGATAGATAGATAGATAGATAGATAGATAGATAGATAGATAGATAGATAGATAGATAGATAGATAGATAGATAGATAGATAGATAGATAGATAGATAGATAGATAGATAGATAGATAGATAGATAGATAGATAGATAGATAGATAGATAGATAGATAGATAGATAGATAGATAGATAGATAGATAGATAGATAGATAGATAGATAGATAGATAGATAGATAGATAGATAGATAGATAGATAGATAGATAGATAGATAGATAGATAGATAGATAGATAGATAGATAGATAGATAGATAGATAGATAGATAGATAGATAGATAGATAGATAGATAGATAGATAGATAGATAGATAGATAGATAGATAGATAGATAGATAGATAGATAGATAGATAGATAGATAGATAGATAGATAGATAGATA